>CM060249.1:52445362-52861588 GCA_030684275.1 Acipenser oxyrinchus oxyrinchus
GTCAATTTGTATTTGTTTGTTTATTTAAAAATAAATAAATAAATACGTTTGTTTGTATTAAAAAAAAAAAACCCTTTGTGTTTTTGTTTGTTTTATTTTTATTTTGTTGTTTTAAAAATAAATAAATAATTTTTGTTTGTTTGTTTTATTTTTAATTTCACTACTCCTGCACTATTGGAGTGCAGGGGTAGTTATTTTCGTTTATTTAATTTATTAAAATAAATAAGTAAATAAATAAATAAATAATAAAATAAAACCCATGAGTGGGCAAGCTCCACAGGCCCCAAAAGTGGGCACAGGTGGCTGCAGGGAGGCTGCAGCCCCTTTAAAAATATGACCAGGAGGCACGGGGTCAGGTGCCTCCTCAGAGATACCCTCTCGATAGAGGCCATGGTGAAAGCCATGGCCAAGGTGGTGGGACCATCGACCGTCGTGGCGGCCTCAAAGATGTGCGGCAAGGCCGTCTTCTTTCTAAAATCTGAGGCCGCCACGCACACAGCTATCGAGAGGGGTCTCGCCGTCGGGGAATGTATTTCCCCATAGAACCCTTGGAGGGTTGGGCAGCAGGGTCGTCCTTTCAAGCGTCCCACCTTTCTTGAAGGACGACCTCCTGAAGCCCCATCTTCAGGCCCTAGGGGAGTTAAAAATGGGGATCCACCCCATCCCCCTAGGGTGCAAAGACCAGCCCCTCCGCCACGTGCTGTCCTTCCGACGCCAGGTGACCATCCACCTGGCGGGGAGGGACACCGTGGAGGGTAGTTTTGTGGTCCCCTTTCAGGGGACCAACTACATCATTTTCTATTCCTCGGAGGAGGTGTTGTGCTTTCACTGCAAGGAGCTGGGGCACCAGAAGAGGAGGTGCCCCAAGCTCCAGCAGGGCGCAAAGCCACCCGCGCCCGCACCGCACCCCTCCGAGTCCACCTCGCCCCCGGGGCCCTCCAAGAGGCCCGCAGAGGGGGCAAAAGCACCCGCCCCCTTCCAATAACATCCGGGGAAAGGGAGAGAAGGCCCCGAGGCGGCTGGACCCTCAGCGCCTCCCAGCGCCGGGGAGAAGGCCGCCGAGTGGACCGTGGTCGCCCGCCACAAAAGGCGGCGGCCAGGTCCACCGGGGAGGCCAAGCAGGGGTGGCGAAGCCCACCGCCCCACCATCTGGCGGCGGGTCAGGGGAGTCCCTGAGAAAGGGACTCCCCGCCGGCACCCCTGCGAGGCAGGCGGCAAAGCCGCCCGCAAAACAAACACCTCATCCCCACAGAGGGTGAGGAGAGAGGCGCTGCCGAGGCGAGCTCCCGTCGCCGCGACAGGGCAGGGGCAGCCTCCGGCAGCATCAGGGGAAGAGGAAGGCAGCGCGCCTTCCACGCATGTGCACGCAAGTGCACACGTCCCGGCCTCTGGTGAGGGTCCCGGGGCGAAAGAAGGCCCCCAAAACCAGCGACCGCCTCGGCGTCCCCTCTACCGCAGCGAGGGCTCTGGTCCTCGTAATGCCACAGAGGGGAGAAGGATCCATCCCGAGGCGGTCCGGGGCTCCGCAGAAGAAGCGGAGCCCATGGAAGAGGCTCCCGCCGAGAGGCAAATGGGGAGGGAGGAACCCGACAGGGCAGATGGAGCCCTTTGGGTAGATGCCCTCCCCGTCACTACAGAGACCCCGGTAACCGGCCCCGAACATATCATCGAGGGGCCGGCCACAGAGGAGGTCGCCGAGGGGGCGCAGGAGGGGCCCCCAACAGAGCAGCTGCCTCGGGCACCGCCTTCCTCCGACGGCGACACAGGTACGGAAACCTGTGTTGCCGAGGAGGGGGCGGCGGAAACAGCTCCCGAGGCAGGCATGGGCTCCGCAGATAACGCGGAGCCCATGCGGGCGACCCCCGCCGAGGGGCCGGCGGGGGAGGAAGAACCACCCCTCCCAGAAAAAGAGCTGCCTCTGGCTTCCGAGGCAGGCGCGGGCTCCGCAGACAATGCGGAGCCCATGCAGGCGACCTCCGGTGAAGGGCCGGAGGGAGGGAAGATCTCCCCCTCCCAGAAAAAGAGCTGCCTCGGGCTCCCGTCTCCGGGGAGGAGGCGGATTTTTCCCCCGAGGCTGGCGTGGGCTCCGCGGACAATGCGGAGCCCATGCAGGCGAACCCGGCTGAGGAGCCGGAGGGGGGGGAGGAGCCCCCCCACCCAGAACAAGAACTGCCTCAGGCTTCCCTCTCTTGCGGCGACGGGGGTTCCGGCCCTCGTGCTGCCGCGGAGGGGGACGAGGAAACACCCCGAGGCAGACGCGGGCTCCGCGGGATCCCCTCCCCGAAGTGCAACGGGGCCAAGAAACCGGTCCCCGACCCAGCGTCGAGGGGCCGGTTCCAGTCACCGAGGGGGCGCGGGAGGAGCCCCTGAAAGAACAACCGGTGACTGATGCGGAGGGAGGGGAAGGACCCGAAAGGGTGTATCCCCTTTCTCTAGGGGAGGGAGGGGAAGGACCCGAGAGCGTGGATCCCCTTCCTTCGAGGAAAGAGGACGGGCCTGAGACCGTGCCTCGGACCTCAAAGGAGGGTCCCAGAGCGGGGACCAAACCATCGGGCTCGGCAGCGTATGCCGAGCGCCAGTCTGCACCCCAAAATCCAGGGTGCAGACGGTCCCCATGAGGTCCCTCCGCCCGGTCTCTCCCGCCCGCGTCCCGGGTGGGGCGCAGGGAGGACGGTGAAGCTCAAGATAAGGCGCAGCGTCACCCACCAACAGGAGTGCGTTGTGCTTTACCATCGCGAGGGGCGATGGAGAGCTGAGGAGAGGGAGGAGGATACCGAGTCCACGGGCAGCGTGGGCTCGGAGGTTCCGTCCGTCTCTCTCCCAGACATCCCTGTGGTGGAGCTCCACGAATTCTTGGAGGCCACTGTCCACCGCAGGGACAAGGTAATGCTGGCCCTGGACAAATGGGGGGACTTCCAGAGGATCTTACAATCTGTGAGGTCCTTCCTCAGGGCCAGCCACGCCAACAAAACTTCGGGCTCGAACGTGCACATTCGGGCCCGTAAGTTACACGACCAGTTGGTGAGCTTCGGGAGAACTCAGGATCTCCCGTGGCGTCGCCGACAACTCCTGACAGAAGATCATGTATCACATCGGTACTGTGAGCGTCAGCGGGTGTAGGGACCCTTTCCGCAGGGCCCAGGTAATCTCCTACCTGAAAAAGGGGTTACTCTGTGTGCTTCCTGCAGGAAACCCACACGACCCCAGAGGCGGAAGCCAACTGGCTTCTGGAGTGGGGGAGAGTGTCGTTCAGCCATCTCACCGCCACCTCTTGTGGGGTGGCGACGCCTTCTCGGGTCCTTTCTTCCCACGGTACTTTCGATGTGGTAGGCGTCGTGCGGGCCGTCTGTTACACCACGGATCCGGGACGGCGACAGTATCGTTCACCTGGTGAGCGTGTGCAGCGCCGTCCACGGGTCCGGCGAGGGTCCACTTCTTTCGCCAGATGTCAACCTATATGACCAACATCAGCGCCCGACGAGTGCGTGGTCCTCGGGGTGATTTCAACTGCACCCTCGAGGCCGCGGACAGGGTGGGGGCGAGAGCACTACCCTCTCTCGTCGGCAGCACTGAGAGAGCTGACCGCTCGGCTCTCTCTGGTCGACATCTGGCGTTGGCATCACTCGGACGTCCCCGCCTTCACCTTCACCAGGGTGAGGGAGGCGGGTGTCTCAGTCCCGGATCGACAGGCTCTACGTCACCAGGAGCCACGCTCACTGCGTTAGCTCCTCCGACATAAGGCGGCGCCGTTCACGGACCACAACCTGGTGGCGTGGCGGTGGCCCGGTGCCAGTCGGCACGCCTCCGCCTACTGGCACTTTAACAACGCCTTGTTGGAGGACGGCGCTTTGAGCAGTCGTTCGGGACTTTTGGACGGTCTGGCACGGCCGACGATCTCGCTTCCCACGTGGCGTCAGTGGTGGGGCGTGGGGAAAGCGCAGATCAAGATCTTCTGTCAGGAGTACACGAGGGCGCGAGCAGGCGGAGGGACTCACGGATCGGCGGCTGGAAAGGGAGCTGCTCGATCTGGAGAGCTGCCTGGCCAACTCGAGCAGAAGCGCGACGAGGAGAAGTGCACCCTGCGGGACCTGCAGCTCCAGCGGTCCCGGGGGCCTACGTCTTCAGCGTGTCCAGTTCCGCCGGAGATGGACGCGGCTCACACTTCTTCTGGCGTTGGAGAAAAAGAAGGGGGACCGCAGGAACATCACCTGCCTTCTGGCAGACGACGGCTCCCTTCTGACGGATCCGGAGAGCGTGAACGAGAGGGCCCGAGCCTTTTACTCGGACCTCTTTTCTCCGGATCCCGTCGACTCCGACGCGTGCAGGGTTCTTTGGGACGGGCTTCCCACGGTCGGCGAGGGCGTCAGGGAAGAGTTCGAGGGCCGACTGACCCTGGCCGAGCTCTCTGACGCTCTTAGTCTGATGCCCTACAACAAATCGCCGGGCATCGACGGGCTGACCGTGGAGTTCTACAGAAAGTTTTGGGACTTGCTGGGGCCCGCCTTTGCGCGGGTCCTGGCGGAAGCCTACGAGACCGGGGAGATGCCCCTTTCGATGAGGCGCGTGGTGATCACGCTGCTGCCCAAGAAGGGGGATCTCCGCTGCCTTAAGAACTGGCGCCCGGTCTCGCTGCTGTGCACGGACTACAAAATCGTGGCCAAGGCCACCTCCCTGAGGCTCAAGTCCGTGCTGGCAGACGTGGTCCACCCGACCAGTCCTACGGTCCCGAACGGACGATCTTCGACAACATCTTCCTGGTTCGGGACCTGCTGCACTACTGCAAGAGGACCGGTCGGTCAGTCGCCTTCTTGTCTCGACCAAGAGAAGGCGTTCGACCGGTGGATCACGAGTATCTCTTCGGAACCCTGCGAGCATTCGGATTCGGGCCGAAGTTCGTCGGCCTCTTCCGAATGCTGTATGCCTCTGCCGAGTGCCTTTTGAAGGTGAACTGGTCCCTGACCGCACCCTCGCGTTCAGGAGAGGAGTGCGTCAAGGCTGCCCTCTGTCCGGACAACTGTACGCGCTGTGCATCGAGCCCTTCCTCTGCCTCCTTCGCAGGAGGCTCACGGGGATGGCGCGCGCGCCGGACACGAGGGTGGTCCTGTCGGCTTACGCCGACGGCGTGCTCCTAGTGGCCTCCGATCCGGTCGATCTGGAGAGGATGCGGAGCTGCCAGAGCGTTTACTCTGCGCGTCCTCTGCCAGGATCAACTGGACCAAATGCTCCGGGTTGTTAGTAGGCCCCTGGCGGGTGGACTCCCTCCCTGCCGCTCCAGCAATTCCAGTGGACGCGGACAGCTTCAAATACCTGGGAGTCCACCTGAGCCCGCGGAGACCTCGGTCGCAGCCAACTGGAGTGGAGTTGGAGGACAAGGTTGCTGCGAGACTGAGGTCGTGGTCGGGTCTGCTGAAAGTGCTTTCCTTCAGGGGCAGGGCTCTGGTCATCAACCAGCTGGTGGCGTCGATGCTCTGGCATCGACTCACCGTCCTGAGCCCGCCCCTGAGTTTATGGCCAGGGTCCAGAGGAAGCTGACGGACTTCTTCTGGGCCGGAAAGCACTGGGTCTCTGCGGGGGTGCTGAGCCTCCCTCTGGCCGAGGGAGGACAAGGGTTGGTGTGCATCAGGACTCAGGTGCACACCTTCCGCCTCCAGACCCTGCAGAGATACCTGTACGCAGACCCGGCCCCGCAGTGGTGCGCGCTGGCCTCCCTCCTCCTGCGCCAGCTGCATGACCTGGGCTACGACCGGCAGCTCTTCTGGATCGACCTCCGGGGAATCCGTCTCCCCGAGCTGCCGGTCTTCTACCAGGACCTGCTCAGGACCCGGAGCATGTTTACTGTCGGCCGAGACGCCGTTCCGACCGAGGGCGAAGGACTCCTGCTGGAGCCCCTGCTGCACAACCCCACCTGGAGTGCGCAGGCGTTGGAGTCCCCTCGGTGCGGCGGCGCTGATCTCGGCCAAGGTGACCAGAGTCTGGGATCTCCTGGATCGCGGCGGTCGGAGTGGCTGACGCCCGAGTCGCTGGCCGCCAGGGCGGCTCGGGGGACCGTCAGGACGGCCGGCCGAGTGATCCGGGAGTGCAAAGCAGCGTTGCACCCAGACTCTGTCAGGTATCTCGAGGGAGTTCTCAGGACCGGGAGCCATCTACCCCCCCCCTACCCCCAGCTCTCCGGTCCTGCTGATAGAACCCAAGGCCCGAGCCCCCCCTCGGCCTCCCCTCGAGAACAACCTGAGCAGGATCTCGCAGTTCTCCTCGACCCCCCTCCGATCCGCGTCGAGGAGGACCCTGTACGCGATGACGCTCCACACCTCCACTTCCCCGCCCTCGTCTCCCGCCGAGACACCGCTTGGCGGGAGACCCTCCGACCACCGGAGGGCGAGAGTCCCCAGTGGGAGGCCCTGTACTCCCCGCTGGTCTCCAGGGGAGCCGGGGACTTGGGGTGGAGGGTCCTGCACGGAGCGCTCGCGTCAGGAGAGATCCTTCATCACTTTACCGACTCGGACGCCGCATGCCCTTTCTGCGGTCAGTCCGAGTCGGTAGCTCATATTTATTTTCTGTGCGCCAGGCTGCAGCCGTTTTTTCTTTTATTGAAAAACCTTCTGCTGCAGTTCTGGCTGCATTTTTCACCCACCCTCCTCATTTTCGGGCACCCTGTTCGTGGCTCCAGCAGGAAGAGGGACCTCCTCGTAAATCTGCTCCTGGCTCTTGGTAAACTGGCAATTTACAAGACCAGGAAGCGTAAGATGAGCGGGGAGGGTCTCTTTGACTGCGGGGCCATGTTCAGGGCCCTTGTCCGATCAAGGGTTAATTTAGAGCACGCCCACGCGGAGTCCGCTGGTGACATGTCATCGTTTGACGACCAGTGGGCTGGGGGGGGCGTGCTCTGTACCACCTCCCCTTTCATTTTGAATATTTAATTTACAGTCCTTTTTTTTCTGGTTTTTTCTTTAATTAAGGCCTAGTTTTTGTTGGCACCCCTATTTTAGTGGTGCTAAATTGAATTTTTTCTCCGGCCGCCTTTGGGCGACCGGTGCACCGGCTGCCACTGGGCAGTCGGTGTAGTCCGGCCACTAGGCTTTTAAATAGGCTGTACCCTTGAGCAAGGTACTTCACCTAGATTGCTCCACTGTGATATCTTGTAACAATTGTAAGTCGCCCTGATAAGGGCGTCTGCTAAGAAATAAATAATAATAATAAAATAATAAAAACTAAAAATAACAATTGCTATTGCGCGCTGGAAGCACCAGCGCGGTACTTGTTTGTCTGTTCGTCCACTTTGTTTGTCTGTCTATTTACTTTGGCCAACGAGCTGTTTTGTTTGTTCAGTCTGTGTTTTCTGTTTTGTACAACCTTTTTATTTGAAATAAACCGGCGCAAGCAAGCGCCTTCATCATTTCACCGTCCTGTGTGTGTTTCCTGATGTCATCACTCAGCCAGCCTTGTCACAGGTAAATATATGATGCTCCCATGAATTATATTTATATTTTTATTAATTGGTAAATTAATTTAAAACAATTCAATAAGTTCCCCTTATTTAACGCAATGTACTGTTCAAATATGTTTTGCTTAAATACTTTGCTTTTTCATTGCCATTGAAATGCTTTTTTAAAAATATTATAACCACAAGGGTATATAATATTTTTAGTGGTTAAATTAACTAATTGTTACTGTCACTTATACTTCAGTGGAAAGATTACTTGCACTCCGATTGGCTGAGATAGCGATATATAATCCCTAGTACTGTATATGCCCTTAGAATGTTTATAACAGCATTACAAAAAATAATTACATTTGCAACCAACAAGACATTTGAAGTCAATTTCAATCTATAAATCAAAGAAAGGGTAGGTCTTTGTTCTCAGTTTATGCAGATAGAATTGTACATGTCCATTGTTTTAAAAACGTTTCATACACTTTTATAGAGACATGGGTACAAGTTAAAATAAAAATTATAATTGTGCTATAATTTTGAAGCCAAAAGCAAGACCCTCCACATTGGGTTTATGTGCTATTTGTATGTAATCCCTTTACTTTTATCTTTGGCCAAACAGTCCATAAAATAATAAAATAATAATATCTTTATTTTTATATAACTTCTTTCATAGTGGACCACCATCACAAAGCGCTTTACAGAGGTAGGCTGTGTAATGCCTGGTAATGCCCAATGTGGAGGGTCTTATTACTTACTTCATTCATTCTCTTATTATTTACAGATGCAGAGCCTGCAAATGCTGCTACAATTGCTGCTGCTAGTGCTGCCAGTGACATTGAAAAAGATTAAGAGATTGTTTGAGCCATCTTTTTGCATTCTAGACAGATATTTGAACACAAATAAGCTTAATAAACACTGTTGAATGTAAAGCAGTTGTTTCTTTTTTCTTTCTTTCTCAAATTCAATACGTTATAGCTTTGGGCAACGTCATTCATGTTGTAATGTTGCACATATACTGTGCATACAACCCCGGTAGTATGCTGACGTAATGTAATTTTGTCCATCGACTGGCCCACCGTTATTGGCCAACGTTGGGATGACGTCTCTGATGACGTTGGGCCAACGCTGGCCCAACGTCAGCATGCTATCTAGGATGGATCTGGCTGCCGCATTGCCTGTACCCACTGCTGTGTTTTGATAGTATTTTGTCACTGCACTGCCATTTCAAACCAAACAGCTTCCTTTTTGCAGCTGGCTTACCTGTGAAGTAGCTGCATGCTCTTTTGTTTGTACAGTTTGTACTGTTCTTGGCTCCACATACTCTTCATCATCATCACGGAGTGATAGATAAGTCAGTATCACCGTCGCTGGTATCGAAATCCTCCGAACCAATTTCACTCCCATTGCTCATTGTAGAAAAAGCATGTACGTTGCCATGTTTAGCTTTCACTAAAAATAATATAAACTACAACTAAACAAGTAAAACTAATAATAAAACAAAAAAAATCATTTAAAACACTATATATATATACTTGTAAAAGTTGAATGGCTTCTCACAATATTTCTCAGTCTTCTAAATGCCCACAGATAGATTGGAATCGCTACATGACACGCAATTGGATACAAATGTAACCCCCACCCTCCCCCGACTCTCAATGCATATTCCACAGTACTAGCACTGCTTTAGAGAATGAAACCTGAAATGCTAGACTGAGAAACAGATCATAGAATAGAACGGGAAACTTGACATACGCAGGTACCGTATGGTACTGTAAGTGGGTTTTCATTTGACGTATGTGTGTACGTCATGGTGTTGAAGTGGTTAAAAGGACAGTGGTCTTGAATTGCCCTGAGTGTCCCAAATTCAAAAATACCAAATATGTGCACCTTTATATAGCTTTTCAGGCGTTTACGGGCCCTATACTAAGACTAGGCCACTTTGACCTTTCCCCTTCGAAAAATGCAGTCCATGGTTCATAGTATCCACCCTAATTTCAAGTGGTATAATCCTTTTGGAGCCCAAGGTAATGCTGCTGCATGACATAAAAACAAGTGACTGAGGTTTATTTAGTCTTTCCAGTACTCATGTACTGTGTGGTATTTTTCAAAACACTCCTCCAAACAGAGGCCTGGCTGAGAGGGACAGCGTGCACTGTAGTACCGTGTATCCCTCCGCATACCCTTGCGGAAACACACATGGCACCTTTTTTGTGGCTTGGCTTTTTTCTCGAACTGTGGCAGTATCCGTATAAAATGCCGTCACTAAGTCTTGCTACTGTTTCCACTCTTTTAGTCTCTGGTATTTGTTGTGTATCAAACAGGGGGCTTGAGATCACAGAAGTCTGAAAGTCCAGAAACATGAATCGATTCTCTGGAGCCGTAATGTACATTACATGACTGTTGTACAAAGAAATCTGGACCATGTACATGCCAAGTTTCTTGTACCATGCCATGGTCTTCCAAGCGGCATTGTACGGCTTCAGCATCTGGTCTGACTTATCCATGCCTCCCATGTTTTTATTGTAGTCCATGACACACTTTGGCTTGTTTGTATGCATGCCTATAACTCGCACAGGAACTGCTATTGTTGTCTCATCGTGGATGGTGCTGAGGAGGTACACATCTTTTTTATCTGTACATTGCCAGCAGTTCCTCATAGCGCAGAGCACTGATTTCGCCACGCCTCTCTTTCTTGGCTACCTATTGACGAGGAAATCCCTTCCTGTTTGGTCTTATTGTGCCACAAGCCATTGTTTGAGATGTGTACAAAACCCTAAACAGAGGGATTCCTGTGAAGAAATTATCTATGTACAAATGGTAGCCCAGGTTTAGGAGGGGAAGAACCATATCCCACACAATTCTCTCAGTGGTCTGGAGCCATGGGGGGCAGCCAGGCGGCTCAATCTGAGAACACTGGGAACCGATGAGTGGACCCAGTGGAGCTCTCAGAGTTTGTATAGTTTAATGCCATACTGACCAAAATTATACCTTATACAAATGCAATGTGTGTTGAGAGAGGATAATTCAATAAAAAAACACACACACATATATATATATATATATATATATATATATATATATATATATATATATATATATATATATATATATATATAATTTTAAATGGAGCAAATGAAAAGTAAAATCAATCCAATAACTCCAAGAAATCGTTTTTGGGATGTCAGGAAAGGATAATATTTTTTTTTTAGAGCTATACAGTATAAATCGAAACCCACCCACCGCCCCCCCCCAAAAAACTAATAATTACTGTGAAATCCTAGAGAGAAATGGGGAGAGGTGAAAAAAATATATAACCTAATAAATACATACTAATCAAAATACTGTTTTCCAAAAAAAAAAAAAAATCAAAAAGAAGAAAAAAGAAAAAAATCAAAATGTAGAACAGGAAAAATCTGATCTGAAATATACACTGAGATAATAAAATCTGCCAATTATAAATGTTTTTTGGCAAGTAACAGCAGAATTAAAAAAAGAAAAAAACAAATTAAATAATAAAATGATATCCTATACAATTATATGTGTTGTGAGGGGAGAGGAGATAATTCCATTAAAAAAGAACACACGAAGAGATGTCAAAGCCAAGTCGTTTTCACAATTGCAATACAATATATTTGACATAATATAAAGGTTTTTATTCATTTATTATTATTTTTTTTAATGGAGCAAAAGAAATACATTTAAACCAAGAACTCCAATCAAATCATTTTTAGGAGATGGTGAAAGGAGAGAAAAAAAACAGATTTATAATATAAATCAAAAAGCCACCCCCCAAAAAAAGCAAATCATTGTCAAATCATAGAGTGAAATGGGGTGAGGTGAAAACATATATAACCTAAAAAATAAATCCAATAAATTCTAATCAATATCGTTATTTAAAAAAAAATAAAGAAAAAAGAAGAAAAGAAAAGAAATCAAATGAACAGGAAAGAAATCAGATGAAACATACAACGATGAATACCATTTTTTGGGGGGACGGTAGAAAAATGAAATTAGATCTAATCTAATATTATAATGTAAGAGAGATGACTATTACAAAAATAAGATACAGTATTCAAAAATATGTAAAATAGATCAATCGTATGCTCAAACTCACTGGCCTAACAGTTTCTCTCCAACCAACTAAATCAGACACAACAAGTCTGAGATACAAGGTTTCACACACAGTAACTATATACAAAAAACACCTGGTTCCTAATGTTTATTTTTACCCTCTGATCACTGACTTTATGCCTCTGGACAAACATTACAATTTGTAGACAAATAATCAGATGTTACTTCAAAGCTGATTTCATGAAGCACAGCTCGATAAAACACCTACTAATCAAAGGTAAACCTTTTCTATTATCAATCCTCATTGAAAAGAAAACAAAGTTACACACAGATTGTTTTAAATTCATTCGTGATAGCCACCGTTTGTGTTCAAACAGGCTGTAAATTACATTGAACAACTGCGTCACATCAAATATATTTTATCTGTGTAATATAATGAAATTAAAGCCACCGAGCTAATATATTATGTAGAAACTTCTCAGAGAGTGACCCAGAGTGAGAAAACGACAATTGACCTTTTTGTTTTTTAAAAAAAAACATGTTTTTAGGTATGTGGTTCGACCAGGTACGTCCTGAAGCACAGAAGAGGTTAATAGGACACTGAAGTCTATGATGGCATCCTATGTGCAGGAATGACATGCTAAATGGGATTGTTATTTCGCAGAATTCAGAAATGCTATTAATTCATCCAAGCAGAAAACGATAGGTTGCGGATGCAACCCCGGTTCCCTGAAAGAGAAAATAACCATCAAGTATGGGATATTGCCGTCAGGCAGTAGGGATTGGCTGAGCTTTATAGCAAAGCTGCCATGTAAGCCCGCCCCCCTGGGAGCTTACTATACACAGTGCGCAGAGACTCTCTTCCTCTTTTGCTCTTCAGGCCGTGAGGGCTTCCGGAGCGACCTCGCGGCTTGATGGTTATTTTCTCTTTCAGGGAACCGGGGTTGCATCCGCAACCCATCGTTCCCTTTCAAGTCAAAAATAACCATCAAGTATGTACAGTGTACCCAAGCCATCGCGAGGGAGGATTCTCGGCAGTAGGACAGACTTACGTCATAACGCAATTGCGTAGGCAACACATCTACGCGTATGCGGAACCATGCCTCAGCGTCTATGCTCGCAATGACACCTGTCCTAAGGTGGAATAATCAACACCATATCATGACAATACTCAATATGACCGCCAACTAGGGTGTAATAGAGTGTAACACGGATGCTCTGAATGACTGAGCAGAGGATTCCAGTACATTTAAACGGTAGAACCTCATAAAAGTATGCGGTGTAGCCCAACTGGCTGCAGCGCAAATGTCAGACACCGGCACCCCTCTAAAGAGGACCCAGGATGTTGCCATACCCCTAGTGGAATGTGCCTTCAACTGCCCTGGTGGCGGAAGGCCTGCAGATTCATATGCTAATTTAATAGCATCCACTATCCAATGGGAAAGGCATTGTTTAGACAACGGCTGACCCAAAGTCCTAGAACCATGGCATATGAACAACTGTTCTGTTTGCCTCACAGTCGTTGTACGGTCAATATAACACCTCAATGCCCGAATGGGGCAGAGCCTGTGTAACCATTCTTCCTCTGGGGAAGAAAAAGGAGGAGGATGGAAAGCCATCAACTCGACTGGTAGGTTCATATGAAACAGGGTTATGACCTTGGGTAAAAAGGCCAGATTTGGACGCATGGAGACCTTAGATCCGTGTCCTGCGAAACGAGTACATGATGAATGCACTGAAAGTGCATGTAACTCGCCCACGCGTTTTGCTGATACCACTGATAGCAAAAACGCAGTTTTCATAGACACAAGCTTCATATCCACGCTGTGGAGAGGCTCGAACGGTGCCTTGGTAAGGGCTTCTAACACCACGTCAAGGCTCTATGACGGTAAACTGGTCATCCTTGGAGGCCGCAAGCGTCTTGCGCCCTTCAGGAACTGAGATGCCAGAAAATGGCAACCTGGTGATAAACTGTCAATGCGTACATAGCAAGCCGATATGGCGGCTAAATACACCTTAAGTGTAGAGGGAGATTTCCCTTCATCTAACAGTTTCTGTAGAAACTGTAATATCACTGCCATAGGGCAGGATATTGGGTCATGGCCCTCCGCCAGACACCAATCTTGAAACAACTGCCACTTGTACGTATACTGCGACCTAGTAGAGGGCACTCTAGCACTCTAAATGGTCGAAATCACCGCCGTCGAGAGCCCTAAGGCTGACAGGCGCTCCCGTTCAGGGGCCAAGCCCATAGCTGCATGAGCTTGGGGTTCGGGTGCCAAAGCCCTCCTTGGGCCTGGGACAATAAGTCCGCTCGCAGAGGAAGCTCCCTCGGGCGACCGTGCAGCAACTGCACCAGGCTCGGGAACCATATCCTCCGAGGCCACCGAGGGGCGATCAGGATCACTGTCGCTTGCTCTACCCTGACCTTCTCTAAGAAGGCGAGGAGCATCGTAATCGGTGGAAACGCATATAGGAGCCCTGGCGGCCATTCGTGAGCCAGTGCATCGACTCCTAGGGGGCTGTCGAGGTCCCTCACCGAGAACCATAGGGGGCAGTGCATGGTCTCTCGCGAAGCGTAAGAGATCTACTTGCGCTATGCCAAACAATTCCCAAACGCGCCCTACCACCTGAGGGTGAAGACGCCATTCCCCCGCAAGAGGGCCTCCTCTGGATAGAAGACCCGCTGCATAATTGACTCTGCCCGGTAGGTGAACTGCACGCAGAGAGGTCAAACGCGGTTGTGCCCATAGCAACATCCGTGTTACCATCCGGTGAAGGCGAGGGGACTGTAGGCCACCCTGGCGGTTGATATACGCCACAACCATGGTGTTGTCTGACCGCACTAACAGTGCTTGCCTAGAAGCACTGGCAAGAAGTGCCGGAGGGTGAGGTCCACCGCTCTGAGTTCCAGATCATTGATGTGGGCTGACCTCCAGGGTCCTGACCACACTCCGCGGGTCCCTGAACCGTTCCAGACTGCTCCCCAACCTTGCTTGGAAGCATCGGTCGTGATAACCTCCCTTCGGAAGATGGTACCTGCCGCACGCCTGGCGGGTGTTCGACGGAACTTTCCACCAGCGCAGCGCTTCCCAGCAGGTTCGGGATACCGTCAACCTGCGGTGTTTGTCTCTCCGCGGATGTAACGCAAAGGCATTGAACCAGGCCTGCAGAGGTCTCTAGTGTAATAAGCCCAAGGGAAGGGCTTGCGAGGTGGCAGCCATCAACCCCAGCATGCGCTGACACCGCTCCATGCTGACTGTTTCTCTCAACCTGATAGGGAGAGACACCGCTCCATCGAGGCAACTCTTTGTGTCGACAGGGTCGCTTCCATGGACACTGAGTCCAGATGCAGACCCAAGAATTCTGTCTGTTGGCTCAGCACGAGGCAGCTCTTTTCTGAATTGACCTTCAGACCTAGCCGCTGAAGATGGTCTATAACCATCACTGTGTGCTGTGCCAACTGCTCCTTCGACTGCGCGCAGACGAGCCAGTCGTCCAGATAGTTCAGCAGTCCGACACCTTGAGCCCGCAAGGGAGCTAGAATGGCATCCATACATTTCGAAAAGGTTCGAGGAGCTAGTGATAGGCCGAATGGAAGGACACAAAACTCGTATACCCTGCTCTGAAATGCGAAATGCAGATAATTCCTGTGACCCGGGCAGATGGGAACGTGAAAGTACGCATCTGTCAGGTCCACGGTGGTGAACCAGTCGCTGTGTTGGACTGACTGGATGATGTGCCTGTGCGTAAGCATCCTGAATGATAACATCTGCAGGTATTTGTTCAGTACTCGCAGATCTAAAATAGGGCGGAGCCCGCCGTCCTTTTTGGGCACCAGGAAGTATTTGGAATAGAACCCCTGGTCGATCAGAGCAGGGTCTACTTCTTGAATGTCACGCTTCCTGAGCAATGCCTGTATTTCCACATTCAGAGCTGAGGACTGAACCGAGTCCTTCACTGCAGTTACCACCAATCCCCGGAAGGGGGGAGGTTTTAATCGGAACTGAAGGGTGTACCCGGTAAATATAGTTTTGCGCACCCAGATGTCGTTGGTGCATTATTGCCAGAACTGGAGCTGTGGGACAGTGTAGGGGTGAAATTCTCAGGGCTGGAGTTCTCAGGGCTGTTTCGGCTGCGCTCGTTCGAGAGGGGCCTGGCCAGAGCCACGAGGGCGTGGCCTGCCACCTCCTCTAGGGCGCCACCCTCCGCGCTGCGGTCTTACAAACGCGGGTTGGCCGCGCGCTGATGGACCTGAAGGGGAGGTCTTACTACCCTGTGGTTGCGCCTGCTGCTGTGGCGGTATCCTGCGCCACTGGTGTTCCTGAGGCCGTTTCGGCTGGAACGACTTATTTGGCCACATTTTCGCCATTTGCTGCGACGCCTCTCGCGCCTTGGTGGAGTGTTGCAGCATCTCCTCCACCGCCGGGCCAAATGTGTGCCCCGGTGTGATTGGGGCATCCAGCATTGAGCTGGGCCAGCTTTACTAGCAGCTGACTGACCATCCCCAACTCGCTTCTGAGGGCCGCAGAAGGGCACTCAGGCAGGTCCCTAATGAGTGCCGTTTGATAGACTGTCATCAGGCTGGCCACATTTGACAGTCTGACCGCCTCTGTGGCCGCAGCGTACCCCTTTTTTAAATGTACCTCTGTGGTTCTGCACTGTTTATTGGGGCATGCAGGATCCTTTGTCAGCCCCAATAACGTTGGTGTCTTCACCAACGCGGCGAATGCAGCGTCCACCGGTGGGAAGGACGCCAACCCAGCGTCACTTGCCCCTTGCATGCTAAAGGCCGAGGCCTTGCGAGAAGTCGCAGGGGCAGAGGCCAGAGATCCCCAGGTGGACTGCACCTCCTTAACAAAGTCTGGGAATGCCGGAAGCATCCTGGACTGATGGGGCTGGGCTGAAGACGACTCAAACAAGGAACGCCGTGGTAGTTCCGCCATAGGCTACTCGATGCCCAAGTGGCAGGTTGCTCTCTCCACCACAGACCACGTTGGGTCATCGGTATCCAGCACCTCGAGCTCGATGTCCTGCTCAGAGTGCTGGGAGGCTACCTCAGCCTCTATACTCTCCCCTTCCAGGACGTCAGCTGCGTCTCTGGAAACCGCATCGACATCCCACACCCCTTGGGGTTGCACTGGAGGGGCGACGATCGGTGCAGGTTGTGGAGGGGCCACTGGCTGGCTAGCAATGGGCCCAGCCGGTTGTTCTGGGACTCGGGGCACATTTGCTAGGGACATAAGGATGGACTGCTGCCCTATCATAACCTCCATGAATTGCGACATTTTGGAGCTTAGCTCCGCCACCCCCGACCTGTATCGCTTGTCCCAACGAGGGGAACGAGAGCGTCCCCTCCGTCGAGGCGATCTGGAGTGCGACCTAGACTCCCGACAGGGGTGTACCCTACGAGGGGAGGGGCTGCGTTCCCGAAGCGCCTGGTGGGGACCTCTGACCAGCTGTTAGCTGGGAGGACGGGCTCCTGGAGAGCTGTAGCCGCCCTGGCGGCGTCACCGTAGACGACGGCGGGGCAGAAATGGTGTGGGATGATCCCGAGGAGGGAGAATGCCCACCCACTGCTTTCTTCGTCCTTTGGTGGATGGTGCACGTCTGGAAGCCAGCACAGAGATGGCAAAAAGCCCTATCCGCCAACGAGGATGCGGCGTGCTCTGGCCCCAGACACGTTACACAATCATCGTGCGGATCGCTGGCAGGCAGCTTTGCCTGACAGGTCACGCAGCGATGAAAGCCCAGCTCAACGAACGCCGAAGCGTCGAGCGTCAACCCTCGAAGGTGCATTGAGCACCGAAGCGCCGAGCCGGCGTCGAGCACCGGCGTCGAGCACCGAGCCTGCGTCGAGCGCTAAGCACCTAAGGTGCGTGCATCGAGCGCCAAGCACCGGCGTCGAAAGGCCGGAGGTGCGGCGTCGGCGCCGAAGCCGTCGAAAGCACGAGGTGCGTGCGTCGAGCGCCAAAGCGTCGAGCACCGATGCGTCAAGCAACCGGCGGTCGAGCACCGAGTGTCGAGCACCGAAGCGTCGAGCGCCAAAGCGTCGAGCATCGAGCACCGAGTCCCAAGCGCTGCACCCATCTCCGAGGCGCTGACACCACGCGGAGTGCGAGTACCAAGCGTTGAGACGCTAGCACGAGATGCCTGTTGCCAGCTGACCCGCAGAGCGGAGACGCTAGTGCTGGTACAGTGTCTGATGCTGAGTAAAAATACTTACCTTAGGTGCTTAAGGGAGTATGTGCTTGGTGGTCGTCTTCCTAATTGTGAAAAAAGGGATTTTTTTTTTTCTTTTGGGACGCTGCAGCAACACTATATAGTGCTTAGTGACTGTAAGGGGCAGGCCGTACAGCTACCACGCGGTAGGGTTGGAACACACCGCAGTAGATTATATATATATAGAGACTGCAGAGCAGGCTCCACACACACACGGTTTAGCCAGAGGCAAGACCGAGGCCACAACGCGCGTCCTAAACAATATATATATACAAATATATAATTATTACAAAAAAACCCAAAACACAACAACAATTATGAAATAATTATAGTAATAAGGAAAGACGAAGACCACGAGAGAAACAAAAACGCGATGCCGAAGCAAAGCGTGAAGGAATATATAATGTAATAATAATATACAAATATATAAACCGAGTAACAAAATAATAATACTATAAATAGTGCAACTGAAATAAATTCGGAGAAGGGGCAAAAACCAGCTTCTCAAGTCTAAGCTTAATGAGTACAGTCAGTCGACAAGCTCTAATGACCTACCGCTACCGATGCTGAAGACAAAAGAGGAAGCTTTGCTATAAAGCTCAGCCAATCCCTACTGCCTGACGGCAATATCCCATATTTGATGGTTATTTTCGACTTGAAAGGGAACTACTGGTTATTCTCCTGCAGAGCTCAAGGCAGATCACTGAAGGGACCTATCGATCAAGCTTTGTCCAGAGTACTGAAGCGAGGGAAACTTTTAGTTAGAGAGAGAAGCCAAGTCTGTTGACCACACAATTATAAATGAAAAGAGATGTAGTTTATTAAACACACTGTGGCAAAGTGGCTTGCAGTGCGCAGGTGTAGATGAAACAGAAGACAGACAACAAAGTTCAAAATCCAACTGGTTTTATTTTTATAATCCTTGTCTGGCGACCACAAAGAATAATCCCAGGCAATACACAGCAATTCTAAACAACGGTTTGCAGTCCCGAAATAATAATACAAGTATTAACGCACACGACACACACGATCACATGTCCAGAGTGAGTGGTTTATGTGCAAGTGGTGAAATACAATTTATCGGTGTACAATGGTGAAGTATTCTCCGGGTTGGTACTGGCCTTACAAACGACAGCTCCCAGTGTTAGCCATCTAATAATAACAAAAAGTACAATTAGAATCCGACAAACAAACTAACACTGAACACTCATGGTAACTTTACTCTCGGTCCTTTAGGTTCGTCTCAACCATAAACAAGGAACAGATCGCTTAGCCATGTCCCCTTTTGTACCTTCAGTTACACCCCCTTGGTTAGCGAGTGCAACCGTTTGTCCTCCAATCCGCGGTTGCCCCATCGCTTCCCTTCTGGGGCGATGACTTGGTGTACCGTGGCACCGCCCCCTTTCCAGATGGCCGACTTACACCTTTCCCTGGAATGAATTGTCAGACCATCCAGTCTGGGGCACTCTGTTCCCTTTGCACAGCAACAGGTCGTGAGGTAGATTTATAACCAAGATTCATTCTCTCTCTGTCACTGTCACAGGATGACACGAGTGGAAGGGCTGTCAGGCGGCAATGTAGGGAGACTCGGAGACAGACGACAGGTGAAAGCGCTACGGCGCTACAAAAGAAACACAAAAACACAACAAAATAAACAGTTTAAATATAATCAGATCTCGCACACTTTAACAACAAAAAACCACTACACACAGGATCAGAGATCTACCCTCTCCAGAATCATAACACCAACTAAACTTGTCCTCTCAGTGCTCCCTTATATACACGCCTGTGCAGCAATTTACACCCACTTAATCAATTAAACCCTCCACCACATTCTCACATGTTTTTAACGTGCCAGTGAATTAACCCTTTAATTACCCACCAGCACTACAAACACACATATACACACACTATATACATAAAATACACTATATACATAGCGCATTACACTTATTCTGCCACAGTCACACATCCCATTACTCCCCCCTCCCGGGAAAAATAATCCGTATTTTGGTGGTCTTTCCCTGCATGGTGGATCATGTGATACATGAAGGGCTGCACTGCCAGATACCACCGAGTTATCCGGGCATTGCTGTCCTTCATCGTGCGTAACCACTTGAGTGGGGCGTGGTCTGCGACGAGATTGAATGAATGTCCAAGCATGTAATATCATAAACAGTGAGTAGCCCATTTAATGGCCAAACACTCCTTTCGACTCACGGAGTAGTTGGCGCCTCGGGCAGCTTCTTTACTGAGGTACATGATGGGGTGTTCAACTCCGTCAATCTTTTGAGACCAAACCACCCCCAGACCAACATCCAAGGCGTCGGTGTGGAGGATGGATCTCTTGTTAAAATCTGGTGTGATGAGGGTGGGAGTCTTTGTTTGATAGTGTCAAACACCCCCTGACATTCTCCCGACCATTTAATTAAATTCAGAGCGCTCTATTTGGTGAGGTCAACTAAGGGATTCACCACTGTGACATACTCGGGGATGAATCTTTGGTAATAACCAGCTAACCCCAATAGAGACCGCACCTGCGACTTGGTTTTGGGGATTGCCGCGTTCATCAAAGCCTGGACTTTGGTGACAATGGGTTTCACCCGTCCTTTTCCCATTATAAATCCCAAATATTGAGTTTCTGCTTTGGCAAACACGCATTTCCTCAAGTTGACTGTTAGCCGGGCTACCCTTGGAGACTGAAGGACGGTCGTGATCCTAGCCAGATGCTCTCGCCAGGTGGAGCTGTAGATAACCACATCGTCAATATACACTGCCTCATACTTATGATGTGGGTGTAAGACCTGGTCCATCAGTCTCTGAAAGGCAGCGGGCGCACCATGTAGCCCAAACACCATGGTTTATATAGTGAAACAGCCCTTCAGGAGTTGAAAATCTGGTTTTCTCTCTAGAGCTGCGGGTTAAGGGGATCTGCCTGTATCCCTTTATCAGGTCCAAAGTGGAGATAAACATCGCCGTTCGCAGTCTATCGAGAAGCTCGTCGACCCGAGGCGTGGGGTAGGTATCAAACTTGGCAATAGTGTTTACCTTATGAAAATCAATGCAGAAGCGGTTGGTGCCGTCTTTTTTGGCGACTATCACAATCGGACTGCACCACTTGCTCCTGGAAGGTTCAATCACCCCAAGTTCGAGCATCACCTGTACCTCTTTGCTAACGCCACCTTGTCGACTTTCTGGGATCCGATAAGGTCTCTCTCGCACCGTGAAAGACAGAATAAACATCATTGAACCCATCAATTAACTTATGCAGCTCTCTTTGCTGATCTGGAAGTAACTGTTCCTCTATTGGAATGTCTCTGGTGCTAGGGGCCTCTAGACATGGGCCTAGATTATCCTCTACTTTACCTGGGGCTATAAATAAGGTCTCCCTTGCCTGCCAGGGCTTTAACAAATTAACATAATACATTTCTCGTTCATTACGGCGATCGGGCTGCTTAATTTCATAATTTACCTTTCCTATAACCTGAATCACCTCATATGGCCCCTGCTATTTAGCACACAGTTTTGATTCCGAAAGGTTCGAATTCATGCATTTTTGTTGTACTGCTGCTCTTGCCTGTGCTAACCTGATTTTAAATGTTCCTGGTGCCAATCGATCGTCCAAATCTAGGCCATCTCTAAGTAGGAGTACATGCTTCACTACATTTTTGGACGAGCCTTTGTGCTCCTCCCACCCCTCTCTCACCAGATCGAGGATGCCGCGAGGCTGCCAGCTGTTCAAGAGCTCGAAGGGGGAGAATGTTGTTGAACTCTGCGGCACCTCTCTCACAGCAAAAAGGAGGTAGTGAAGAACCGTTGCCCATTGTTTTTGCTCTTGAATTACAAATCGTCTCAGCATCTGCTTGAGCGTCTGATTGAAATGTTCCACCAAATAGTCTGTCTGTGGATGATAAACAGAGGTTTGAATGGGACATATTTTTTGAATTGTATATACTTGCTGTAATCAAGTTCGTTCCATGATCAGTCCATATCTCTTTGGGGATCCCTACTCTAGCGATAATCTTCACTTGTTCTTTGGCGATCACAGATGCACTTGTAGACCTCAATGGAACTGCTTCCGGGTATCGCGTTACATAATCTACCAGAAGGTAGCAAAGGGCCTACAATGTCCATCACGATACGCTCAAAGGGGGTGGAAATAATCAGCAGTGGGACCAAAGGGCCTGGGCCCACTCGACCTGGCGCTACTTGCTGGCAGTCTGGACATGTGGCTACATATTGACACAACATTATAAAGTCCTACCCAATACAATCAAGCCAATATGCATTCCCTAGTTTCATCAACCCCGACGTGTCCCGAAAATGGGATGTCATGCGCAAGCCTCATGACCTCGGACCGATACGACTGGGGAATCACCCTATATAACAATTGCCCTTTTATAGTGAAATGTGGATATACTAGCCACCCAGCACCTTCATCATCCTTACCTTCAATAAACCGGACCTGCCCCCAAGTGTACAATCGTTCTTTTGGTCCCACACTAGGTCCGTGCTTCGGTCCCACATGTCCGGTATATTGAGAGGGGCTGGAGTAGCCTCTCCTCTAGATGGCCCAGTAACCTCGCCCGCTCAGTCACACTGCATGTCAATACCCTTTGTCTGGCGTTTGCTACCATCAGAGCGTTCTAACACCAGATCCTAGTCTCGTGTCATTGATGCTCCATCCCACTTTTCGATCCGTCTCTCTTTTTGTTTTTCTAGGATGAAAAGTGGGGGAAAACATATAGGTTACGTGTGCGACCGGGTCTGCCATTAATTTCACCAATTGCTTATAGTTTGGCCAGACCTGGCCCAGAATCACTGGGTGTGGTAGCCTTTCCGCCACCTCTACTACCAAGTGACGTTTAATCGGTCCCACCGATAAATATACTTTTTGTATGGGGTATGTCGCCGTGTCTCCATGGATACAGGAGATAGCCACCTGACCTTGTGGCTGCCACGACACACCGCCCAAGAGAGCCATTCGAATTAAGGTCTGCTCACACCCTGTGTCCACTAATGCACGGTTTTCACTTTCCCTATAACCACATCAACAATACAAGGCCCCTCCTGACCATTTTCGCTTACCTGCTTCTGATGCCAAATAACAAGTTGCCACGTCACACTCCATCGTGGATGGGCACGACCTTGCGAGGTGCCCCAGTTGTTGGCACCTGAAACAAATAGTCCGGGGCACTCTGTTCCCTTTGCACAGCAACCTCACAGGTCAGGAGGTATATGTATAACCAAGATTCATTCTCTCTCTGTCACACACACTGAAAAGTATGATTTTACTGTTGAGAAGGAAATACATTTGTGACCCGGGACAGCAAAATCAGTCAGAAGTCACATATGTAGATTTTATTGTTATTATTATTATTATTATTATTATTATTTATATCTTAGCAGACGCCCTTATCCAGGGCGACTTACAATTGTTACAAGATATCACATTATTTTTACATACAATTACCCATTTATACAGTTGGGTTTTTACTGGAGCAATCTAGGTAAAGTACCTTGCTCAAGGGTACAGCAGCAGTGTCCCCCACCGGGGATTGAACCCATGACCCTCCGGTCAAGAGTCTAGATCCCTAACCACTACTCACACAGCGGCACGATTAGTGAGTGAAGTCATGAATTATCGATTTTGAGTTTTACACATTTTCGTGTACTTAACAGTCCAAACTATTGTTTTATCAAGTTTATTTTGTGAAATAATGTCTCTATTATACTGTAAATAGACAGTTTGGTAACAACAGCGACCTGTAGATTATCAAAATTAGCTGAAACAAAGACTAAAATCTGTACAATTCACGGAATCACAGCAACAGCGTCCTTCCACGCATACACATCATCCGGGGATCTTTTGAAAGCTGTGGCTTCCCTCTTTCCCGCTATGTAGGTAATTAATAGACTGACATCTTATTTAGACAATGAAAACGGTTTTAAGAAGTGGTTGCAGTGTAAACAGTTCTGCTTGTTGCTATGCGTGACGTCATTTGGCCCCGTGTGGTGTCCACTGATTGGTTGAATGCCTCCACGCGCTGTGACTTCTGGGACTGCGGCATTGCTGTGGTTGTGAACGCAGAGAACTTGTGATATTAAACCCTGGCAAAAAATAAATAAAATCACAGGTGAATGATGTCTTTATCAAAAGAACAGGATGTTGCAAATTCCCTTAACATTTTACGATCCAGCAACATGGAATCTGCTGCGACTGACAGACTGTGGATGCAGCTGGTTTCGGAATATTTTTGTGATGGTGCGTGCTCGTCTGAGACTGACAGTGAGAGTGGTGATGTAGATGACCCTGGTAATGTTGACAGCATAAGCGAAGATGATCGTTTCAGTGCTGATAGTGATGACGACGTGGCTGTCATTGAAGAAGTAGCTGTGGTGATGGAGAATCATGTCGCTGACATTGTTATTGATAACAATACTAGAATCGAGTTGCAAAAAATACATAATTACAGCTGTGTAAATAAGTCGTCTAAATACAGCTGCAAACTGATGGACGGGAAACCCTGTGTTAAGGTATTTTCTGACGAATATATACTTGACCTAAGGACATCAATGGGTTCTTTGCTACGAGAAGGATCTGATTCTCTTAGGAAAAATCAGCACCACTATCAGCAATGACAAGCTAACTACAAACTCAAAAAGAAAAGAACAGATGCCTAGAAAACACCAAAGAACAACCTACTACATACAGGGCCACTGTGTTTGCAGAGAAGCTTTTAAGTTTCTACACTGGTTAGCACTTTGCCATTGAAAACGTTATGAAAAAATTCTGAATTTAAATTAGTGAAAGCTTTCTTCAATAAAAATTACTATGAAAATATTTGTATTAATCTTTTTCAGCATCAGCCAGTATAAGCTGACTGCACTGCTGAAGCATTACAAACAATTTGGTTTGGTACCTTGGTACAAGAAGTCAGGAGGCAGGCAAGCAACAGATGTCAGGCTGCTGACCATGCTGATATAACCGAAGTGGTTGCTGCAGACCATGCTATGGTGCTACCTGGACGAGTACCTGGGTTCAAGTGGTTTGACATAAAACTGCTGCCGTCAAACCATACAAAGGCAAGCATCTGGAGAAAGTACAATACTGCTATGGAGGCGGCAGGTAGGCAATTATTTAAGATTATTATTATCGTCGATATTGTCACTGTTTGGTGCGTTATGTGTTTCAGCAGCAGACTCTTTGTATTAAGTAAAACATGTCACACATGAAATCAATCAGCACAAACTCCTAAACACGTTTTGGGCTGTATATTAATAAAACAAATAAATGAAATGAGATTCATGGTTTTTTAGCTATTTAAAAGTAGGGCTAATTTTTTATCATTGTTTTTAAAATGACTTTTAAATTAAAAAAAACAAAAAAACTGATGATGCGTTTCATTTTATTTTATTAAATGCAGCCCAAAACGTGAATGGAATTGAAAAGGTATGTAATTTTTGATTGTTTTGTTTATTTATTAAAAAATGTGTTTAAGAGTTTATACTGATTAATTTTATGTGTGATATTTACCCCTTATAGTTAAAGAGTTATAAGCACAAATTTAACAGTAAAAAAAAAATCTCTTGCAGGTAAGCGAGTTGTAAAGATTGACTCATTCTGTAGGCTATGGCTGACTCAGGTGCCCTACATTCGCAAGACATGACCCATGACAGATCTCTGTTGGACCTGCCAAAAAAAAATTTTCTGCAATTTACAGGAGAGTCAACATTTCTGATGAAAAAAAATCTGAACGCTTACAAAATCAGCAGGCCCACTTAAATAAAGTAGCGCTGGAGCGGTCACTGTACCAGGAGATGGTCAGGGCAGCTAAAGTTGTGATTAAAACCAGTGGTGACAGACTTGGTATGAATGTCCCAGTATCAAAGGAGATGGCTGTGCATTACAGCTTTGATTATGCACAGCAGTTACACTTTCCCGCTGATCCCATGCAACCTGGCCCTTTGTACTTTTTGACTCCCAGAAAGTGTGGCCTGTTTGGTATTGCCTGTGAAGGAATACCACAACAGGTACATTATCTAATTGATGAAGGCATGTCAATTTCCAAGGGTTCAAACTCAGTCATAAGCTTCTTGGACCATTTCTTTATGATGTATGGACTTGGTGAAACTGAGGTTCAGTTACATTGTGACAACTGTTCTGGACAAAACAAGAACAATTATCTGATTTGGTATCTGGCATGGAGAGTTCTGAATGGGCTGCACACATCAGTTTCCCTCAACTTTTTGATAGCTGGACACACCAAATTCGCACCCAATTGGTGTTTTGGCTTAGTGAAATAAACCTATTGGAGGCACATAGGAGGCTGTGTGGTCCAGTGGTTAAAGAAAAGGGCTTGTAACCAGGAGGTCCCCGGTTCAAATCCCACCTCAGCCACTGACTCATTGTGTGACCCTGAGCAAGTCACTTAACCTCCTTGTGCTCCGTCTTTCGGGTGAGACGAAGTTGTAAGTGACTCTGCAGCTGATGCATAGTTCACACACCCTAGTCTCTGTAAGTCGCCTTGGATAAAGGCGTCTGCTAAATAAACAAACAAATAAACATGGTCTCAGGTTTGGATGATATTGCCACTGTTTTGCAATCCAGTACCGTGACCGGAGACAATATCGCCCAGAAAGTTGGAACCGAGGATGGTGAAGTTCTGGTCCCACAGTCAGACTGGCGGTCATTCCTTAAACCATTCTTCAGGATGATGTTGGGCATAAAAAAATATCATCATTTCAGGTAATGGATTAAAAAAAAAATACTTAAGTTTTTTCAAACTGTTATGTTTTCTTATAAATAACGATTGTAGTTGACACTTGCAACCACAAGTCAGTATTTATAAGAAAACATAACAGTTTGTTATGTTTTTTTAGGTTTGCACACCGTGGAATGGTGTTTAGAAAACAATATTCCGATTCCGAGGAAGAGATGTTTGCCCTCCTGAGTGATGACACTTGTCTACCACCAGCAGACAGGCCACAGCCCATCAGACCACCTGGTTTAGACTGCAAGAGGAAGCAGTACCTTTATGAAAAGATTTGAGAGTATTGTATGCCTGCTACAATGGATATAACCTGTCCACAACCTACAGATGTTAATGATGATTAGTCTACACAAACATTAGTAACATTTGGGCTAGTTCCGTAGACCCAGATTAGTAGAAATTATTAATTACATTTGGAAACAATCCTTGTCCAGGTTGATCATTGTGTCTGCTGGTTTCTTGTTCCAAATGAGCTCAGAATTACTTAATCGAACCCTCAATTGAACCAATAATTAATGTGCCTAAGCAGAGCTTTTTAATGATTTTTAACTCTTAAATGGCTGGTTTTACATACCGATTAGCACTAATCCTGGATTATCTAATGTTAACTGAGGTAAAGTAGTCCAAGATATGTATTTCAGAATATGCAAATACCAAGTGAAATGTAAATAGTAAATGTAAATGTAAATAGTTCAGCACTTTTAATTTAAAAGCATTAACATTTTTGTTAAAAAAAATCGCTATGAATGGTAAAAAAGATACATTTTTCTATGTTTCAATAAATGGAAAATAAATATTTCTATCATATAATTTATTTGTCATATTTTGCAGAAAGGTATAAGGAGTTATTGGTGAAAATTTGGTGTATATGTCAGAATTCTAACATAATGGTTGCTAAGGAAATAGCTGAAAAGTAGGTGTCCCATCTTTCAACTTAATTTTCTCAAAATGGCATCTTCTGACTTTGGTGATTTCAAAATGTCATATCTCGAGCCCCGTTTGATATATCAATAAGTTTGGTATTATTTTAAAGCTTATTATATGCCCAATCCATTGCCACAATAAAACAGTTTTTGAAATTTTTGACCAAGTGACTGATTTCGCTGTCCTGGGTCATTTTAGATCAAGGCTGGAATAATTAAACAGAGCTTGTGTTATATATTAAAAACATCTCTCTATACATATATACTTGTATTTTAATAAGTAATAAGAACTTTGTGGTACCGGGAAATATGTATTCAGTCTGAAGATTACCTCACATATTTTAGAGATTAGAAAAGTAGACTACACAAGGTCATATACAGGGATAGAAAATATATTTTAGCTTTAGAGAGTGACATATTAGATGCTTTAGGACTTTTAGCGGTGGGCATTTATTAGCGTTTTGCATGTCTACCCCAAGGGCAAAATATGTTATAATGATAATTGTTTGAAGTGTTAATGCTGTTAAAATTGTACAGGCACTGAGCCACCTAGATTGCCTATCAGCTGGGATCTGACATGGTCTGTAACCACTCGATCCATTTTTAAGCATTTAATTAACCGAAGAACCTCATCAAGTGCTTGCAGACCTCAGCCTTTGCCTACTACTAATACCATGGGGGAAAGAAGAATCTTTGCTTCAGCAACAGCGAGCACCAGTACAGACAATGAAACTGCTGAAGAATAAGTAAGCAGTATTTTAACAGAGGGCGACCATAACACCTACCACTCTTATGCTGGACATTAATAGTAAACATGTGAAATTCGAGGTGGACACAGGGTGCAGTGTAACTATTATGAATCAAGCAGAATATTCAGAATTGTGGAACTTGAGAACTTGAGACATGTGCGATTAATCTGAAGACCTATACAGGAGAAACTGTGGACATGGAGTGGCCCAAGTAACAGTGACATACCGAGGGACAGTGGGCAGAGGCTGGATAGCTGAACTGACTTTGGATTGGAGACCAGTCAATCAAATGACACAGTTACGCCATCAGACACTGCAGGATGTGCTAGCTGTTCATGAAACAGTGTTCAAAGAAGAACTGGGTACTTTGCAGGGAACCACAGCCAAACTATATGTTGAAAGAAATGCAACTCCACAGTTCTTAAGCCAAGATCAGTCCCATATGCTATGAAACCAAATATGGAGGCTGAGCTGAACCATCTTCTGAAAGAGAAGATCATTGAACCAGTGAAGTTTTCAGACAAGGAGGGACTGGCTGCACCCATAGTGCCTGTACTGAAGCCCGATGGCTCAGTGAGAATATGTGGAGACTATAAAGTAACTGTTAACTGAGTGTCATGTCTGGAACAGTATCTTATTCCCAGAATCTCATCAGCACCTGCTATTTTTCAACAGACAATGGAAGGGTAACTGCAAGGGATCCTGCACGTGGCAATGTATCTTAATGACATCCTGGTGACTGGCCTGACAGAAGGGGAGCATTTACATATGTGTTGAAAAGGCTTAAAAAAGCAGGACTTTGAAAAAAGTGCACTTTCCTAGGAAAATAAGTGGTGTTTTTGGGACACAAAGTAGATGCCAAAGGTCTGCACCCTGTAAAAAAGAAGGTAGAGGGAACTCAAGAGGCTCCTTTGCTGGGTAATGTGTCAGAATTAATCACCTACTTAAGACTGTTAAACTACTAGTGACAGGGAGAGAAGGAATCTGAGCTGCAGGTCTACCTTTCTATCAGGAAGGGCCCTGGGTAAGGTTGGTGGTACTCTCCGAGATGGGTAAAAACCGGAAGTTGGCCTTCTTGGGGAAAGGGCTTAGCTGTATGACTGTGAAAAAACTCCATTCTGATCAGCTGTGGTGTGGGCAGCGATTGGAGTTTTCCAGTACAAATGGTACGCAACTACATGAGTATGGCCCTGTGAGAGGGTGGTGAAATTCACTGGACACAACACAGTGAGTCAAGGTTTGAACACCCTACAGGGGTGTACTTTATTAATTCTGCCACAAGGTGGGACTGCACTGCTGGCTCACTCGTTATCAATGGTAAAAGAGGAGCAGAGAATAAATGCACACACACACACACACACAAGCCTGCACCCTGCTATTCCTCTACTTTATGGGGTTGCCCAGGGTTTCCCTGTTAACTAATTCAGACCGTCTGGTCTTCTCTTCATGGCTGTCTTCCTCAGCCTGGCTTGCCTGTCTGTCTCTCCTCCTCGCCCCAGACGCTGGTGTTTTATTAGGGTCTGGACCGCAGTTTCTGACCAGAGCTCCTGCTGTTATGCTTCCTAAAGGGGCAGAGCTGAGGAATAGCAGAGCATTATTTTTAAAGGTCAAGCACCCATCAAGGCCCGCCTCCCAACCACTCAGAGAGAGAGAGAGAGAGAGAGAGAGAGCAAGCCCTCACTCAACCTCTCAGTGTCACTGCCATGATTGACAGACAGACCCTTCAGGGCTCCCGAGCTCCTCCTGCAGAATCATGCATGCATCAGAGAGCCAGCACAGATCTCGCCCTGTTACAGGCCCCTTACTCTGACGTTATTCCATCTGGACAGCTGTGTGTTTTGTTTTGGCAGACGGCGACAAGAGGAGCTGAAGCTACACTGCCAGTACAACACCAAGAGCGCCTGCACTGCCACAGCACTCTAAGCAACCTGCACACCAGCACTGGAGTACACTTTCATGCAGACTGGATTACCATTGTTTATTATTTTATTATTACCTGTAGACTGTAATCTGCCGTGTTAACCCCCATACCATGATGGCATAGGGGGTAGTGTGTTTTAATAAAACACTGATGTTTTTGTGCAATTTATCTGTTTGGGCATTCACTTCTTCCCACAAACACTCACCTTCTGACACTACTACAAGTTTCTTCCAAACTTACCAACTGTCTTGATGCCCTTACATCAACTTACCAACCCTCCTGATGCCCTTACATCAACTTACCAACCCTCCTGATGCCCTTACATCAACTCATCAACCCTCTTGATGCCCTTACATCAACTCATCAACCCTCTTGATGCCCTGACATCAACTTACCAACTGTCTTGATGCCCTTACATCAACTTACCAACCCTCCTGATGCCCTTACATCAACTTACCAACCCTCTTGATGCCCTTACATCAATTTACCAACCCTCCTGATGCCCTTTCTGATGGCCAACTTTGTGGGTAGGAGGCGAGGGGGAGAGTTGGAGAGAGAAAGAGCCAAGAAGAGGAAGGAAGCCAGCAGAATGAGTCAAGTTGGAGAGGTGAATGTTAAAATTGCCTAACAAAATGGTAGAAATAGAGGTGGTGATAGAAGGGAGGAAGAAGTCAAGCTCATCAAGGAAGTGAGAAGTGGGACCACGGGGGTGATAGAAAACAATAAGGAGCAGATGACAGGCAGAATGCAATTCAACGGTGTGAAACTCAAAGGTGCTGACAGAGATGGAGGAAAGAGCAGAGGGTATCGAGAAGTTCCAGAATGAAGTAAGAATCCAGGCTTTGTCCTGAGGACCGGGGAGAGTGAGAGAGGACATAGAGAGAGGAGAGAGACAAAAATATCGAGAGGGAGATGAGAGGCACAGGCAGAGATTAAGTCAGCCTTGTTGCAGGCTGACTGGCAGTTCCAGAGGGCACCTGAGAAGGAGCAGAAAGAGTGGAGGATGTGGGCAGGGGTAGAGAGATCAGGTTGGAAGGGTTAGAGCAGTGCTTTTGAGTTTTTGTGAGAACGAGAGGAGAGAAGGAAAGGGATAGCAGAGAAAGTAATTGTGGATAAAGTGGGTAAACTGACAGAGGAAGCAAGAGTCATGGAGCAGTGTAGACAGTGCACAAAGCAGACAGGGCAGAGAGTACAGGTATGTATGAGCCTGCGTTTTGGGACGAGTAATGCTGAAGGATATTAAATAGGTGTCCAGATCACAGTTACAATCTAGCAGGATCCAGTTCACCTGAAGCAATTTAAAACACTTAACAAACAATCAGCCTGGTAATGTGGTCTAGCACTTTATCTATCAAGATTCAGAATAAATCAACAATAGTTACCTTGATGGTACAGGAAAATCTAAACATAACTAGAATTTAACCTTTTAGTGTCCGCCCAATGTTAAATAAGTCAATTTGAGTTACAATGATATAATAAGCACACCTTACCTGTTTCACCCAACTCCCTCCTCGTAATGTACAGCCCACAAAAGCACACCAAAGCCTGACAATTTCTCCACTTAGAGCAATGAATAGGCTACAAACTTGATGTATATGTTTTCCAACCAGTAAGTAGCCTATCCTGTTCAGACAAGTCAACAATGCAATTTAATGTATACATTACTGTGACAGAAACAGAATGATTCTTGGTGGTAAATCTCCCTCCCAACCTGTGAAGGCGCTAAGAAACGGGAACAGAATACCCTGGACTGGTTGGCCTGACAATTAATTCCCAAGGTTAAAAGGAAGTCGGTCATCTAGAAAGGGGGCAGAGCTTTGGTGCACTAACTCATCGACCCGGAAACCGTGGCCGCGGATTGGAGGAGCGGCTGCAATCGTTTACCAAGGGGTCATGTGTGACGGTACAAAAAGAGGACAAAGCGACATAATCTGTTCCTTTGTTTTGGTTAAGAAACGACCAGGAAGGACCCGACTTGTGTATTTCTACCGTGAGTATTTGTTTGTTTGTCACTAATTTACTGTTTGTTATTATTAGTAGATGGCTAACACGTTCCAGAGCTGTCACCAAGGGCCAGCACGAACCCGGAACAGCACTGCACCTATAGCACGATTCACTTGTACCTGCACCACCAGCACCCAGGACTGGTGACCGTGTTTTGTATTGTGTGTGTGTGTATGTGTGTGTGTGTGAAAATTGACTGTGCTTATTATTTGGGACTGTAAACCCTTGATTTTGAACAGTGCAATACCCATTGCTGGGTATTGCCTGGGATTTATTATTTGCGGTCGCCAGATCGGGATTATAATTAAAACACTGTTGCACTTGGATTCTTGTTGTCTGTCTTTTTATTAATCACCGCATCACTCCTGCACATGTACACTGCAAACCACTTACAAATAACAAAATTCCTAATTATTGGATCATTAAACATAGACGTTTTTTATTATTACTATTGACCTAAATGCATGTTCCCAAACGCAGAAATAATACTAGGAAATTAGACATCTCATTCTCCGCCTGATCTGATGCACGTGGTAATTATTAATCTGGTAAGGGTCAATTAACAGTACCATGTAGCTTTATGAATCAGACAAATAATATGGTAATGAGAAAATTGGTCTCCAGGGGCATGTTATTCTAACATCGCGATGAGTGATGTTTTTTGACGGTAAATGGCTTTCATGAATTACCCAATTAAATACTGTCATGTTAAACACTATTACTGGCACAATAAAGGAGACAGTAATTATTATGCATATGGGCCACTGTGCTAAAATACTTTTTCCTGGATTCAGGAGCAGCTCTCCAGCTGTAGACAGATTTAATGCAGGCTTGATCAGCAGAGTGTCTGTATAGCTTGATCTTAAGTGCAAACAGCATCTAGTGAACAGGTATTTTGTACTGTGTATTGACAGAAATCCAAAATGGTACTAAAAATACCTTTTCAGATCTGTCCTGTTTTAAATATGTATTGTAGCGATCTCGGTTAACACAGGCAGGCACATCACATTGGACGAGGCAATCCTCACACAGGCGGAGGGCGGGCGCGAACCCGGGACCTCTCGCACTAAAGCATAGCGCCGATACTGCTGTACAAAAGAGCCGGCTCCTTTGCAAGAAGCGTATATCGGGCTTATGTCTTTGTGTGTGATTACATCACCTACCAGCCCTGCTGCTGCCTTCCCCCGTGCACGCTACAATAGCTTGAATAATAATCAGGCAACTGCAATGCAAGAGCTGCTCCTGAATTCAAGTCAAAGCACTGAAAACTGAGAACTCTGGATGCATCAAAAACAACCACAGTGAAAATGGAATGATACAGAAACAAATCCATATTCCCTGTCTTCATTAATAACAAGCCATGTGCAAAATTACCAACAGTAACAAAAGCTTGATATGCCCTTTAAGATCTACCCTTCAGCCAAACCTGATAATGAGTGTGGCATTGACCACTCTCAATCACAGCGTGTAACCTCATCCAAATAGTTTTGTGACTAATGGTAACACCATTCGAATTGTACTGTGAACTGGTTTAGAAATGTGACTTCAATGGTGCTATTGATCACTGTGACACTTTCACTTAATTGATTTTTTTATGATTGAAAAGCCCTAAAACAAACTACTAATGAAGTACACAAAAAGAGCAACAATCGACTAGAGTGTGTGTGTGTGTCTGGTGTGACCTGGGGGGGGTGGGTTGTATATAAAAAAGGCACCAACTCTTCAGCGTTGTTGTTGAGTCCCAGTTTGGACACAAGCAGAGTAAATAAACGGTAAGGTTTGAAAAATATTTAGCATTTTTATTAATCATTTTCACCTCTATATATCTAGTTTTATGCCGTGGAACTAAATCATGGAATTAGAATATTTGTGAGGTTGCTTTACTGTAATATTTACAAGTAAGTGGTAGAGGGGATGCCTAGCATTTCGACAAGATGGCTAAAATATTATGTTGTATCTTCATATGTGTATGTGTTTTTTTTTTATTGCAACATAGAATCCAGAATGAACTCCTTTCTTAGAAGTGAAGAAATGTGCTTGGTCCAACTATTCTTTCAAACAGAAACTGCCTATAGTTGCATTTGTGAGCTGGGGGAACTTGGACTTGTGCAGTTTAAGGATGTAAGTAACGTTGTCAGTATTTTCCATCATTTTAAACCACAGTTAGTTGAACTCTTTTAAAAGATATACAAGACTTAGTTTAGTCTCATGATGGTCCTTCTCTGGCAAACTTGAAGCACACTGGCAGAGCACTGTTAAAGCTCATGCTGTCATCTGCTGTTTTCAAAGATACCACTCAAGTTACTTCTATTAACTTCCCAAATATCAGTGCAAAATAAACTGAAGCTAGTTTCCAAAATGCTTTATTTAAGCATCAAAGTTTCAGAGAAAATTTTAGATATTGTTTTATAAATGGTGAACCTTCAGAATCCTCAACCTTTAGAATCCTTGCATAAGGATTCAAATAAATCAAGATGTAGAGTAGCTTATTGTACCTGCATTGCTTTGCCATTAATTAAACAATTTCAACAGACGGGGAGTTTTTGTTTTTGTTCACATTATATCAGCTTTGGTCTTACAAAAATAACAAACTAATAGGGAAAACTAGATCTCTTACTAAGCAATGCAACAGTTCTATACTGCAAGCTACAATGGTAGCAATGCTACAATGATAAAGTAAACAAAAAACAAACTGGTTCTTTTTTCGTGTTTCAGCTTTTGAATAACAAAAACCAAAATTGTTCTTTTTTTGTTTTTCAACTTTTGAATAATGGACAACACAATGGTTCATTTTCACTTTTTCCATTTTAATATCTCAAATAATGGAAAACAAACTGGTTACAAATTTAAATGATACATTCCACTGGGACAGGAAAGGCATTTCAAAATGTGCTCCACTTGTGACTGAGAGACCAGGAGAGAGACTGAGACTGAGCCAGGTTAGAGCAAGAGCCGCAGCAGTGCATATGTCTGTTCAGTGAGCAAGCCAGCGGAACAGCAACCCTCTGCATCTGCAAGTGTTTGTAGTATTTTTTATATCAAATACTTTGAATAATTGGAACTTGTTGTCTGTGTTGATTCTATTTTCCTCCCCCACATTAACATCTGTTAACATACTCTGAAAACTCTTGGCACAGCGATGCCAGATCTCACTTGTTTGGTGATAGCTTGAACGCATTACTCAAACCCAAAACATAGCAGCTTCGGTTTTTAGGGTTGATGACACCTTTTTTCTTTTTCAACTTTTCAGTATAAAAAAGAAACTGGTTTCTTTCTCCTTTTTCAACTTTTGAACAAAGACAAACTGGCCACAACTGAATGTTGGAAAAGGCTAATGGAGTAGCTGGTTTGTTTTCCCCTTTTATAGGGTATTACATTATAATTTGTTTTAAATTTTCAGCTTTTGAAAATCAAAAAACGAAACAACTAACCAGTTAATTTATCATTGTTCGTTTTTCAACTTTTCAGTAACGAAAAACTTTTCATCGTCTTTTCTACCGGGGTTCATGTTCAACTCTTGAATAAGAAAAAAAATACATATAAATTGAAAAGGAATGTTATGTTTTGGAAATAGCTAGTGCTCTTGAGCTGCCACCAAACCAGTGCCGTCGTTGTGCCAAGAGTTTTCAGAATATGTTAACAGATGTTAATGTGGGGGAGGAAAACAGAGTCACCACAGACAAGTTGCAGTTATTCAAAGTCTTTATTTTAATATAAAAAATGCTACCAACACCCTTGTACTTCACAAGCAGCTCAATAGGGGGTGCGAGGGCCGCCTTCGGATCTGCAGCCAACTCTCCCCTGACCTCTCTCCTCCCACTTTGCTTGCTTGCCCACTGAAAAGCCATCCACAACGCTGCTCCTCTTGCTCCCACCTGGCTCTGTCATTTTTCATTATTTGAGAGCTGAAAAACAGAAAAAGTGAAAATGAACCATTCTGGTTTCCATTATTCAAAAGTGAAAAACAAAAAAAGAACCAGTTAGTTTTTTTGTTATTCAAGAGTTGAAAAACGAACAACGAAAACAAACTGGTTTGTTAATTTTCTGTTATTCAAAAGCTGATAAAGGAAAAAAAAAGAACCAGTTGGTTTTTTGTTATTCAAAAGCTGACAAATGAAAAACATACCAGTTTGTTTTTTCCTTATTCAAAAAATGAACAATGAACTTGGATCTAACATTGAAAAAGTATCCCTTTCCATGCAGTTCTTTTTTCTTGTGTGCAGTGTTATATAAACCCTTTATGCTGAATGTGTTGCTAACCATGCAGTCGACCTCTGATCTAGTATGGCTGCCAGCTGTAAAGAGACAGTAGGCCCTATTCATCAATGTGCTCCTTTCATTTTAATGTATAATGTCATATCAACATGCTATTATTGAATTGTTTATTTTAAAGGAATAAGTCAACACGCAAATCAAAATTTTATTGATTTTATTATGCAACAGTAAATATTGAAATTAATATTTTTTTTGTTACACTAACTGATTCCACTGCAGACACATTTTTTTGGAATACATCCAGTAAATTATGCAATGTTTTATTTCTGAACTTCTCATATGAAATATATAAATACATTTATATTTACCTTTTTTTTAAATATAAAAGTAGGCTATTCTAAACTTTCACTAGATGAGCAACACTCTTCACCAAAACAGATATTTGGTTGCTTGTTTTTAATATTTTATTCAGCTATAATCTAATATACCCAGTCCCCTTAGCTTAAAAGCTGTTTAGAGAAAACACTATTTTTTACTGTAAATGCCTAAATTAATTAATGAGAAAAATCCCACCAAATCTTGGTTTTTGAAAAAGAAAAAAAAAATGAAGCTCTTTGACGTTAAGGGAAAGTGTAAAAAAAAAATACAAAATATTTTAAAAAAATTAAATCAACTGTTCACAAACACACAAAACTGACACATTGAAGAATAGAGCCCAGTACACATTCAGTTACTGACTTAATGTTTGGTACACAGCTATATTCTTAGATTTTTGAATGTCTTGTAATAAAAAAAAATATTACTTAATAATGTGTGGTTCTTTGTAACAAATTGTAAAACAGAATAAATGTGCTAGCTTTTGTAAGTTGAGGATAAGCAGTTATATCCACCCACACCTTTGCAACTCTATCTTTAATGTAACAGAACCACTGCATGCTCAGCAATGTTGTGATAGGCATTGAGATGTACACTGTACCGGGAACAAAACCTGCTACTTAGTAGTTTTTATTTAGAAGAGTCGTGGTGCTGAAATGTCTTTAGATAAATCCATTAATATAGTTTATGTACATTAATAATTAGCATAACTGGATAAATTGCAATCTGTTTCCTACACAGGAACAAATGACTAATGCCTCAACAAGGACAGACTTGAGGGTAGAAGTTAAAGACAGCATTTTACCAGAATTGTTATATTTAAATCCCACAAGGCTTTTTTTTTCTCAAGAAAGCTGAATAACTAATCATCTTCCAGGAAGTTGCTAAGAATGAGATTCATAGTGATTCATAGTGATACCTATTTTTCTTTCCAAAAGAGTCCAAAAACAGATTGAAATTCAAAACAACCTTGGCAGCTTTCAAATAAGAAATCTGTTTCCCATGGCTTTAGACTATTGTTTTCAGTTTACATGTTTATTATTAATGTTTTTATTTATTTAATTATTAATGTTCTTTACAAATATTAATTTGTATGCAGCTAAACCCAGGCACTGTCGCCTTCCAGCGGAAGTTTGTGAAAGAGGTCAAAAGATGCGAAGAGATGGAACGAATACTTTGTAAGTGTGCACATCCATTTATTTTCTAGAAAACAGCAAGACTGGCTTTGCTATGGTCCATTAATTAAAATACATGCTGTTGATGATTTAAGTGGTATAATACTAGCAGTGTCCCTTCTAGACATCCTTTTCTGTCCTACCAACTTCCACTATATTCATAGTAATCCATAATAAACCTTACCTTTTTAACATACTAATGGTGTGAGCCAGTGTGTATTTCATGTTCTGGCTTGGAATACACAAATATGTGCTAGATTTAAGCAATAACGCACACTGGGTTGTACATTTCGTGCAATTTGAGGTTTGCAGAAAGGATTGTGGGACCAGACCACAGGTCCAACAATCGCACGTAATGTACACCCCAGTGTTCTTTATTGCTGTTCAATCATTTAAAACTTAGCTACACAAAGATATCTAGAAAAAAACAGAACCATTTAATATCTTTTGCCGTGGAGGTTTGACTCTACTGATAGTGTTTGACTCTACTGATGAAGTTAAATTCAAACCCATCGATGCACCGATTCTAAATAACAATCGAGTGTCTGTCCGTTAAGCCTATTTTCATAATAAATATATAATATAATACTACACAATTTAAACTTGGGAGGGAAATTAGGTTAATCAAATATAAGTACTGACACCTGTAAAGGTTAGCTAAGACTTATGCTGTATTTTTTAAAGTTAGTTGTGTGTCTTAAATTATTTAAAAAATAAGAAAACAATGTGTATTAGAATTTAAAAAGTCCAAAAGTTCACCTTTAGCTTGAACTGTGAGATACAGGTGAGATACAGTGTCATCTTTCCTGGCAGTTAAATTGTTGTGCATAGCAACACATACTACTACAGTAACCTCACAAATAATGGCGACGAATGTTAGACCTAAATTACTGAGACACAGCAAACACTGCACAATCTGCAAATCGAAACAATGGGGAGAGTACAAGTACGCTGACAACATCTTAAATTACTGTAGGCCAAAATTTCACCGCAAATCCAAGTATTGTCTGGAATCATGTATGTAATCTAAAAGGATGTCTTCTGAAAGTAAAAATAAACCTGTGCCTACATCTGTCAGATACAATGCAGCAGAAATTCAAACACAGAGAAAGATTACATTAATGTTAAGGGGTTAATAAACAAGCAGACAGGAAAAGATACCAAGGACTGGTTGTGGTGCTGTGACAACCTTTACAAATATTAATACTGTTTATTTATTTATTTATTTTGGAGAAGCCCTAGCTGTATGCAGTTTTTTTATTTAGTAATTAACTTGCTTTATTAACTGAGTTTTTTATTGTACAGTGTGGCAGGACAGCATCATGGCCCAAACTGTCAGCAGTAAGAATTAGAGACTCAGAGACAGAAGCTGCAGTTTAAAGCACTGTTGCGCATGTTTATTAAACAAAGATGAAAATAAAAGGCACAAGGGCCAAAGTAAACAGTTTAAACCAATGGCGCACAACATACGGCCCGCAGAGAGGCATTCTGTGACCTGCAATAATTTATCTTTTTTTTAAATATAATGTTCCAAAAAATAATTATGTTTACCAGTTTTACAGAATAGCGTGTGTATTCATGTAATAACACCGATAAATAGCCTATTTTCTTTCTGTGTTCCAATATACACACCTGCCACTTCCTTAGTAATGGAGGCAGGAGCTAAACAGAGAACCCTTTGGTTCTTGCCTGAAGTTTGATTTTTACATTCATAGTGCATGCATTGTTTCTTCAAGGTGTACATCTTTGCAAAAATGACAGGTAAACCAATCAAAGCTGGGAATTTGCTTTGCTAGATTGGCGCTGGTGGTACACTGACTTGTAGTGTTGAAGTTGACTGTTAGTACGTTGTATTAAAATATTGTTGCATATTTCATTTGTATGAGTTATGGCTGGAATAAAAAAGTGAACAATTGATAATGAACATCGGAAATTCAACTAAACTTGAACTGAAAAATATTGCTTTGTGGCAGACAGAGAATTAAATATTTGTTTAATTTGTAAGGGAACTGTTGCAGTGCCAAAGGAATTTAACTTAAAGAGGCATTACGACACAAAAGATACAAGCTTTGATGAGTACACGGAAGAACTGCGAAATCAAAAAATTGCAGATGTTAGACAACAACTGTCTGCCCTGCAAGATGTCTTCCGAAAGCTGCAGAAAGACACTAAAAGTGCCACAGAGATAAGCTTCATTAATTGCTAAGACATATCGACCATTTACTGATGGGGATTTTGTGAAAGACTGTTTGTTAATAGCATGTGAAAAACTGTCCTGCTCAAGCTCCGTACTTTAAACATGTCAGTTTGAAATGTATGACAGTGGTGTGTGTCAGAACTGGGAGAAGAAATTGTATACTTCTCCCTGGCAGTGTTCGAGAAAACTGATCGTTCGGACAAAGCTCAGATGGCAATATTTGTACGTGGTGTTACAAATGAGTGTGAGGTTTATGAAGAATTTTTAGGATTAGCATCACTTCATGGGTGAACCACAGATATTGATCTGTTTAACAGTCTCTGAGATAAAGTTGAGAGTTTGGGTTTTGAATGGGCAAAACTGTCAGGCATTGCAACAGATGGTGCACCTTCGATGATCAGCGAGAGAAATGGAATGATTGCACACCTCAAGCAATATCTGAGTGATCGGGAGGAACAGATCCTCCAGTATCACTGTGTTTATATGACCAGTAATATTACACTAGTATTCCGAATACTGAATAATCTGAATAAATATATATATGTATATTCTGCCATGTAAACAGCATATTCAGAATATGAAGAGGAATATTCCACCTCTGCATAAATCGGAATATTGGAGGTGGCATATTCCACTATGCGGAATACTAGTGGAATATAAAGCCAGGTAAACAGCATATTCCGACTATGAAGCATAACCCACAACAGACACGTGCAAAAACAAATACTCACAACAGTAAACATGATGGCACGTGCGAGAAAACTCATCTACTTTTGGTCGGATGAGAAGACATCACTTTTATTAAGGATTTTAAAGTTGTAAAACAGCTTGATGGCAAGAAACAGAGATGTGCAGAAGTGTTTAAAAGGATGGCGGAAAAAATCATGACGGGATTTGAGAGAACTGTGGCTCAAGTTCATCATCGATGTAAAGTTTTAAAAGCACAAAGAACAAAATTAAAAAGAACAAAGGTGGGGTGAATCTATCAATTTTTCCTTCAACCTTATGAATGACATACTTGGTAATCTCCCTTTGTCTTCACCGTGCTTCGACACCTTTAGTGTTTAAAACACTCCCTGCACCTATTGCATTGGTAGACTCTAGAGCCTCACAGGTGTTTGTGACTCGGTGCCTTGACCACCGTCACACTTATAATGTCGAGTTTTCACCCGTGCAGGGCCTGCAAGCGGAAACTTCCCCCACAGGACAAACACACATTGTACGTCAAGTGCCTGGGCATACAGCACGGATGTTGTATGCCTTAACGGCCAATGCAGAATCACAGAAAGCCACCTCAAAAAGGTGTACGCAGCTGAAGCGTAAGTGACGCGCCTTGCTAACACAGGCCTTCCCGAACCGGTAGCTTCAGAGCTACACTTGGTCTCAGGTACTCTGCTACAGATATATTTGGCTTCCAGGGGCAAGCCCTGGGCAGAAGCCTGACAGGCTTGGTGGTGGCACGCAGACAGCTGTGGCTGTCTTAGGCGAGGGTCCCGGATGCGGACAATTCCGCCCAATTGGACATGCCTATCTCCCCAGGCCATAGTTTTGGACCAGCAGTAGAGGAAATATTGCAACGCTCCCACAGGAAGCCAGAGGCGTCTTGACAGGTGGCTGTGATGCTCCCCTCCTGTGCTCCAGCATAAGAGAGGGGGAAGCAATGGTGTCCTGCAGTTAGCACGGTAACCCAGACAGTTCCAATCCCCACTGCACCATGGGGCAACCTGAGGCACCACCTTCAGGCCTCCGCGGCAGCAAATACACGGGGCCGGGGGAATGCCAGACATGGGCCCCCAGCACATCAACGCTCAGGGAGAGAGCTCCAACAGAACCGTCCCAGGCAGCCTCCAAGACAGGCTCCATCTCAGCCTCAGAATTCCCAGCAAGGGCCCTGAAGGCTTGCGGCATCAGACCCTCCAGTTCAGACAACACCAGCTGCAATACTGGCGTAATTGCACCTAAGACTCTTGGGTGCTAGCCATTGTACACACCAGTTAAGCGCTACAGTTCCGTGCGGGACCTCCTCCCTTTCAAGGGATCACAGTTACATCCGTGAACGACCCTCTCCAGGTCTTGGCTCTCAGGCAAGAAGTAGACACTACTTCTCAAACAAGCCATCCATCTCGTAGAACACACCTCTCAAGAAGAGAGGTTCTACTCGAGATACTTTTTGGTGCTAAAAAAGGACGGTGGCCTCTGCCCCATCCTAGACCTGAGACACCTCAACGGCTTCTTGAGGGAGAGGAGATTCCAGATGGTCACACATTGCCACATCCTACAGTCTGTCTGGCTGCGACTGGTTTACAACAGTGGACCTAAAGGACACGTATTTTCACGTTCCTATTCATCCAGCGCACAGGAAATATCTCCGCTTCGCCCAACGTTTCGATATGTTGTACATATCTTTCTCAAGGGAGCCTGTGTTTGAATCAAAACATTGGAGGTATTTATAGGTTTTTGACGGCATTACAACTACTTGTTATTGTTTACATTCAAATCCATATATATATATATATATATATATATATATATATATATATATATATATATATATATATATATATGTTTCACTACATTTTGTCATCCCTGGGTGGGCGACTAGAGACTTATTTATTTAAAAAAAAATTGTAAATCTAATTCACTACACCGCCGATACCGCTACTCCCTACCTTCCTTGAGAAGGTCAGGAGAGACAAGGCGACAGTTCTCCTGGTGGCCTCCAGAAAGCCCAGGAGAATTTGTTTTTCAAACCTCTGCCAGCTGCTGCAGGGCCAGCCCTGGGAGATCCCGCGGCTTACTTTCAGTCAGGCGAAAGGCACCCTCTGGCACGCAGAACCGGGCAGACTCCAACTGTGGGTCTGGCCCCTGAACGGGACTGTCTGTCCGTCTTAGAGCTCTCAGAGGCAGTCGTCGGCACACAGCAGAACGCTAGGGCCTCCTCCACAAGAGCGTTGTATGCCTATAAGTGGAAATATTTTCAAAATTGGTGCAGGACCAGAGGTTATGACCCCATTTATTGCCCTATAGCAACTATTTTGCAGTTTCTGCAAGATCTGTTACAGGCAGTGTGACAGAGAAAGAATGAATCTTGGTTATAAATCTCCCTCCCAACCTGTGAGGGCGCTGTGTAAAGGGAACAGTGTGCCCCGGACAGGATGGTCTGACAATTAATTCCAGGGAAAGGTGTAAGACGGCCATCGAGAAAGGGGGCGGAGCCACAGTACACCAAGTCATCGCCCCAGACGGTAGGCAATGTGGCAATCGCGGATTGGAGGAAAAGTGACTGCACTCGCTAACCAAGGGGGCGTGGCTGACGGTACAAAAGGAAATGTGGCCAGGCGAACTGCTCCTTTGTTATGGTTGCGAGAGAACCACTGAAGGACTGTAATGTAACCGTGAGTGTTTAGTGTAAGCATTGCATCACATCTACACCTGCGCACTGCAAACCACTTTGCCACAGGCAGGTACGTTGAAAGTGTACTCAGTGTCCCTGGGCGCTCATATATTAGCGACCCGTTTTCTGAAGGGTGCTAGGAGGTTATGTCCTCCTAAGAAGGACATCCTACCCTAATGGAGTCTGGACGTGGTATTGGAGGCTCTCACTAAGGCCCTGTTTGAGCCTATAGATTCCATAGAGTTGAAATATCTCTCTATGAAGAGCCTTTCTATTAGCCATCACCTCCGCTAAGTGGGCCAGTGAGCTACAGGCTCTGTCCGTGCACAGGGTATCGTTGCGCACCAACCCTGCTTTCCTCCCTAAGGTGATTACGGTTTTATGAAGCTAAAGGCTTTCCATCCCCCTCCCTTTGCGGAGGAGATGGACCGGAGATTGAATTCCCTCTGCCCTGTTAGAGCATTGAGATATTATGTGGACGAGAGCATTGCATCAGTCTGACCAGCTCTTTGTCTGTCATGGTGAAAGGACCCGAGGTCAAGCCCTCTCTAAGCAGCGACTGTCCCATTGGATTGTGGACACAGTCTCGACTGCATACTAAGGATTTGAGCTCCGTGGAGTAACTACTTATTCCCTCGGTAGGCGGGACCGAAGACATCACTCCACGGACGGGCCTTTTGGCAGCTTTTATATATAAATGCACAGTGAATACCTGAACTGTGGCAGGCATATCTTAAAAGTATGGTTGGTGATCGTCTTCTCTTTCAGGGAACCAGAGTTACAGGTTACATCCGTAACCTATCGTTACCCTGACCAGTTGACGAGACTGAAGGAAAATAGTTCTATCAGCATGTCATCACATTGTAATATATTAGCCATCACATACATATAATCTATTTTATTTATTTATTTATTTATTTTTCAAAATTTCTAAAGTGCCACTCACCAGTAGGTATCAGGGCGCTGTATAGATACAGTATAAAATGCTCTTACAATTTGAGTACAAAAGAATATACAGATAACAAATATCAATACATGCTAGATATACATCTAAATTTAGAAACAGCACACATTTATTTATTTATTTATTAATTTATTTACTTGTATACAATTACAGCTCTCAATAAAAAAAAATTCAGTCAAGTGCTCTTTGAAAAAGCAACTATGCATGTGATGAAATAATTATATATACACAGTATTTCCTTTATTCACTATATTATTCTACTGTACATTTGTTTACTGTAGGCTCTGTTGACGATGTGCTTGGCTAAACAGGGGCAACTCATCTTCAATCTGTCTCCTTGTTATATTAATAAAGACATAAGCGTGCATGTCTGCGTGAACACGTTTTACTGAATTAAGAGCCAAAAGCATGTCCACAATCTCAAAATATCAGATACCATATCTGAAAAAACAAATAACAGAAATATACGTCCACACCACCAGCTCTTTACAATAAACAACAAACTGTTCTACTACAATCAACACTCTTTTGGTTTGCAGTGGGAAGCAAGGTACATGTGCGTTAATGGCATAAAACAAATGACAATAAAGGGAGTCAAAACCGAACCAGGTAACTACAGACCAATATGCCTGACTTCTATTATATGTAAACTTATGTAAACTATAATAAGATCCAAAATGGAAAATTACCTATATGATAACAGTATCCTGGGTTTTAGGAAAGGGAAATCATGTCTAACCAACCTGCTTGATTTTTTGGAGGTTGCAACAATGGATAACCGCAAAGCATATGACATGGTTTATTTAGATTTCCAGAAAGCTTTTGACAAAGTCCCGCATAAAAGATTAATTCTCAAACTGAACACAGTAGGGATTCAAGGAAATGCATGCACATGGATTAGGGAGTGGTTAACAAACAGAAAACAGAAAGCACTGATTAGAGGAGAAACCTCAAAATGGAGCGAGGTAACCAGTGGTGTACCACAGGGATCAGTATTCCTAATCTACATTAATGACTTAGATTCTGGTATAGTAAGCAAACTTGTTAAATTTGCAGACGACACAAAAATAGGATGAGTGGCAAACAGTGCAGCAGCAGCAAAGGTCATTCAAAATGATCTAGACAGCATTCAGAACTGGGCAGACACCCCTGATCTAGACAATGTGGGGAAGCTATAAAAACGGCCAAGAAGATGCTCAGATATATAGAGAAAAAGTGTTGAATTTAAATCAAGGGAAGAATGTTAAAACTTTACTATGCATTAGTAAGACCTCATCTAGAATATTGTGTTTAGTTCTGGTCAACTCACTACAAAAAGGATTTTGCTGCTGTAGAAAGAGTGCAAAGAAGAGCGACCAGAATTATTCCGGGTTTAAAAGGCATGTCATATGCAGACAGGCTAAAAGAACTGAATCTATTCAGTCTTGAACAAAGAAGACTACACAGTGATCTGATTGAAGCATTCAAAATCCTAAAAGGTATAGACAATGTCGACCCAGGGGACTTTTTCGACCTGAAAAAAGAAACAAGAACCAGGGGTCATAAACGGAGATTAGATAAAGGGGTATTCAGAACAGAAAATAGGAGTCACATTTTTACACAGAGAATTGTGAGGGTCTGCAACCAACTCCCCTGTAATGTTGTTGAAGCTGGCACCCAGGGATCCTTCAGAAGCTGCTTGATGAGAATCTGGGATCAATAAGCTACTAACACCCAACAAGCAAGATGGGTCGAATAGCCTCCTCTCGTTTGTAAACTTTCTTATGTTCTTAAAAGGAATATTTTGTTTAAACAAGGATGTTGAAAAGAACAGAGCCTACTTGTGCGCTTGTACTTTTAGTTTTTGCTTTTTTTGGTGGTACGTCTTCGGTGACAGAAAGGCTTTCTTTGGACTCCTAGTGCAACAACAACTACGGGCCTGTTTGTTACATTACACGTTACGTTACATTACACATTAATGTTACGTTACATTACACACATATGAACTTTGCTCCTCATGCTGTCATGTGCACAGGAACTATGAAATTATGCAACAGTTTTAGTGGCTGCTGATTGGCTAAGTGTGCTTTGGGGGGTGGGCAATAACCGAAAACAGGAAATTAGATAGAGTGACGGTCAGTGTAGTTTTATGATATATGAGGTGATTCAAAAAGCAATATAAAAAAACATACCATCCTTTATTTTGATCCAAATTTAAGGACATCTTTTGTTATTTACTGGTTTACGGACAGTGTTAAAATGTGACTATTTTTTACGGACTGTTGTCAACCCTGTGACTTACTAACAGGTTACTGGATAAAGGATCTGCATGCCTTATACTGAAGTGAAGACTGTTCTTGGCCATATTAGGTCCTACTAGCTGCTTGTATATGATTAATACCTTGGTAATAAAGCAGCAAAACAAAGTGGACCATGCATGGATAACACTCTATCCCAGAGTTGTACTTTGTTTCCAATAAAGGGCTTATTAGGAGGTTGTTGGTCACTAGTAAAGAGTTTTGCAGCCCCTATTCTGAAATGAAGGTTTCATTTTCATTAATTAAGAGCTTATTAGAAGCATATAGGTCATTAATAAAGACTTTGCAGCCCCTATTCTGAAGTAAGGCTTCTTTTACATTACTTAAGCACTTATTAGCAGCATATGGCATTAATACTGTTTTGATCTAATAAATAATGCACAAAGAAGCAATTATCACCAAGGTATCTTTAATCAGTTGTGCAACCTGAAGTGAACTCCAGGCACCCCATGAAACTCTTACTCACATTAATGAACCTGACAAAAAAAAATAAAAATAAGTTGAAGTAAAAAAGAAACAGACAAAATCCTTTTAATTAGGAAATTTATTGCGGCAACCTTGACCCCCATCGCTTTTACAGTTGTGCCTATTTGCTTGGTGCTGGCCAAGGTTGCCCCAATGGTTTCTTGAAACTTGGCTTGTGTTTTTGATATCTTTAAATGGCTGGGCACTTTTGATAACTTGGCATTTTCTCACATTTCCAATGCGTTTTGGTTTCAGATTGATGAATACAGCCCAGTTTTGGTATACAGCTATATTCATTGATTTTTTTTAATATCTTGTTAATTCAAAAATATTACTTTAATGAAGTATGGCTCTTTGTAACAAATTCAACACAGGTAAAACTGAATAAATTCACTAGCTTTTGCCAGATGGGAAGAAGCAGTTATATCCCGCAACACCTTCGCAGCTCTATCTTTAATGTAACAGAACCACTGCATGCTTGGCAATGTTGTGATAGACAGGGAGATGCACACTGTACCAGGAACAAAACATGCTGTTTATTTAGAAGAGTTCTGGTGCTGAAATGTCTTTACATAAACCCTTTAATAAAGATTCACAATGAACACAATTATTCTTTCGGATCTTCAATAAACTGCAATCAGTTTTCTACGCAGGAGCAAATGACTAATGCCTCAACAAGGGGACTTTAGGTATAACAGACAGAAAGCAGTATACCAGAAGTGCTATATCGGAACCCCTCAAGGCTTTTTTTGTTTTCCTCAAGAAAGCTCAATAGTTCCACATGGCCTGTTTGTTTCCCACAAAGTTGGTAAGAAATCGATTCATATCCACGATTCAAGGTGAAATCCATTTTCTGTTTAACCAAGAGCTGCTGGCAAACTGTGTTTGAGATATAATAACAAAAAGGCACCCCAAGTATGGACTATAAGAAAGCAGTCACCTCAATACTTTTCTTTCTACCAGGTTGTATATTAATTCCATATCAACTTTCTGTTCCATCAAAGCAAGGCTCACGGCCAAAATTAGGTCCTCTCATAATTAGGGGTCTACTTAAATCGCGGTAAATTTACGTATTTTTCACGGTATGTTGCGGAATAAAAGTAGGATTTCGCGGACATGTTTAAACATTAAATAAACCTAAGTAGACAGTTTTTCAGAACACTATCAAGCCTAAAAATAGTGCTGGCATTTGTTAAAGGCGAGTATGCAGCATCCCCCTTGCCCATACATTGAGACTGCACGTCTGCATCCACTGAATTGGTTGGAAGTTAAGGCAAAGCTTTGCCAAGTTATACAGATGTGGAAATCGATTAGAAACAGCCCAACAGCTCGGTTACACAAGGGCATCTGACATACTTTAATAAAGTCAATGTATGCAGCACGTTCGTTGTCATGTTATTTGTCCCATCCAATAATTTATTTTATTAGCACGTGGCTATTCGGGTCTAAAATTCCAACTGTAAGCAGCAGGTTGAAGCGGGGTGGCTGTGCTGGATCATTTTAGTACTGATTTAACTTGCAGATCTGAGTTGTGTATAAGCGGTTTTTAGTGGATTGGCATATTTTGTAAACTTCTTTCAATTCAGTCTTAGTTTGTGTTGGATTGTGTAGTAACTTTGGTCTAGTGCACCACCCAGAATGCCAAATTTGCAGGATTTCACCAGTTGGAAGTTTATTTTTTAAGTTTTGTTAAAGTCTTGGTAATAGAAAAAAAAGAACATTAATCCATTTTCTAATAAAGTTCTTGTATCCACCCTATGGCCTAAATAGGAGGCTGTGGGGTCCAGTGGTTAAAGAAAAGGGCTTGTAACCAGGAGGTCCCCGGTTCAAATCCCACCTCAGCCACTGACTCATTGTGTGACCCTGAGCAAGTCACTTAACCTCCTTGTGCTCCGTCTTTCGGGTGAGACGAAGTTGTAAGTGACTCTGCAGCTGATGCATAGTTCACACACCCTAGTCTCTGTAAGTCGCCTTGGATGAAGGCGTCTGCTAAATAAACAAATAATAATAATAATAAATTCGAAGATCAAAGAATGACATCATCACATTATTTAACTTTTTTTTAAAAGGAAGTCATATTGAGATTAAAGTGTGTTACAAGGGAATCCTGATCACTATAGTATAACATTGCCAAACCATTATTACCACACCATCAGTCATGAATCATCTGCAACAGATACATTTATAAAAAAACATACTAAATGTAATAAGCGTAACATAAAACAAAGCTTGAACAAGAAGCAGTTCAGTTACATAATCGCTGATTACATGCACTTAAATCTCCATGTTGCAAAGGGTAAAAATCACCTGTGCCTTGAAGGGAAATCAGCACAAGGTGTTTTCAGCAATCCCCCTCAATGTTGTCGTATGTTGTCTTAATTTGATTCTGGTTTGCATAACATAATTGTAATCTATGTTTAATATTAGAACCCCATATTAACCCAACATTTTAATGTATGTATTACTATTTAAACATATTTAAAACAACTGCCTACATGGTAGTTCCATATTTATCCAAAAATTTGGTACAACAGACATTCAAGCTGCATGTTTTATTGCTGCAACTTGAAATAAAGGTGCAGGTGCACAACCTGTCGTACAGATGACCTTCAGCTTGCTGAGAATCTGTTTCTTAAAATGTCATAGGAACAGCCCAGCTGGAGTTTATCAGTATGATGCATGGACTTGCAACTGTTGCATGAATGCTGTGACATTTATATCGCTGTCTTACACACACACGCTCATTCCATATGTTTCTCTTTGTTAAAAATATATATTACATTTGTAATCCCTAGATAAGCATGTATTCAGAGCTAATACATGTTTTTATATTGTATATGATACCAAATGTACTTTTGCTACTGATAACATGAATGCTGTCTTAACACCTTTGTAACACACGTTTTTATTTATTAAAGCTTTGCATTAAACATACCACAATGTTTAGCTCTTTCTGGTTGTAATAGGTAGGCTGCATACATGTGCACAGTTGCATACCCAGTTGGGGTCTTTTTAGGGGTTTGAACTGCCTCTGAAAAATGTTTTACCTTTATAAGTGCATGTGTTATATTACAGACATAAATAAACACATTCATAGCACGCGGCCCCAACCAAAGCCACCTTGGTACTGGTATTTATAATGATGTGTAAAAATCCCTTTTGATATGATTACAAGGACATGTGGAGTGTTCATTTTTACTTCATACAAAAATAACTTCATAATAAATTCAGTTAAATTGTTTTAAATTAGAAACACTTTGTATAAATCCTTTCTCACATAAATAGCGTTAGTAGTTGAATAGTAGTTGAAACTTGCTACTCAAATCTACCCCCCTTTCCCCAAAAAAGAAAATTCTGGTTGTGCACCTATGCCACTATGAGTTAAATTCTGATGCAGCTAATATACAGTAATGCAGGTTAGTATAGCCCATTTTGTTTATTGTTGTGTGATGGTATGTTTTATGGTGCTGTTGTTTATTATTAATATTGTGCTCATTACTATGTGCCCGAGCTGCAGCACATATCCTATTTGTATATGTTTTCTTGCTTGGATTTTCTATGTAAGCTTGTGAGGTTTATAACTTCTAAACGTTTTGTTAGATTGATATGCAAATTTGTATATGGCTGCATAACAGCGAGGGAACAAAATCTACATTTACAGATTTTTTTTTAACAATTTCCACAAAACTAATCAACAGCAGATTACGAAAAATGTAAATATGTAGATGAATGATAATGTTAGTCCTATTTGCTATAGTGGACAATACAAACAAAATAAATACAAACATGTGGCTTACACTACGGGGCATAGACTAAATTTAACAACACTTCTGTTTCTGTTTGGAGGTCATCCATGGTCACTCTGTTATGTCTTATCATGTGCTGTCTTTTATCCCTGTCTGTTAACTCCACGGATCTAACAAACTTAATGCACACTAATTATATATATATCAGTTCAATTATTTTCATTTAAATTTAAGCTATAATAAACATGTAAAGTATAATAGCCTTATTTAACTGGTACCATGCTTGGACCAAGTTTGTAGGTTTCAGACACCCTGTTTACTTGCCAAGACTATTGTTTTGATTAATATGAAACACCTTTATAAGCACTTCTCCAAATTCATCGCATGAAATCAGTTTTCTCCCAACGAAAGTCGCTACTTATTTGATAAGAACTGTGATTGGACACAACTCCCCTAATTCGTGGAATGCTCCCTTCTACTACAAGGTGTTCTTATTATAGAAAGACCTTGGATTCAAAACTGCGGACTACAAGTAAATCTCACTTTGACTGCCAAAAAGAACCTTCCATATCTAGCAACGCTCTGCTTGCAGGCAGATAAGGGCAAGGCTATTTTTCTGCAGATTTAATGTGTACTAAAATTATTGAATACAGTTTACACTTTATTTGTCCAACCTAACAGTTCCTGGTTTTTTTATTGCAGTAAAACATTTATATAAACTAAACATGTATATTCTTTAATTTAATGGATATTGTGATGTCTAAAAGACTTTTTGTTTAGTTGGAGAAAGAAATTAATTCTTAAATTGATTAAATTAAATGCTCGCTCCTGCTTTCACAGTCTATTTGTATTACAGTAGAGCCTTAACCAAACAAAAACACTTTAGTTTAAATATTATGTTTCTTATTAGATCAAAATACTTAAAACATATTATTTCTCTTCAGAGAGTTTTGTCACTCTATTATTAGATCAGAATACTTTTTTAAAAACCTCTATGCTTAGTAACAACACAATCAAATAAAATCAAATAGGTCTTTTTAGTTTCAAACATCGTTCTTTCTAAAAAGGGTTAAGCTTTTGTTTTTACTAATTTGCAATACCTAGCCTCCTTTCAAGGTTACAGACTTCCACGAGTGTATGTGCACTAATAACAAAGCCACATAGACAAGCTTTTTTTCAAACATTAACACAAACATCACACTAAGTTCAAAGCATTGTAACCTGTTCATAATTTGCTGCAATATTATTTTTAAAACACAGTACAATTATTACAATATTCTGACAGTGTCAGTTAGTACTGAACTTCTTTAGTTTTTAACTGTAATATGTTCTTTCAACAATAATAGTTATTTGTATAACAGTTTAACTTTAAATGATTTATAACATTGTGACAGGGATGGACGAGTGGTGACGTCAGGCCAGCAGCAGGAACACAAACAAAGAAGCAGTACTGCAGTTCAAAAAGACGCTGCATGCGCCGTTTATTTTTAAACACAAATATAAAATAAATGTTTAAACAGAAAAACACTTTGCTTACAGAGCAAAATGAAAGTTTAAACCAAATAATCACAAACACAAAAAAACAATCCTGAGCTCCGGTTGGGCAATAGCCTTCACGGAACCTATAGGTTTTCGTTTCGTTTTTTTTTATTTCTCTCCTCTCGCTCTCCCATACTCTCCTCTGTACACCCACCTCCTGGAGTGCAGAGAGCTGCAGGATTATATAGCATGGCCGAGGGGTTTAACTGGCTAGTAATTATTCTATTACCCCTCGGCCACAATCTGCACAAGGTTTTTAATTATTCCTGGCAGAGGACGAGTACCCAACCTCGCCTCTGCCAGAACACATTTTAAATAAACAATAACAAAACGAGCGGCGCTTCGCCGTCATATATAAATACATAAATCATAAAACAAACAAATACAAAACAATAACCTGCACAGCAGCAGAGGGGGAGACTCCGTTCTAAAAATAAATAAACAAATACATGTACAGGGCTCCTCGTCCTGTTACAAACATGCATTTCTAATTCAGTTACTTCAGTATAACAGTTGCTAATATTATTTTACCGAATTAAGTCTGACCCCTTTCTCTGTTCATACAAAATCCAGTTGAAGCAGGTTTTAAGACATCCTAGCCTCCTTTTGACAATTTTTTGGTATTGATTAACATGAGACATGAAGTAATGAAAGTAACGAAAGAAGCTACTTTTTCTCATAAAACTAATATGTTAACAAGGCCTTATGATAAGAGCCTGCCAAGTTTGACTCCTTCCAGCAGGTGTTTTCATAGACTGCACACAACAACTATCCATTGTTTTCTACTGAGTATGCAGATCTTTTTGAAAGGAACATATACAGTATTATTAGAATTATTGACAAAGAGTATATGTAACAGGGGGAGACCTGTACTGACTCTTCTGATGTATTCAAAGTGCTGCAAGAAGAGGGCAGCTGCCAGTCAAGATCCACCTGTTGGTCATGGCAGTGACACGGAGAGGTGGGAGAGAGGGTGTGTGGGATCTCCTTCTCTCTGGCTGAGAGGCGGGTCTTGGGGGGATTGCTGGCCCTATTAAATAACATTCTGTTATTCCCTCAGGTCTGCCCTTCTAAGACGTGCTGAGCTTGCGGAAGCTCTGGTCCAGGACCCAGAATGGCTGGGAAAGAAATCCCAACGAAAAAAAGAAAGAAACGAAAAGAGAAAAAAAATAGCCAGTAGCAGGGAAACCTTGGGCAGACCCCATAAACATTTGTATAGCAGGCTGAGGGAGTGGCTAGTGTAGGACAGAGACCCGGCCGGCGCAGTAGTGACGGTCGGGGTGAAGCTGCCGAGTGCAGCACCTTTTATTTGTAGTTTTGCTTACTGTGTTTTATTTTCCTTTTTCCTTTCGCCTTTTGATTATTCTTTTGTTGAGCACTTACATTCGATACCGTCTCTGGTATTGTTGTGGTTCTGTCTGTACCATCGTTGGTAGGCAGACCACAGTCACCAGCGCCCTCTGCGGGCTGAAAAGAGGTACTACACACCCATAATAAAACTGGGCACCTGTGCGGTGTTTCAAGTTCATCCGTGTCTCTCTTGTGTTAGTGAATTACCCACCACCATTCCACACGTTGTTTTAGAAGTGGGATTCACTGGCATTGCCCCCTGTAAGCAGTGCACACAGACATGGATGCCACCCAATTCGCTGCGATGATGGATCTCCTGCGCCAGACCCTGACTGCTGAGGTGCAAGGGGCTGCTAGACCAGCGGGACCAGACCCCCGGTTGATAAGGCCTACCAAAATGACGGCAGAGGATCGACCCGAAGCCTACCTTGAAGTGTTCGAGGCCCTGGCGACCTCTGCTGGGTGGGATCAGGCCCAATGGGCCAGTTACCTCTTACCTCAGTTAACAGGGGGTCACAAGCAGCGGCGAGGACGCTGTCTCTCGACCGGATGATGGATTACCCCATGCTAAAAACCACCATCCTGAATCGCGTGGGGCTACACCAGAGGGGTATTGCAGGAAGTTTCAGGAGGAGCGCTTCTCACCCGAGGAGCACCCCAGAACCATTGCCCACCGCCTGAATGAGTACGCCATGGGGGTGGTTAAATCCGGATGCGACTACGAAAGCCAGGCTGGTGGAAGTCATTGTGGTGGAGCGGTTTCTGGAGTGTTTAGCTCCGGGACCACGGCTGTGGGTACAGCAGCAGGCACCTCCCACTCTGGATCGGGCGGTCGCACTGGCAGAGCAGTACCAGGCAGCCGAACCGACGCCAGCTAGGCTGTCTGGGCGAAGCATGGCGGGATCATCCGCACCACCGGCCCCGGATAGGGCGAAGGGATTGGGAGGAAGGGGTGTACAAGGTTTTGGACTGGGGGGGGAGCGGTGGGAGCTCCCGCCCAGGAACCGGGCAGGGTGGGGTCCCCACAGGCTGCTGCGGTGTAGGACCGGGTCTTGCAGCCTCCTTACCGGCAGGCCCCTTTGATGCCTCCGGTGTTTCCACCTCTTGCTGAGGCTCCAGGGCAAGAAACTAGCCCACTGCGGTGTTGGACGTGCCGGGAGGTGGGCCACCTCTCGTGGGATTGCCCCGTGATGGATTGTGACCTCAGCCGACCAGGTAATCCTGTTCAATTACCTCAGTCACTTCAGCAGACGGGTTTTGTTATTCCTGTTACAGTGGATGGTACAAAAAACCAGGCGCTCCTGGATTCAGGGTGTGGTCAGTCCCCAATACAGTATAGCCTAATCTCACCAGGGCATAAGCAGTTATTGGGACAGGTGCATATTAAATGTATTCATGGGGATGTATGCTCCTATCCCAAGATCAGTGTGAATATAACTATTGGCCAGCAGGTGACGCAGGTGCAGGTAGGATTGTGTCCTTGATTGCCAGTACCAGTAGTTCTGGGACGGGACTGTGGGCAGTTTAAGGATTGGTTAGCTGCCCTGACAGCCCCGTCTTCCCTATTGGCTAAGAAGGAGGAAGTAATTGGAGAGATCTTCCCCTTCTGTGACCCGGTTTTGCCATAGATTTCGACCCCGAAAAACTAAACGGGAACGCCGGGCCGCTAAGAACGAGGGCTGGCAATGGAGGGAGACTGAGAGGTTTCAGGTGGGGATGGTTGGTGAAGAGTCTGGGGGGGAGGCCGTGGAGCCAGCACAGGGGTCTGGCTCGGCTGCCTCCGCCGGGACCGACCGACCCCGAGCTGGAAGCCATGGGGGCCGATTTTCTAGCTTGTTCCCGTGACTTTCGACTCGAGCAAGGGTGTGACGACTTGCTGGGCAGGCTCTTTGACCAAGCAGCTGTGGTTAATGGTCGTGTGGTCGAGCCCAGACGCGCCGCCACGTACCCTCACTTTGAAATTAATCAAGACCTTCTGTACCGTGTTGAAAAATTACCCCAGACGGGGGAGGTGCGTCATCAGTTGCTCATTCCTCAGCCCTTTAAGGAGGATTTGTTGCAGCTTGCTCACGCTATTCCCCTGTCTGGTCATTTGGGAAGGGACAACACCAAAGCAAGGCTCGTGACACGGTTCTATTGGCTGGGGTTAGATGGTGACGTCAGACATTTTTGTGAACGATATGGGGAGTGTCAAAAAGCTAGCCCTAGAGCCATCTCACAAGCGCCATTGGTGCCTTTGCCCCTACTGGAAGCTCCGTTTGAGCGTATTGGGATGGACATAGTTGGGCCAATGGAAGGAGTGCTGCTGGATACACACACCTATTGGTTATTTTGGATTACGCGACGTGTTATCCAGAGGCCATACCCCTCCGATCAATGTCCGCTAAGTCTGTTGCCAACGAGCTTGTGAAGGTTTTCTCCCAGGTGGGGATCTCCAGGGAGATACTGCCCGACCAAGGCACCAACTTTATGTCCCGGCTAATCCGCGGAACATGTAAACTTTTGGGGATTAAGACCATTAGGACCTTGGTGTTTCATCCTGAGACCGATGGTCTTGTGGAGCGCTTTAATAAGACCCTTAAGAACATGTTGCGCAGATTTATTCGTAGTGATGTGCGTTACTGGGACCAGCTGATTCCTCCCCTTCTCTTTCCGATCAGAGAGGTACCCCAGGCTTCCACGGGATTTTTGCCATTCAAGCAGTTTTATGGGCGAAGACCCTGGGGTGTGCTCGATCTGGTCAGAGAAATGTGGGAGGAACAGCAGGACAATTCGACCAATACGGTCCGGTGTGTGTTGGACCTGCACAAACGTCTCGAGTCTGTAGGAAAATGGGTGCATGACAATTTGCAGCAGGCTCAGCACAGACAGGAGACACAGTACAACCGAGGAGCCCGGTTACGCACATTTCAGCCGGGGGATAAAGTACTTCTATTAATACCCAGTTCTGAGTCGAACTTCTGGCTAAGTGGCAAGGACCCTTTGAGGATGCGCTGTGTTTGTTCATTTTTAAAAAGGGAAACAGTGATGCAATTTGATTGCAGTTTTCTAATGTGACAGTGTAGGTGCTGTGAGCTTGTTCCAGCTGATAAATACATGCCTCTGGACTGTGTTTTAGTTTCCCTCTGCTACTCTGGACCCATGAGCCCTTCTCCCCCACACCACACAAGAACTGACACCGTGTGGCAAAGTGCCCCCCCCTGTGTATTATATGTTACGTGTTGTGTGTAAATGTTGGTGTATAGTCATCGGTACACGGATATAAACGGTCTGTGTTTCACGTGTGATTTAAAATGTAGATTTATATTTAGGCACGAGGAGGGCACAAATCACTTCACGTGCTGGTTAAAATGTAATGTGTGGTCACGGGAGTGCACTTAATTAATTCACGTGCAGTTGTACCGAGATTCCAATTGAATGGTTGACTAGCAATCGAGTCTCGGTACAACTGCATAAAAACAGCATGTTTTCACTCACTCGGGGTTGGGTGTTCGGTGAGTGGAGAACGGGATAGGAGACGGAGGTGATAGTTAAAGTATTAGTAAAAGTGTTCTTACTCACCGTGTTTGTCTGTTCGTGTGTGTTTAGTGTATAGTCCATTTTGTTTGTCTATTTATTTTGGCGCAAGTGCAGCGCTCGGCAAAGACAACAGCTTGCAGCTGTAAAATAAACCATTCAAATGGCTTTAGCTAGTTTCATGTACTGTTCCTTATCTCCCCTTACCAATCGGGCAGTAACTGGGCATATACACAATACAATTGTATTTAAAGATATTGTTGAAATAAAATACATATTTCTCAGAAAATAAAATACATACTATTGCATATAATGTTTTATCATGCCATTTATATTGAACCATTTTTGTTATTTTTCTAATAGTTTTATAAATCATTTAACAGAACAACTCTGTTAATAAACGGGAGAACAACATACCTATAAAATAAACCATTCAAATGGCTTTAACCAGCTTCATCTATTGCTCCTTATCATAAAATGTAATGAATATACTAGCAGAGCTATTTTCATTCTAGGTGGGCCAAAGCTCAGCAAAACACACTGCATTCTACGCATTAGCAACCATGCGCGAAATCCAATAAACATAAATGCATAAAAATATATATATTTAAAACTGTGCATTCATATGGAATTAAAACATTAACATAAATAGTTATTATACAGAAATATTTGAAGTTTCAATAATGAATTACCGATATTAAAATAAAATAATTTTTTATAGGGAAAAAGTCACAAAGCTTACCCCTTCCCAATTGTGCAGTAACTGGGAAGAGATGACCCAGAACAAGAAATATGATATGGGCTGAGGTAGTTGTTGCTTCCAATATAGACTACAAGGTATAAGAAATGATGACCCTTAGTAATTATTTATAGAACAAAATAGGATTTTGGTGGAATTCAGTTACGGTCAAAAGCACTAGTGAGAATCAATGTGTGGTGGCCAGGAATGGATGCACAGGTGGAGGAGATCATCAGGAGTTGTGCACGATGTCAAGAGATACGTCTTGCTCCACTGAAGGCCTATTAAATCCTTGGGAGTGAACCACCAAGCCATGGTCACGACTGCACATTGACTTCGCCGGTCCATTTCAAGGCAAGATTTTCCATATTGTGGTGGACTCACACTCATCATGTCGTCATCATGAGTTTGATGTTGTATAGCGCAGTCGTCTTCAGTTTGCAACAACTTTTCACAACACATGGATTGCAAGAATTTGTTCAGCACAACTGCAAACAGCATGTGACTGCTGCAACATATCACCTCTCCTCAAACGGACAGGACGAACGAAGATGACAAAGGAGTTACACACAATGCCCAGCTGAACAACTGGGAAGATTCCTGTGGAGCTGCTCCTGAGCAGGAAAGTAAGAACTGCTCTAGATAGTCTACATTCAGATTTCCAGGCAGACATGCATCGAAAGCAAGAGGGAACTGCTCAATGGTCAAGGTACTGTTCGTATGTTTTATCCATAGGACCCAGAGTACATGCGTCTGGCCCGAAATGGGTAACTGCAGCCATTGTGGAAGTAGCTGGACCAGTGTTTTACAAAGCTCAGACACCCGATGGACACCTAAGGCTGTTGATGCACTATCTCAATCCCAGCAGTTGCCTGAGAATTCAAGCCATAAATCAGCAGGGACACTTGTTTCCTTACCTGGAGTCAACACTGCCAATATTGTTAACACCAGAGGGAACCGCAGACCCTCCTCTACTGATACCCAAGATTCCTGTTTCTAGAACCAAGCCAGACAACCCTGCAACCCCAGTGGAGCAACCCCGTCATCAATGAGTGCTTGCAACGTCAATCAGATGCGCCTCTAGTTAAAGATGAAGAGCGCTGCAACTGAGCTACATGTGCTCTTGTTCTGTGTTCCTGCACACATATTCCTGCCTAATAATTACAAGAATAAGCGTGCACACACAAGAACATAATAGATATGGTACCAAGTATTTTCTTTCTTCATGGCTTACTTGCCAGTAGCTCCATCCTGAATTTCAGCAGCACACCACTGGATTGGAATGTAAGCAAAGACACTTTCTAAACTAGTCCCGGTAAGCATGTTATTTCACTTATGTTGTCCCACTGAAGTGGAACAACAAAATGTATGATTAAGGCCCTGTAAAAATTGCAGAACTTTTCTTTAAAATTCACAGCAGTGTCACGGGTGAAGTATCGTATTTCGCGGAATGTGCACGGAAATATGGTACAGATTTTTTTTTTAAACAGCAAATATACATATAAAAGCACTGACATCAAAATGAACATCAAAGTTATTCAAGCACTTTACAATAGCTTGTGAAACGGTGTTGTAATTAACAGCCTGTATGTAAAGTGTATCTGCAAGGACAGCTTTCAGTTCTAGTACATCAGGTGCATGTTCAACATTAGTTCTTGCAAAAAAAATAAAATGTGTAACCTATACTGGTCTTGCGCATCAATTGACTCGTCAGTGACAACTGACAAGCAACCAGACTGTTTTACTACCAATTCCATAATCTCCTGCTTGTGATACTCTGCAACTTTAGGTAAGTATTCACGTCTCAGCTGGGCTGATGAAGGAATCGCTCCACTGTTTACTACACTGTCTGAAGAATTTCCGTAACTTTTGGTTGTCCAATTTTTAAAAAGGGATATTTGCGCAAACAAACGCCTCTATCAGGTGAAAATTTAATAAGTGGACTCTTTGAATATGGAAGTCACCTTTTTTTTTGTTTCTTTGCAAGTAAAGCAGTCACAGTCCTGCTCTGGATTTCCGCCTTTCTCTTTCGGTGAATACTTGAATCTAAATCAAATGCCTGTCAACAGACGAGTTTCGGTAGTGATCTACAGTAACGTTGCAGGACATGCAGAAGAGCTTACCTCTATCGCTGTGTAAACTCCTGCTGGATACTGCTTTACATGATCTGCTGCAGACACATTTTTAGCCTTTTTAGAGACATCCATTTTCTTGTTTACCATTTGCAGTATTTTAATTAATGCTGATTATGTACAGTATACAGTACTGTGCAAAAGTTTTAGGCAGGTGTGAAAAAATGCTGTAAAGTAAGAATGCTTTCAAAAATAGACATGTTACTAGATTATATTTATCAATGAACTAAATGCAAAGTGAGTGAACAGAAGAAAAATCTAAATCAAATCCATATTTGGTGTGACCACCCTTTGCCTTCAAAACAGCATCAATTCTTCTAGGTACACTTGCACAAAGTCAGGGATTTTGTAGGCATATAGTCAGGTGTATGATTAAACAATTATACCAAACAGGTGCTAATGATCATCAATTCAATATGTAGGTTGAAACACAATCATTAACTGAAACAGAAACAGCTGTGTAGGAGGAATAAAACTGGGTGAGGAACAGCCAAACTCAGCTAACAAGGTGAGGTTGCTGAAGACAGTTTACTGTCAAAAGTCATACACCATGGCAAAACTGAGCACAGCAACAAGACACAAGGTAGTTATACTGCATCAGCAAGGTCTCTCCTAGGCAGAAATTTCAAGGCAGACAGGGGTTTCCAGATGTGCTGTCCAAGCTCTTTTGAAGAAGCACAAAGAAACGGACAACGTGACGCAGATGAAAGACACATCATGCTTACTTCCCTTCACAATCGGAAGATGTCCAGCAGTGCCATCGGCTCAGAACTGGCAGAAAACATTGGGACCCTGGTACACCCATCTACTGTCCGGAGAAGTCTGGTCAGAAGTGGCCTTCATGGAAGACTTGCGGCCAAAAAGCCATACCTCCAACATGGAAACAAGGCCAAGCGACCCAACTATGCACGAAAACACAGGAACTGGGGTGCAGAAAAATGGCAGTAGGTGCTCTGGACTGATGAGTCAAAATTTGAAATATTTGGCTGTAGCAGAAGGCAGTTTGTTCGCCGAAGGGCTGGAGAGCGTACACTAATGAGTGTCTGCAGGCAACAGTGAAGCATGGTGGAGGTTCCTTGCAAGTTTGGGGCTGCATTTCTGCAAATGGAGTTGGGGATTTGGTCAGAATTAATGGTCTCCTCAATTCTGAGAAGTACAGGCAGATACTTATCCATCATGCAATACCATCAGGGAGGCATCTGATTGGCCCCAAATTTATTCTGCAGCATGACAACGACCCCAAACATACAGCGAAAGTCATTAAGAACTATCTTCAGCGTAAAGAAGAACAAGGAGTCCTGAAGTGATGGTATGGCCCCACAGAGCCCTGATCTCAACATCATCGAGTCTGTCTGGGATTACATGAAGAGAGAGAAGCAACTGAGGCTGCCTAAATCCACAGAAGAACTGTGGTTAGTTCTCCAAGATGTTTGGGCCAACCTACCTGCCGAGTTCCTTCAAAAACTGTGTGCAAGTGTACCTAGAAGAATTGATGCTTGATGCTGTTTTGAAGGCAAAGTGTGGTCACACCAAATATGGATTTGATTTAGATTTTTCTTCTGTTCACTCACTTTGCATTTAGTTAATTGATAAATATAATCTATTAACATGTCTATTTTTGAAAGCATTCTTACTTTACAGCATTTTTTCACACCTGCCTAAAACTTTTGCACAGTACTGTATATTTTGACCATTGTTGGAACATTATATTTTATTTGTATTATTTTTTTCAAGTAATAGCGTAGGGATTTCCCAAACAGTAAACTCAATTTTGGCTAATCCGTGTTTTTCACTAATTCGGGCTCAAATCGGTTCCAATCTGCATGGATTAACAGGGGTCTACTGTATAATTAATTTATTTTAGAGCTCTTAACCTTTAACACACTCTCAAAGTTAAAGGTCAAACCAAAGGAAGAAACACGCTTCCATCTGTATTCACTTTATTTATTCTTTTCAGCCTCTATTGCCTTTTGGTTTTTCCTTATCTTTACAGAGGACATGGTTGCAGTAGCTGCGCTGCCTTTGTGTCATTGTCTTCTCCTAATCAGCATTCAGCCACATGTTGTACACTGCAGGGTCTTGATTCGTTGACAGGTCCCCCTCATACTAGAAGTATTTTCATCCCCCTCCAGCACAATGTGCTACAAATCCTCAAGCTCAGTGTGCTTCCTGTCCTGAGTGGCAGAGCTGGCATCCCAGCCCATAGTCTTCTCCTGCACAGATAGAACAAAGTTACTGTTTAAATATATTCAGGAAGGCTTTCCAGCATGCAGGCATATTTCCAAAGGGTAAAGACCTGGTGAGTGACGGTTCAAAGCACATTTTCATACTTTTTCATTTGGATATAAGCTACTTTTACAGCTAAGTGTTATGTACAAGTATCTCAAAATCAACAGCATAATGTAAAAAAAAAATAAATAACATTCTTGTTCATAGATTTTATATACAAAATATTTGCGTCAGAATTGTTATATCAGTGAAAAAATAGGCCCAGAGTACAGAAATCATTTTATTGTGCATACTCCAGTGTTCTACAACACCCTACTTCAAATTAAGAGAGGGGAATCTCTTTTAAAACACAACAAAGTTTAATTTATATTATGTGGCTGATGGTTGCATAACAATGATACAAATAGATCAAACGAAAAAAAAATAAGTCTATGGGGATTATCCTTCTTGTGTTCTGCATTGTTGATTATCTGTGAGTATTTTGGTTGTTTTTATATTATTGGTATTGAATGTGGGTATCTCTTTTCAACTTACAATGTTGCAAATGTTGACAGTCACCTTGTTATAACAAAGTGGACACATGCTGACCCAATATTGGCACATACTGACCATCTATTTGATGGTATTGGATCATCTTAACATTCAGTTACAGTTGCTGAATTTAGTTTTCATACAAAGTAAAAGAATACACCTATTTTTTGCACATATTTTTTAGGGTTTCTGGAGAAGGAGATTACAAAATCCAACATTCCAATAATGGAAGGCAGAGGAAATGGAAAGGCACCTTGCCCAAGGGATGTGCTGGAACTGGAGGTTAGTACTGATTCCCAGGAGGCCAACTGTCCACGGGTATTTTCAATCCTGATTGTTGCTGTCTGCTCCTACTTACACAACCTCATCTGAATAAGTGATGACCCGTATTGTTTAGGGTCAAATGAACATTGATTTTTGCCATTGGTTGTTTATACTTTATGCCAGTGCTGTAATCAAGTCACAAAAAATTGGGACTCGAAGTCGAAGTCACTGGGGGTAAGACTCGAGTCGAGTCGAGTCTTTGACATGCCAAGCTCGAGTCAACTTGAGTCACAGAGTTTTCTCGAGTCGAGTTGAGTCGAGTCACCTATCCTGCCTTGTGTTTTGTCTTTCCATTTCAGTGAATTCATGATTCCTTGGCCTATTTATAAGCAAGTTTTGTTAGTGACCATTGTGGCAAAGTGGTTTGCAGTGAGCAGGTGTAGAGGTGATGCAATGCTCAAACAGATGACAAACAACACGGTCCAAACAATCCTTTATTGGTTTTACTGCACAGTTAAAGCCATAGGATTCAACTCCTAAAATAATAAACACAGTATAAACACACACAGAACACAAGCATGATCACAAGTCCAGAGTGAGTGCTATAAGTGCAAGTGGTGAAATACAATTAATGGTGAACAGCAGTGCAGTGCTGTCCGGGTTGGTGCTGGTCTTTAGCGACAGCTCCTGGATTGTGTTAGCCTTCTAAACAAGAACAAACGATTACAATTAGAACGAAAAACAAGCAAACACTAAACACTCAAGGTTACTTTACAGTCCTTCAGCAGTTCTCTTGCAACCATAACAGCGGAACAGTTCGCTCGGCCACATCCCCTTTTGTACCTTCAGACACACCACCTTGGTTAGTGAGTGCAATCGCTTTTCCTCTAATCCGCGATTGCCACATCACCTCTGGGGCGATGACTTGGTGTACTGTGGCTCCATCCCCTTTCTAGGTGGCTGACTTCCACCTTTCCCTGGAATGAATTGCCAAACCATCCAATCCGGGGCACTCTGTTCCCTTTACACAGCGCCCTCAAAAAAGTTAGGAGGGAGATTTATAACTAGGGATTCTGATTTTCGGTTTTAACCGATAAAACACCCCCGGTACAAAAAAAATTTAAATCGGTGGATAGCCAATAAACACCGGAAAACACCAGAAAAACTGTGGAAATGGTTACTCAATTCACGTTGACTACCCTTTAACCATTAAAAAATAAAACCTACTACAAAAATAATAATAAATACATTTCCCAATGCTGCTGGGCAATGTCCCGCCTTCCTGACTTGCAGCTATCATTGATTTGTTCTGAATTCTTTAAACCCGCCCCAACTACTGAGTGGCAACACATTCCTACATTTCTATTGGAGACTCCGTTTGCGAGATTTAAAACCCGATTACAATCAGGATGGAGGCTTCTTAGCGGGATTTCAAGCTGTATTACAGTTAAGATACGGAGGACTTAAAATAGAATTGTGGCGAAATGTACAAAAATCCTACATACAAAAACCCCAGAAGAATGTGCCCATGACCAAAGGGATTTCGTTGTGGAAAGTAATTCTAAAACATCTATCTAGGATGCAAATCCTGATGTATTAAATTAATGAAACATGTCTAGAGCTGATTAACTCAATTAGGGAATTCTAGAAAACAAAGATGACTGTGCAACAGCTTCATTGATCATCTGTACCATGTGATAGTGCCAGTGGCTGTAGGCTACAGGAATGTAAAAAAATACAATTATTAAAACTCCAGAGGGTTGTTTGTGCGTTCATTTTTTTGTACAGTGCATTATTACATTAAATTTAAAATTTCAAAACTTTATATTTTTTTAAGTTTATAAGCTTGTACATGAGTTTGGATTCGTGGTAGTTGAGATTTTAAAAACAACTTACAATTTTAGCAAAATATGGCTTTTTTGCCAGTTCTTTTTTGTTTTCTAAAACAATTATTTGTTTTTTAAACATAGCATAACTTTAGATCAATTTTTTATCTTCCGCATTTAAGTTTTTTAAGCTTACATAAATATAAATCTGTTGATTGCCCATCAAATAGGTGTTAATTGGTAAGAAATAATAAAAAAGACCAAAAAACAATTTAAGTTATTTTAGACGCAGTTTATTTTAGTTTGGCATTTCTCAGTGCTAACAGGATGCAGACGGCTTATTTCTCTCCCTGTCTACTCCATAGTTCTTGCGAACTCGACGACCGCAGGTGATTACCTCGTAGATTTACCTTCCATGCTGCTGATGCTCTTCTCTCTGTCTCTATGCTGTCACATGTTCCTCTCTACATGAGTCAAGTGGAGACTTTTGAGCCAGGACTCGAGTCAAGTCGAGTCTTTTGAGCAGAGACTCGAGTCGAGTCGAGTCTTTTCTTGGAGGGACTCGAGTCGAGTCATTTGATCACAATGACTCGAGTCGAGTCACCGAAAATTGCGACTCGAGTTTGACTCGAGTTATTACAACTCTGCTTTATGCTAGTTTAATCCTTTTTGTTATCGGACACTCACCTTATCTTTACCACAATTACACTTTTCTACATTGTATTACAGTGTTTATTATCATTATTTGTCTATCTTATTATAAAGATAAGTTTATGTTCATCCATAAATGCAATCTCTGTATTTTGTATGTTACACGCAGAAACAATATCTAGCTTATGTTAAACTGTGTAGAATTTATGCCATTACAATTGAATAAAATGGTCCCATGGTGTAGCAGAAAAAGCCAATGCCTTCAGCGCGGGGAGCTACATCCTCGCAGGCTCAAATGTAGGCTGCTGGTTGCCAGGCCAGCAAGCCACCCAGCGACAGTGCAACTGGCCACACTGCCGGTGGGAGGTTTAGTTTCTCGGTCAGGAATCTCACTGCCTTTCGGTGCACGGCTACCCCCTGTCTGGCAGCCACTGAATTGCTCGCTGTGCGTCTCATGATGACAGCTGCCTTCATCCAAACAGTGAACTTGTCATTAGAAGAGATCGTGTGGAAGCAAAAAAGAGTAGCTGCTATAGAGGAGTGAGGGTGGAGGAACGGGTCATTATAGACAGCCCATAAAACTAAAACTACAGAGGCAGCACAAAAAAAAAGATTTCCTGAACAAATAAATAGTTATTATTGTTGTTTCTTTCTTTGGCAAATAATTAGCTTTATATATGAATCCTAAGCAAAATGACACAGCATTCTACACTTTGATCGTGACTTAAGTTTGTGCCCTCTATAAATGTATTTAACTGAAGGTCATTTTGGCCTTGCCCTTTTTTTGCCAATTTAGAACCCCCTGCAATGTCATTGAAGGTAATTTGGTAAGGAGAGGGTGGTGTCTGAACACGCTTTTAATCATGTGGTAGGCATAATGTTATTTTATTTTATTAGATTAGGCACAGCATGACAACACCATGACTTACCACTTTACTTTATTTATATGCTGTAACACCTTTTTTCATACCACAGTATCTCAAAGCGCTTTACATGTTGGTTAAAACAGAAAACAATATGCAGTATCACGAAGTAGTAAGAATTACAAAACAATAGATAATTACATCAATAAATGATAAGACATTAAGAAAACATGAAGAAAACAAGAAATTAATAAGAATGATAGATAACACAAAGCTACAAAAAATAAGCAAATACAATTGATAAAACAATTATGTTGTCGGGTTAAAAAGACTAAACTATAAAAGCAAGTCATTAATATTGACTAACGCAGCATCTCTAATAGAAATGGGCAAGGAGTTCCACATTATCTCCTCTCCTTTTCAATTTTACCTTTGGGAGGCACAAAAAGCCAGAATTAGGTGACCTTAAAGAATGCAGAGGTTTATATGGGGTAATCTGGTACCAAGCTATTTGGTGCTTTATATGTTAATAGTAAGATGTTTTTATTCAATTCTAAAACACACTGCAAGCCAGTGCAATGACACAAACACAGGAGCAATATGAGCTATCAGCTGCATTCTGAACAAGCTGCAGACGTGATAAGGCATGACACGGGAACCCAGCAAATAAAACATTGCAATAGTCAAGTCTAGATGAAACAAAAGCATGAATTAACTTCTCAGCACCAGACAAAGAAATAGATTACCTAATTTTAATTACCTAGTGTTTCACAGATGATAAAAATACACTTTTGTAATTTTTAGAATATGAACCTCAAAACTCAAATCAGAATCAAATATAACACCTACATTTCTTACATCAGATTTTATATTAGAGGTCAGGTTGCCTAAACCTATTTTTAAGGAATTTACAAGCAAAACTTCTGTCTTATCTGAATTCAATTGCAAAAAATTGAGACATCCAATTTTTGAAATCAGCAAGACACTGTAGTAATGCTGAAACAGCAGTGGTGTCACCGGATTTCAAGGAAATAGAAAGCTGTAGGAATATGATTGAGATCATTCAGTGCATTTACATGAACATAAGAATTCCGATATCAAAAGTCATGAAAACACAGTTTTCGGAAAATGTATCGGAATATTCCTTAGGTCAGTTTTCGGAAAACAGCACCTAGAAATTTCTGATTCAATTCCGAAAACGAACCAAAATGTATATCATGTAAACGCACTTTTCGGAAAACTTTTTCTGATAGCGTACTGCACATGAGCAAACTTTGACCTTTATTCCTGCACGTGGTTTTAGAAAACAGAGAAAATAATAATATGCAGTCAGTCTGCATGGATCCATTTGCTCCGTTATTGAATCGTATTTTGTCATATACTTATACTTGCTAGAACCAAAGTCATTGTATTTTATCTTGCTCTTAATTGTATTAATACTTGTACTGTGATTCTTGAAATGTATTTTTGTTTACGACTGTAAGACGCCCTGGATAAGGGCGTCTGCTAAGAAATAAATAATAATAATAATAAAAATAATAATGTTAGGGATCAAGTAATATTTGTCCATATGTATTTTTTTAATAGCCCATTCTGAAGCAGCACATGTTTTCCAGCTTTAAAATGACGTGATAATTTAAAATAATGTCTGCAAAAGAAACTGGTAATATAGAACAGGATGAGCTGTTGGAAAGACTGACTGCACATTGTGGGGAATCTGAAAAGAGGTAGTAATCTTTGAATTTAAGACCTGACACTTCGATAAAGCACTTGTTATTGGACTGGTCTCCGTTCTATCGCAGAAAAAATGTCCGGTCTGTTCAAATCGTACTTAGGGTACTACAGTACTTTGCAGCATTTTATATGTGAAGTGTTCTAAATAAATGTACATTCTGCATGACAAAATGCACAATTATAAATTAAGTTTAGAAATTATACACAAAATAGACATTCCCATATTTTTTTTTTCATTTGGCTGCTGCTCGCTGGTGTGAGAACTGTCTCCCTGTATGCTAGTAGTTTCCATAACAGCAAATTATGCTTCCATTCATTTTTCTTGATCTCGTTAACATGCATTTTGATTAACAAGTTCCCTTTATCAAGTCATTGAGACAGGACATGATGTATGTGACCTGTGACAATTAAGTTTTTAACGAGAAATGCATTCGTTAACAACCTCATTGACTCAATTTCAAAGTATTAATGGATTGATTTAATTAACACCTTTCGTTTACTACTAAAGCTCTCATTACTATTCCACGAGTTCGATACAAAAACACTGGTGTTTGAAAATCCTGTCCGGTATGTCTTAGACAAGGGATGGTTGTTTGCATAAAACATTCATGAATAGTGTTAAATGCATCTGATGCTTATAGGTCATTCACCGTTGTGCTGTTTTTGCAGAGCAACCGCACGCAAATTCTGATTGGAGCCTTTACTTTTGCTTCCTCTCAAAAGTAAAGGCTCCAGGACAAATTGTGTTGTCTTCTCTGATTTTATCTCATCAGACTTAGCTGGTCTCAAAATAGTTTAGTCTGTACTCTACACATGCACCCACCTGTTAACTGCACGCTGGATTAACTCAGAACGGTTTACTCAATACAACCATTAGTCAGTTTAATACTAATGCTTTATTCGACTTACAGAACAGCATGCACTATGAAAAAGGCATCATTACCATCATGCAGTGACTTGCTGTAAGCGTTCATACCGATTGCAAGACCTTGATTGTGTACTGGTTTATCTATATATATATATATATATATATATATATATATATATATATATATATATATATATATACTGTATATATAATAGTTTATATATATATATATATATATATATATATAAATAAACTAACACAGAACTCTGCATTCAAATTTCCTAAAATCTGCAAAGAGAAAAGTGCATTTTCTGAAAAGAACTTGTCAAATTCCTTATCCAATTGTGGAATTTCATCTATAACTACCTGTGGCAAAGTGGTTTGTAGTGCACAGGTGTAGAGATGATGCAATGTTCAGTAATAAACAATCCAACAACAATTCAATGGTGAAAAACGAAGCTTAAATAATAATACTGGCTGTACACAGTGATGTGTAAAGCCGGTCAAAACCACAGGATTCAGTCGCGAAATAATAACAATAACACACACTTTAGAACACCTATATGATCACCACTCCAACAATGAGTGCTTTGGGTGCAAGTGGTGTTGTGAATACATGAAACAGTAATAACAGTGGTGCAGTGCAGTCGTGTTTGATGCTGGCTTAACAGAGACAGCTCCCGGATATTTAGCCGTCTACAATGACAAATAACAGTTAAATAGACAGACAAGACAACGCTCATGGTTTCTTTTTATTCCTCCCGGTCGTTTCGTAACCAGAGGAACAGATTGCTTGGCCACATCCCCTGATATACCCCTTCGGCAGCAAGTACAACCACGTCTCCTCCAATCCATGACTGACACATCGCCTAACGCATTAAGGCGATGACTTCTGGTATGTGACTCCGCCCCTTTTCTGGGTGGACAATTTCCGACTGACCCTGGAATGAACTGCCAAACCATCCAGTCCGGGGCACACTGTTTCTGTTATACAGCACCCTCACAGGTCAGGAGGGAGATTGCTGACTAGGATTCATTCACTCTCTGTCACAATCCCATATTCTCCAATATTCAATTTTATCAGTATCATTATGGAAGAAATAGGTAGCTACTGTGGAAGAAACACAATACTGGTCATTCTGAATCATATACAACTTAGTATACCAAGGATGGACACTGGCAGCACTCCAGACAAACTTTTTGCCCAAGAAGCCAATGGCTCCTAGGCCAACAATTTTGGATGCCCAAATGAATAGTTGGTTGCTTCCAAATTCAACTGCTTAAAATACAAGAAAAACACTAAAATGATACAGAAACATAATGTTCATACTTGCTTGATTGCTGCCTCATTGTTCATATATGCTGCCTGACACTGACTTGAGTTGCATAGCTGGGATTTAATTCTGTTTTGTGCAGAAAAGCCATGTTCTCATTGGACAGCTGATTGGCAGCACAAGCATGATTCCCAGTAAAAGATTTGTGCAAAGATTTTATTTTGTTAGCATGACCTCTCTTAAACCAATGTAGGATTTATCCATAAACTGACCTTTGAGTTTTGTTTTAATCATTCTCCATTCTGGTTGAACTGCACATTGCATCCCTTCCTTGCTAAAAGGTCACTATACCAATTCAGTAAGACTTCTATACTGTTTATCCCCAAAATCAACAAGATCAGACCATGCATCTTGGCAGAAAATGGAACAATACTGAATAATTTTGGGTCTTTCTGAAACCCCCTCCTCAGAAGAATGATTAATCATGTTGTCAAACCTCTATTCAAACCCCCTAACACTGATTTCAGCAGTTTTTTCCAATCGCTCTTCAGGTCATTTCTAAAAATGTAATGAGTTTGGGGTCCTGTACCAAGCGGGGGTTTATAACACACATGGGTCATCAGTGAACAATACTGAGACAGACACAGAGCATTGGGCGTTGAGATCCTGCACAGATTTAAAGGCTTTTCCCCATTACTTTTAATTGTCAAAACACAGGTCTCAGTTGTTGCAACATCTTGGGAAAGAATTAGATTACTGTTCTGGAGTGTAAAAGATAATGTAAAAAATGACAAAACCCTACAAAAGCAAGTTTTTCCATTTCCTGTACAACATGTTTTGCTCTTCCTTTAATGTCTGTGTTTTGAAAGTGGAAGCAAGGTGCTCCATGTGGTGATGACCAGCAGTAAACTGTCCCTGTCTAGAAGCAAGATTCTCATAATTTGATTACAGCTGAAGGCTTCCTAATGTTACAGCCTAAGTCAGCACCAATTGGTTTCTTTTGGATTGAAATGAAATGTTTTCCACACTAGCTGCAGAAGGCAATATACTTTTTCAATATGAAATTGATCTTTGAGTACAGTACTTAACATCGCTAATTCAAGCCTATGGGGCAAGCAATTAAAAGATATAATATGCTGTCCAATCTCAATTTTCAAGAGAGCACCTACCGCCCCTGTAGTGTCGACATTGACAGCTCTAAAAGCACTAAGTTTGTCTCACCACCAATCTCAACATTCATTGTCAACATTTAAAGCAAATTCTTGGTTGTGTTTGAGATTCCTTGTTGTGACAGGATGGCTGATTGGTGACGTCAGGCCAGATGCAGGAAGGAAACAAAGGCAGGTACTGCAGGGCAAAAGACGCGTTTGCGCCGTTTATTTTTCAATAACAAAAATAAATAAAGTATTAAACAAAAACAGTGCTCACAGAGCAAAATAAGTATTCAAACATAAACAAATCACAAACACAAAAACAAAACACCAAACACACAGGTCAGACTGGGCAGATCACTTTCACTCATCCTATGTTGGTCTTTTTCCCCTCGGGAGGCGGCAGGCTCCTCCCCTTCTGCTGCCAAGGTGGCAGGGCTCCTCCCCTTCTGGCGGCAGCGGGGGACCAGCAGGCATGCTCCCTCTGCTGGCGGAGATGGAACCAGCAGGCATTCTCCTTCTGCTGGAGGAGGCGGGACCAGCAGGCTCTCTCCTTCTGCTGGTGGCGGTGGTGGAGACAGAGGCAGCTCCTGCTGCTCTGCTTCTGCTGTTGCAGGTGGTGGAGATGGCCGGGTCTGGTCCACTGCCTAGAACCACTCTGCAGCGTCCCCCACCAGACCCTGGTTCCACGCCTTTTCATACTGGGGGTCCCCATAAGGGCAGTCCTCCCCGACGTGCCCAAACTCGCCACATCGGAGCCCCTTCCATCCTTCACTGCTCCTGTTCGGCTGCCCAGTCCAGGGGTCCAAATGGAGTTGGAACCCGGGACCACCACCTCCTGCGCTGCGGCTGCTGCTGTTGTTGCTGCAGCTGTCTCCTTCCCATTCTCTTCAAAGCAGTAATAAAATTTTTTTAAAAAAAATCTGCGGTACCTTTTCTGGCCTGGGTCCTGCCACCACGTGTGACAGGTTGGCTGACTTGGTGACGTCAGGCCAGATGCAGGAAGGAAACAACGGCAAGTATTGCAGGGCAAAAGACGTGTTTGCGCCGTTTATTTTTCAATAACAAAAATAAATAAAGTATTTAAACAAAAACAGTGCTCACAGAGCAAAATAAATATTCAAACCAAAGCAAATCACAAACACAAAAACAAAACACCAAAACACACAGGTCAGGCTGGGCAGATCGCTTTCACTGATCTTATGTTGGTCTTTTTTTTCTTTTGCTTTTTCTCCTTGCTCTCTCCACTTCTGGACACCAACCACGAGTGCAGAGAGCTGCAGGTGACCATCTCCTGATTAGCAACAAATTAATAAACTTAATTCGGGAGATGGCCACCTTCTATACAGGGTTTTTAAATTGTGGATCGGGCTTCCCATCCACGCTGTGAAACAAAACCTACTGCTCTTTGCCGTCACATTTAATACAACAAAACAACACAACATGGCTACGCCGTCATATTTACAAATATGATGTAGCTCTCGTGGCTACCCCCCGTTTCTCCCACTCACTTCCCTGTGGCAAAGTGGTTAATAGTGTGCAGGTGTAGGTGATCAAGGAACAAACAGACAATTATAATCCAGGTGCAGAGGTTTGTTTTATTGGTTTCTGTCCAGTGCCTGATGGCAAAACAAACAATAAACAATAAAGCTGGTAAGTAATACAGCAGCGTATAATCCCCGGGTTGGTCCTAAAATAGTCCCGTTTATTGTATCCTGACATTAAACACAAAACACATACACAAGTCCATTAGTGCGTGAATTAGTGATTGTGGTACAAATACAGTTTATGGTAATATGAGTGCAGTGCTGGCCTCTGGCAACAGCTCCGGAACATGTTAGCTGTCTAATAATAACAAGCAACAAATAGACAAAACAAACACTCACAATACAGGTCCTTCTGGGTTCTTTTACCAATAACCAAAACAAAGAAACAGATTACGTCGCTTCGACCCCTATTTATACCGTCACTCATGACCCCTTGGTAAACGATTGCAGCCACTCCTCCAATCCGCGACTGCCACATCATTTCCTTTCGGTCAATGAGTTAGTGTACCGAAGCTCCGCCCCTTTTCTAAATGACCGACTTCCTTTTAACCCTCGGAACGAGGTGTCAGGCCAAGTAGTCCAGGGTACTCTGTTCCTGTTACTTAGCCCCCTCACAAGTCGGGAGGGAGATTTACCACCAAGAATCATTGTCTTTCTGTCACAATCCCCCACCCCCAATTAAATACCCAGCTGTATTTAAGGGATTTGCAAGCCTGGCTCGGTAACTCCTATCGTTTAGACAAAAAAAAACAACCACAAAACAACCAACACACCCACCATTTCTCTAATACACATAACGTTACTATCCTACGCATACATCCTCCATACACACTCTTCACACCACCCCGGGGTTTAAACCAATATTCATTTAAAAACAATTAATCACACGTGTCTCTGTATATACAATATTTGTGTTTCCTATTTATTATACTGCTGTCTTACTCAGAATCCTCTGGTTCAGACAAGTCTTATTTTTATTATGGTCCAACAGACTATTTTGTCTGTCACAAAGTCCATCACAGTCCATAGCAAGTTATAGGCCAGGAACATAACTATTGTTCCCGCCCATGTGAAGAGACAGCATCACACTACAAGACAATTCACTACCAGACCTGCAGAGACATACCTACAGTCCACCATTACATTATCTCTCCCAGCTACATATGTTCCACAGTCAATCAGAATGGAAGTGTAATTTGCCCTGGGAACACTTTCCTGTAAATCACCTCTTTTTTCATCAGCAATGAACTCAGCACATGCTGTATCATTATCATATGTTTTAGATACTTCCAAACCATTCTTCTTCATTAGCACAGAGAATTTAGTGAATGACAGTTCTTCTACTGCAAACATATCAGCTGCATTGAATTTCATTTTTAATTTCCTGCAAGTTATTTCTGCATTCACTTCAGTAGCAAAAACCATTGCTCTGGTTATCGGTGTCTGGGATGGCATACACGTTGTAATAACGCAGTCCCTAGCATTTTAGTACAGCGACCAGGCCAACATAAGCCTAAACAGATCTGGTCTCGTACATCTGATCCACAAACCTGAAAAAATGTATATATATATATATATATATATATATATATATATATATATATATATATATAGTAAATGAACCGCTGCCACTCGGGTTCTCTGCCCCTTTTAAAAGCACACCCAGACACAGGAATGGATTTTATCACGCACTGTTGCACTAATTTTTTAATTTACAAACACAATAAACAAAACAAAACACAAAATAAACACCTAGCTCTATACGAGCACTAACTAGACATGCAGGAACCTAACTAACACAGGACAGCTAGGCCGTTTACCTGTAACACAAAAAGCTTCAACCAAACCACACAGGTTTACACTGCACACTCTTCTCTCGACTGCTCGGAAGCAGAGCACCTCTTCTGCCTTTTTTTACTCAGCATATCCCAACGGCATATCGCAAATAGGGCTGTCTCTTAGTGCCTGAGTAAAAAGAGTTAAAGAGCCAGGTTGCCGGCAGGATATTTAAACTTTGGGCAGACCCTATAGAGTTCAGTTGTTTTTGACAGTATAACATTTCTGTATAATTTTATAGGACATTTCATATTATGCTGTAGAGCTTTATTTAGTGCTTGTATGTATCTTTTTCATCTTTGATGGTATTATGTGCATTTTTTTCCCCAATTGATTTTATAGGTTCTTAATCGGCCACAAATACAGTCCAATTTAAATGTGTATGTATTGCATTACAGTCCCTGCATCATCCTCCCTTTTTTCTTGTGTCTTTCTATCTGGATCTTCTACAAATAGTTTGCAAAAGTACAACCAAGGGTTGGCTTTGTTAATTGCGTCCAGCGCAAAATCACCACCCAGTGATCTGCAGCATATTTTAAAATAAAATAAAAAAATATTTGTGCCATTTTTTTTTTAAATTTACTATGTACTTCTATTGTGTAAGTATTTATTGACTAATAGATTAAAAACATAGAAACCACACCACCTAGACCTCTAGTTTCTAGGCATGAAATCCTTGGCTTTTTTACACTTCTTATGCGAAATCATCTTTAATTTAAACTAGTTCTTTTGACTACAATATTTGTTTCTGCTATGCTGTGTCCTTAAAAGTCTGCTTCTAAACTTACCTTATAAGTAATGAGCAGAGGTAGCTAATATCATCTCACTGGGCTGCATTGATACGAATCAAAGTGAGCCACACTGGCTCACTGGTGTGTCTTATTGTGTGGATGAACTCAGAATGATTCGCTCAATACAACAATTCGTCAGTTTAATAGTAACACTTTATTAGACTTACAGATTGCATCTGAGCGGAGGAGGAGGAGGAGGAGGAGGAGGAGGAGGAGGAGGAGGGGGGGGGGCTGTTGCACACTTTTATTCATAAAATAAACAAACAAAACAGGATCAAATAAACAAGGGCACAGGGGGAAAATTAAACAGTTCAAACAGAAACAGATATGACTTCTCAGGCTGGGTGTTGGCCTTCACTAACCAGTCTCAAAAACACAGTATAAACACTCACCAAAACTCCCCCAAACAAAGGATTGTACTCCTTTTCATACACGTGACCATTCCCCAATTAGCACTCACTTACCTAATTGGGGAATTGCCACACACCGCACGTGATTGTTGGCAGAGATGGATTTAACCCCATCCCTGCCAAAATTACATGCAAAATACCACCACATTATTATTTATACGCCCTGCCACGATATAATTAAGTTAACACTAGTTTTGTAGTTAACTATTGAGACTCACATTTTGGCATTTACCAAATTATTTACATTAATATATTTGTCTATACCAATTATTCATATTCATTTTGAAGATGGAAATACTGTAACATTTTGGGGGAGGGTATATGTGTGTAGTAACAGTTTAATGTACAGGTCAATTTGGCCGAGATATAGTTTGCCTTGGCAGTCTCAATAGAGCCCACAAGCAGATTATCTCATTATAAGTTATTATTTATTTCTTAGCAGACGCCCTTATCCAGGGCGACTTACAATTGTAACAAGATATCTCATTATTTTTACATACAATTACATTATTTTTACACATTATTTTTACATACAATTACCCATTTATACAGTTGGGTTTTTACTGGAGCAATCTAGGTAAAGTACCTTGCTCAAGGGTACAGCAGCAGTGTCCCCCACCTGGGCTCGAACCCACGACCATCCGGTCAGGAGTCCAGAGCCCTAACCACTACTCCACACTGCTGCCCTCTAAGTCAATCTACTGTTCGAGGTTTCTTAACCTCGGTACTCAAAGGGTACTATTTTAATTATCTGTTTTTCAATCTAATGCTGTTTATGTCAATTAAACAGATTCCACTGTGTCTTGACTGGAGGCATTGTATTTGTTATGGACACTAGCCCTATCAGCTGTATCTTCCCATTTTAAGGCATTGTTCTGTGTCAATACTTTACCAGAGCAGCAGCCTATAAAACTGATGTGAATGCCCCCATGTTTAATGTATATTCGGGAGAAGAAATTATCCATGCTTAATGACTTGTCTTGCTGTATGGCAGCAAAAAGTTGCACTGCTGAAGATTAAAATGGTAATGAGGGTAGTGGATATAGGTAGACGGTAACATTTCCCAACAGTAGTGAGAGCAAGTTTATTATTGTGTCCCAGACTGACGGTGACATGTTTTGCAGTTGAAGGGGGGTGGTGGAACAAAGTTGTAGTCCTTCACTTTGTTATTTTGAGATATTTCAATTTGATGTCGGGCAGAGCTACAGGAGTACATGGACAGTTCAAAACCATGATAGTGCTCTCTGTACCTCATATAGCTAAATCTGGAATACTGGCAAATTCAGGGTGTAGTCAGGTGTTTTGGAATTAAATTCCAGCCTGTTATTCATTTGATGAAAGAATCAGCTTCTTCTACCCTTAAATTATTTACATCACATAGACAGCATGCAATGTATACAGTATATGAAACATTTAGATTTGAGATGCAAAACTGTATACATAGGGTCTCTTTCATGGGGTTTCCATACGGGTCAATTTACACGTGAAATGGCGATGAGCGTGGACGTTTGGGATAATTACTCATGTAAATCAGGTTTGTGGCCGAAGAGAGGGATAGGGTAAATCTCATTTATTCATGTAAATGATGAAACACACAGGAAAACCACGCCCAGTTTCGCATGGAAACCTGCAGTGGAGTACTTCACCTTAAATGATAATGCAGGCGGTCTTTTTTTATTATTGTTTTTTGCTGTGTCTTGTCTGTCATGTTGTATATATCTTCTGGGTTTACAGTTCTGCATAAAACCACTTACCACGAACTGTGTTATGCATTTGTTATAGTATTAAAGCAGCTGTTTGAGAATACCCTTGCTGTAAAAACTACGATAAAGTTACACGAAGAGCAAGTGAGCTGTTTAACTGAATTCCCATCCTTTTTTTGATCCCAGCTATGTCCAAAGACAACGCGCATCTGCCCTCCACGTTAATAAATATAGTTTGTGAACTGGATGTCATAACCCAGTTCGATCGGAACAACATCCAAGTTGTTGATGCCCTCTCAGAACTGACCAAATAAAATTGCAAATGAACGTATTGATTGTGTTTTATTTGTTTGCATCATTAATATTTAACACAGCAGTAAATCAAACACAACTTAAAAGAAAGGAGAGCATCTGACAGCATGAGCCTCCTCAAATTGAAAAACAATTTGGTCAAGAGCAGTAAAGCACATTATTAATCAAGCAGGCACAGGGTATTTTGCTTTATTACAGCAGCTTAGATTCACTCGTGTACCAGTTCTCTGCACATGGAAACCACATTTTCACAAAATGTCACTAGTAATCTTCAAAAACAACACGAATACTTTACGCATAGCTAATTTACATATCAACCCCCACCTTTCCCATTCATTTGCATGACGTCGAGTGAAAAGCCCGGTTTACTCGAGTAAAATAAACTGAGCGAATGGAAACCCAAAAAAGCATTTTACACAAGACATTTCTTGTGTAAATGTCTCGAGTTAAAAAAACCCATGATTTACGAAAGGGCACTAAATGTAGATGTAAAATGTACATTAAGTAGTGAGCCTGATGTGCACCATAAATCTAAATGTACTGCCCAGTTTACTAACAGAGAACGCATTAATTGACATGCACACTGTTTGGCTAATTTACATTCCAAACTGTGCACACTACTTGTATTGTGAGCGATAATTTAAAGTGCACGATAATGTCAGAGACTTACCCGTAACCACCGTGATATCAAAAGCACCGGCAGTCCAGGCGTATTTTTTGGTCAGTAGCTTAGTGTGAAGGTAGAGGTGGCTTACATTGACTGAAAATGAGGATCAACAGACACAGCCCTCAGCAGCAGGACTGGCAGAGGCAATGTAAAGTGAAACTGCACTGCTTAGCTTTTAATTTGATCATGTATTCCTTGTGTGATGTAAAAAAAAAAATTATATATATATATATATATATATATATATATATATATATATATATATATATATATATATATATATATATATATATATAGCACTGTGCAAAAGTTTTAGGCAGGTGTGAAAAAATGCTGTAAAGTAAGAATGCTTTCAAAAATAGACATGTTAATAGATTATATTTATCAATTAACTAAATGCAAAGTGAGTGAACAGAAGAAAAATCTAAATCAAATCCATATTTGGTGTGACCACACTTTGCCTTCAAAACAGCATCAATTCTTCTAGGTACACTTGCACAAAGTCAGGGATTTTGTAGGCATATAGTCAGGTCTATGTTTAAACAATTATACCAAACAGGTGCTAATGATCATCAATTCAATATGTAGGTTGAAACACAATCATTAACTGAAACAGCTGTGTAGGAGGAATAAAACTGGGTGAGGAACAGCCAAACGCAGCTAACAAGGTGAGGTTGCTGAAGACAGTTTACTGTCAAAAGTCATACACCATGGCAAGACTGAGCACAGCAACAAGACACAAGGTAGTTATACTGCATCAGCAAGGTCTCTCCCAGGCAGAAATTTCAAGGCAGACAGGGTTTCCAGATGTGCTGTCCAAGCTCTTTTGAAGAAGCACAAAGAAACGGGCAACGTTGAGGACCGTAGACGCAGTGGTCGGCCAAGGAAACTTACTGCAGCAGATGAAAGACACATCATGCTTACTTCCTTCGCAATTGGAAGATGTCCAGCAGTGCCATCAGCTCAGAATTGGCAGAAAACAGTGGGACCCTGGTACACCCATCTACTGTCCGGAGAAGTCTGGTCAGAAGTGGCCTTCATGGAAGACTTGCGCCAAAAAGCCATACCTCCGACGTGGAAACAAGGCCAAGCGACTCAACTATGCATGAAAACACAGGAACTGGGGTGCAGAAAATGGCAGCAGGTGCTCTGGACTGATGAGTCAAAATTTGAAATATTTGGCTGTAGCAGAAGGCAGTTTGTTCGCCGAAGGGCTGGAGAGCGGTACACGAATGAGTGTCTGCAGGCAACAGTGAAGCATGGTGGAGGTTCCTTGCAAGTTTGGGGCTGCATTTCTGCAAATGGAGTTGGGGATTTGGTCAGAATTAATGGTCTCCTCAATGCTGAGAAGTACAGGCAGATACTTATCCATCATGCAATACCATCAGGGAGGCATCTGATTGGCCCCAAATTTATTCTGCAGCATGACAACGACCCCAAACATACAGCGAAAGTCATTAAGAACTATCTTCAGCGTAAAGAAGAACAAGTAGTCCTGGAAGTGATGGTATGGCCCCACAGAGCCCTGATCTCAACATCATCGAGTCTGTCTGGGATTACATGAAGAGAGAGAAGCAACTGAGGCTGCCTAAATCCACAGAAGAACTGTGGTTAGTTCTCCAAGATGTTTGAGCCAACCTACCTGCCGAGTTCCTTCAAAAACTGTGTGCAAGTGTACCTGGAAGAATTGATGCTGTTTTGAAGGCAAAGGGTGGTCACACCAAATATTGATTTGATGTAGATTTTTCTTCCGTTCACTCACTTTGCATTTTGTTAATTGGTAAATATAAACTATTAACATGTCTATTTTTTAAAGCATTCTTACTTTACAGCATTTTTTCACACCTGCCTAAAACTTTTGCACAGTACTATATATAAAAATCCTTTCCTTTCTCCTTTACTGCAAATACAATAAAAGTCACGTTGTGCAATGGTATACTTTTCTTTTTGTTCTGCTTACTCGTGAAATATTGATAGATGAGACGTAGCCTCAATTCTTTTCCTTGTCGGCATTGTCATGGCTCCATGGATCGAAGTGACAGTGCTATGTGAGTACTATCAATAGCACCCATCACATTGGGGAAGCCAGCAACCTGGTAGAAGCCCACTTTCATGTCCTGTAAACCTGTCCTCTGTGTGGGAAATGTAATATAATTCCCTGTGAGCATTAGCAGGGCATGTTGTATTATACACGAGTAGCTACAGCTTTTAATGGCAGGAAGCGTGTGAATCCAACTAAACATAAGTGTGCAGTTAAAGCAGTGAAAACTGCCATTTCTATTTAACTCCTTTTTGTGTCAATGGATCTTTTCTTATCTCTTCTCTCTCGTGCTATACTCCCAGCTCAACTCTCCTCAACTGCACGCAGAGCAGTTTGACATTCTAGTGGAGGAGGTTGTTTCAGATTATAATACCTTGTTTTAGTCCAGTGTTTTATTTAACCACGACATTATTTGTATCAATGTAATGAACCATAAAATAAAAATCTAAGAAATCATAACATTAATTCACATTTATTCACGCTTAATATAACCCATTATATGAAAAGTTTAATGCAAGTAATGTCTCCATGATGCCAGATAGGTTTCAGCCCAGAAAAATAGGTTTACATTGTGCTCCTATCAGTGGTTAAAGCCTGGCTTCCAAACAAACTAATTATCACTCACTTTAAGGTGCGCACTATGATTATTGCCCTTTAGTAAATACAGTGCGAATAAAGCTCATCTCATTATTCAGAGCAGGGTGCCTCATTTAAATACATTACCATACGAATCACACATTCATTCCGATTACCATAGTGTGGCACAATAAAATCAGTGTGCACCATAATATGCCGACTAGTTTGTGCAAGAATGAATAAAATTGCAATAGTAAATGCGGAAATCATGAACATGCACACTAAATGAAATTTATAATTAAAGTTCGGGAGGAGGGTCAGACACCAATCTCCGCATCACCAAATTGAATCATTCAATTTACACATTAGCCAATTAAATTGTTAGCACTATAAATACCCTCTTCACTTATCTCTCAGTTGCGTTTTGATTTCATCGTACATGCACGCATCATGGTCTGCATTCTGGATTATTCCGTTTCGACGGATGATGATCTGTTTGCTGTTTCCCGAGCCGAGATCCACGCAACCAGTTCAACCAGCCCTTCCCGGCCAACTCCACGACAACTTCGGTCGGCGGTATTACCACTCCAAACTTCTCTGCCCAGATGTCTGCTTCTCCTGTCTGCCGTGGCTCTCGCCTGGCCACTCGCTCCTCCGCAACTCCTGACATCAGAGACTGGACGATCTCCGCTCCAGCTTTATCTTCGTAGCAACAACATCCCATTCAAATCTACAGCACGTAAGGAGAATTTGTTTACTTTATTTCATCCTTCCCGCCGCAGGCGCTTATGACGCCATCACAGATCGTTGCTTTACCCAGTGTTGTCAAGTCTCACGACAAAACAGGTGTTTCTACAAATTCCAACCTGTGACTCTCAAGAAACAAGCCCAATTTCCGCTTATTATAAGCGGACTTGAATCACCTCGCCAAGACCGACTGCATCTCCACGAAGCGCTGCCTACATCCGGAAAACTCCGAAGGCGGGACGACAGCACCTGTCAATCAAAGGCTCATTCAGGAGTTCCTGAGCATGCTGGCTCCAACTATAACCTTTCAGGTTACCTCCCTCACTACAGGCGTCCAGCAGGCCCCTGCAGTGACCTCTTTAGCCACTATGGGCGTCCAGCAGGCCCCCATAGTGCTCCCTTCACCTCCAACTATAACCTTTCAGGTTACCTCCCTCACTGCAGGCGTCCAGCAGGCCCCTGCAGCGACCTTTTGGCCACTATGGGCGTCCAGCAGGCCCCCATAGTGCTCCCTTCACCTCCAACTATAACCTTTCAGGTTACCTCCCTCACTGCAGGCGTCCAGCAGGCCCCTGCAGTGACCTCTTTAGCCACTATGGGCGTCCAGCAGGCCCCCATAGTGCTCCCTTCACCTCCAACTATAACCTTTCAGGTTACCTCCCTCACTGCAGGCGCCCAGCAGGCCCCTGCAGCGACCTCTTTGGCCACTATGGGCGCCCAGCAGGCCCCCATAGTGCTCCCTTCACCTCCAACTATAACCTTTCAGGTTACCTCCCTCACTGCAGGCGTCCAGCAGGCCCCTGCAGTGACCTCTTTGGCCACTATGGGCGCCCAGCAGGCCCTCAAAGTGATTCTTTCTCTGTGAAATGCTTTTCTTTCTGCTCATCAGCAGTTTTGAGCATTTGTATCCAGAGATTGTTTTGCCAGATTTGTAATAACTTCATTGAAGGAACCTGTGTTATTCTGCCTGTAACTTCCTTCATTTCCGCCACCGTAACTCCACCACACCCAGCATCAACAGTCTCTCACGAAGATTGCTCCCTGCAATATGCAAATCGACCACGCCATATTCTTAATCAAAATTGCTGGGAAAACGCATGACTGGCTAAAGCCAATATATCAAACACATTTAAAATCATGCCCATTGAGCCTGTCCTCAGGGGATTGTATTTTTATATTTCCACTTTTCTGTCCGGTCCCTCCTACTAAACGCAATCTTCTGTCCCTCCTAGGCCATTTAAACTACATGGGAGCATGGGAGGATTTGCAAACAAGAGGAGGCCATTCAGCCCATCTTGCTCGTTTGGTTGTTAGTAGCTTATTGATCCCAGAATCTCATCAAGCAGCTTCTTGAAGGATCCCAGGGTGTCAGCTTCAACATTACTAAGTTGGTTCCAGACCCTCACAATTCTCTGTGTAAAAAGCGCCTCCTATTTTCTGTTCTGAATGCCCCTTTATCTAATTTCCATTTGTGACCCCTGGTCCTGGTTCAAAAGTCTCCTGGGTTGACTTTGTCAATACCTTTTAGGATTTTGAATGCTTGAATCAGATCACCGCGTAGTCTTCTTTGTTCAAGTCTGAATAGCTTCATTTCTTTTTAGCCTGTCTGCATACGACATGCCTTTTAAACCCGGATAATTCTGGTCGCTGTTCTTTGCACTCTTTCTAGAGCAGCAATATCCTTTTTTAACGAGGTGACCAGAACTGAACACAAAATTCTAGGTGAGGTCTTACTAATGCATTGTAAATTTTAACATTACTTCCCTTGATTTAAATTCAAAACTTCTCACAATATATCTGAGCTTCTTGTTGGCCTTTTACAGCTTCTCCACATTGTCTAGATGAAGACATCTGAGTCAACATAAACTCCTAGGTCTTTTTCAAAGATTCCTTCAATTTCAGTATCTTCCATATGATATTTATAATGCACATTTTTATTGCCTGTGTGCAGTACTTTACACTTCTCTATTAAATGTCATTTGCCATGTGCTTGCCCAGTTCTGAATGCTGTCTAGATCATTTTGAATGACCTTCGCTGCTGCAACAGTGTTTGCCACTCCACCTACTTTTGTGTCGTGTGCAAATTTAACAAGTTTGCTTACTATGCCAGAATCTAAATCATTATTTAGATTATGAATAGCAGAGGACCTAATACTGATCCCTGTGGTACACCACTGGTTACCTCGCCCATTTTGATGTCTCCTCTAATCAGTAATTATAGTTGGGAGCGGCTGCTCCGCTGCTCCCCACCCCCATCACTGCAGGCGTCCAGCAGGCCCCTGCAGTGACTCACTGGCCACTATGGGCGTCCAGCAGGCCCCCATAGTGATCCTTTTTCTGTGAAATGCTTTTCTTTCTGCTCTGTTTTGAGCATTTATATCCAGAGATTGTTTGTTTTACAGTTAGGAGTGGCTGCTCCTGCGATCCATCCTGGGGTTTCACCCCCGCCACTGTTGTCTAACATGCAACTGTAACCTTTCTGGTTACACCCCTCATCACTGCAGGCGTCCAGCAGGCCCCTGCAGTGACCTTCTCTGGCCACTATGGGCGTCCAGCAGGCCTCCATAGTGCTCCCTTTACCTCCAACTATAACCTTTCAGGTTACCTCTCCTCACTGCAGGTGTCCAGCAGGCCCCTGCAGTGACCTCGCTGGCCACTATGGGCGCCCAGCAGGCCCCCATAGTGCTCCCTTCTCTGTCAAACGGTTTTCTACCAGCTGCGAAGCTTCAACAGGGCCCCACAGCCCCTTCTATTCCTTACCTCATACAGTTGCCCAGTAGGGCCCTGCTTTTCCATTCACTCTTCTGCCCTTCCCAGCGGTCTTCCAAGTGTAACCTTTAGGTTACCCTCCCTCACTGCAGGCATCCAGCAGGCCCCTGCAGTGACGCCCCTGGCCGCTATGGGTCTCCAGCAGGACCCCATAGTGGTCTCTTCTCTGTGAGATGCTTTTCTTCTTTCAGCTTATCAGCAGTTTATTCAAACACTTTCAAAACCATTCCCATTTCTTTGAATATCAGTCAGGGCCGCAATACTGCATACTCTGGAGGCCTTCTGTTTTCTACATGTTAACTACTCCCTAATCCACGTGCATGCTTTCCTCGAATCCCTACTGCGCTCAGTTTGAGAAATTAATCTTTTATGTGGGGCTTTCTGGAAATTTAAATAAACCATGTCATATGCTTTGCAATTTGTACGCAATGAGGATAAAATCCTCAAGGCAGAGCTTTTATCTCCTACCTTCTCTCGATTTTGATCCTTTCTGTCGATTCCCTCAACTATGTCATACTCGTGGATCCTTTTTTTTTTTTTTTTCGCAAGGAACTCCGCCTGTGGGAGCTCCTATTAAAAGAAAGCAATGGCAGTACTTTCTTTTACGACAACTGTCTCCTGCTGCACAAAGACATTCAACCGTTCAAAGATGCAGCTCTCTCTCTTGGCTTTGGAGGATACTACATGGGAAAATTGGTTTTCTGCTCCATGGCCCGACGAATTCAGCATTATTCCTATAACCGATCACTCCTCGTCATTGCGCAAAATGTGTCCATTTGCAGTAGCCGCATTCCTTTTGGGGGGTCTTCCTGGGCTCAAAATCCATTCTTCTCTGCTCACATAATTCACCTACAGGTCTAAATCTTTAACAAAGTCATTCATTCTCCCACCATATAATGAGAATATTCAGAAGGATTACCTGTTTATCTGTTACTCATCAGTTCATTTTCAGAGCTCAACACATTCTCGGCCACCTGAATATAATCGCTTGTCTTTCTCATTTCCAAACGCAGAGATTCAGAGCATTAGCTCCCGAAGACGACCTCCTGCCAACTCAGATTCCTCCCTTTTCAGACCTGACATTCATGTGAGCCACCCGCTGCATTCCCTGATTCTGCAGGCTCAAGAAACAACTCTTCTCAGCATCACTCCCCGCTCACTGCAAATGTACTGGTCATCCTGGAATTGCTTTCAAATTTCATTTTGCATTCAACATTCCTTTCCATCATTTTCAGTGCCCGTGAAGCGTCATCCTATATTATGTCCCTTAAGAATAGAGCTATAAGATTTGAATTTCCGGCATCCAGTTTTTCTACAAACTTAACTCAATTTCGGTGTCCCAGCTCTACACTCTGCAACTCACAAATTTCACTAATCCTGAAAGGGCTTCAACTATCAGAATCTCTTTCTCCCCTGCTTGCCTACCTATCGCCATCAACGTACTCTCTTGGTGCCTCTCATCTGCTTCAGCTACTCCTGCCTGTTTTAGATAAAACCTTAAAGCTCTTTCTCTAAGCCTTCTTGGGTTCCCATAGGTGCTCAGAGTCTACATCGCTCTCAAATTCAACCCCAGATTCAACCCTTAATCTCTGACCTAGCAATCACCTCATCTGATACCCTTTCCTTCCTGCTCAAAAGAAGTAAAACTGACCAAGAAGATTAGGGAAAGCTTTTCAATTTGTTTATAAATTTAAACTCCCATGTTGGCCCATATGACCCCTTCTCTCTTAGCCATCTCCATCTTTCTCAGGGCGCATCACCCTCAGGCCCGCTGTTTATTAACGAAAACTGAACAATCGTCACCCAGCATTTGTTCTTCTTTTCACCTTTTCACCTGATTTATTTCCAGGTGCGGATTCGCAGCTGAGCAGTTTTTCCGTCATTCCTTCAGAATTGTAGTAGCTTCTTCCCACGGAGTTCCAGACTCTCTTAACGGTTAGGTTGTTGATCCTCCAGTGCTTACCAAGTTTACATTATAACAAATATTACGGAGCCTAAAAATGCTTTTACAGAAATGCGCTCTTAAGTGTTAGTAGCCTGCCTGGAGGAAGGGCAATCGAATCAGCCATGGATTCCCAGAGGTTTATTTCCCAAAAATGGGTTTTGTTTTCCTCTCCTGCGTGCTGATGATCATTTGTTAAAGGTTGGCTAAACCTTCAAGTGGGCTATATTCATTTCTAATTGTGGCATTGAGACCGCTTGTTCTTTTTGGGGTCTCAGCCTCGTCCAGTCGGCCAGGCAGCGTAACCCTCAAACCAAGTTAGGTTTGATGCCAAATGAATGTGTGTATACAGCATACTTTTCTGTAAAATCGCATACTCCGCATTCTCTACAATAAATATTTGTACTAAAACATTTTGTGATTGGTGTTTGTCCCGAACTACTGAAATGAAATTTATAATTAAAGTTCGGGAGGAGGGTCAGACACCAATCTCCGCATCACCAAATTGAATTATTCAATTTACACATTAGCCAATTAAATTGTTAGCACTATAAATACCCTCTTCACTTATCTCTCAGTTGCGTTTTGATTTCATCGTAACCCACCACCTCCCCATCTCCACCTTTCTTAATAACAATTTTTATGTTTTATCAATGGGGGTCTCAGCCTCGTCCAGTCGGCCAGGCAGCGAACCCTCAAACCAAGTTAGGTTTGATGCCAAATGAATGTGTGTATACAGCATACTTTTCTGTAAAATCGCATACTCCGCATTCTCTACAATAAATATTTGTACTAAAACATTTTGTGATTGGTGTTTGTCCCGAACTACTGAATTGCAATTATGGTGCACCATGTTTAGTGCCCTTTCATAAATGAGGCCCTGTATGCCATATTTATTGCACTTGAGCCATTTACATTTTCTAAACCATTCAAACCATTACTAACCATTGATTCCTAACATTCCTAGACATTTTTGTGCATAAAAAAGAACTGCAAAGAGCAGAAGAAAAGTTAACACAGGTTTAGCAGCATAACTTGTATCAAGGCTATAATCTTCACCATCAGTGAAGCATCATTTTTAATTATATTTAAACGTCAGGTAAGTTATGATTTTATTATAATGCTGCCTAATAAGTGACAATACAACATTTTATCATCTTTATTCATAGCTCTATTAAATGTTTTACATTGTTTTAATTTAATGTGAATTACTGCACATTGGTAATTCACATTAGTAAAACCACATGGCTGTGTGGTCCAGTGGTTAAAGAAGAGGGCTTGTAACCAGAAGGTCCCCGGTTCAAATCCCACCTCAGCCACTGACTCATTGTGTGAAAACAGCTGTCAGTCATGATGTAGTTATTTAGTATTAATTCCTGTTATTGATGACTTTAATATGACCACTGGTTGATTTGTAAGCGCTTTTAACATAAAGTTGCTTAGTTTCTCTTGTGGTTGTCATTGCTTTATAGTTTTAAACAAAAGTACCTTAAAATGAACTCAAAGTGCACAAGGGGGTCTACAGGACATAAGATTCGAGTCACATGGAAATGATAAGAACAGCATGGAAAAGCTCAATCCTGCAAATATTGCTGTATGTTAATTCTATTACATATAAAACCACCGGGCACAGTACAGCTCCATATTTCATTGAGCAAGTCACTTAACCTCCATGTGCTCCGTCTTTTGGGTGAGGTGTAATTGTAAGTGACTCTGCAGCTGATGCATAGTTCACACACCCTAGTCTCTGTAAGTCGCCTTGGATAAAGGCGTCTGCTAAATAAACAAATAATTATGATAATGAGTTTTGAGGAAACTGTCAGCAGTACGCACACAAGTCTATTTCTCAAATCATAAGCAGTCATAAGTGACAGCAGCAGGGTTGCCTATTTATTCTCATAGTGGTTTTGTTATTTACAGTTCTCAAAACATTATCGGTAAGGGAAGTAATATTTTCTTGTACTAACTCTAGATGTATAATAATTATTCATTTGTAACATGCCTTCACAAAACATTGCAAGCTTGTGCAATGTCATGTGAGCTGTTGACATTTGGGCCCAGTGCTAAAAATGGCTTATTTGCACAGGGTACTCCAGAGTCGTAACGGTACAGTAACTCTTGTATGGAGTACTGCACTGGTAGAATACATTTGTATTTCTACACAATACTGACTTTATCTGAAACCCTTTCCTCACAGTGATAGTTTTTCCCTTTGAAAAGGGAATGCCTGTTTGCAGTACGTCAACCCTCGTGCACTAATGAAGCAATGCTGCATTCTAGAGAGGGGGATATCATACGCTTAGTGCAAGTTACTGAATGTGGACTGCACTGACATGATGATTGACTTTCATGATGAGGGGGAACACATCCCAGCAGGTGTCGCAACTAGACAGTTCTGTTTTATTTATTTATTTTATAATTTAGTGTGCCCAATTATATTACCCCTGATTTTCTCCCCAATTTGTAATGTCGAATAATTGTTTTCACTGGGGATTCCTGCACAGTATGACTCACCCTGCACACCACGCGGCTGTGCTTTTCCCAGGTGAGCCACTCGGGGACTCCAACAGTTCTGTTTCATTGTAGATCACACATGGCTAAAAAATATTATGGAGGCATCCTGTGCTTCTAAATGAGGTGAACAAACACCATCTGCACAGGTTTCTAAGCAACAAGACACTGCAGTTTATTACCACACTGTTGACTTTTAAAAAGACATTATAAAACACATTTGAATACAAGTGGGAAAGGCCAAAGTTACTGCACCTAAATTCTCACAGAATGATAAAAGTGGCTGGGATTTCAAACTGGATACTTCAGCTGCCCTGAGGTAGAGCAAAGAATGGACCTTATTTAGCATGCACGTTAAGTAGTGAGCCTAACGCGCGTGATAAATCAAAATTTACTAAAAGAGAACACATTCAAATACGTGCACAGTATTTGGCTAATTTACATACCATACCATGCACACTACATGTATTGTGAGCGATAATTTAATGCGCACAATAATGTCAGAAATTTACCCGTGACCACCGTGATATCAAAAGCCCCAGCAGTCCAGGGGTATCTTTTGGTCAGCAGCTTATTGTGAAGGTAATAATGAGGTTAAAATGAGCGCTCAGACACAGCACTCAGTAAGGGACAGGCAGAGGCAATGTAAAGTGAAACTGCACTACTTAAACCATGTGTGCAAATCTGAATGCACTGAAACAGCCCAGATACTGTAGCATATTGGTGAAGCATTTCAAAACAACTTCTTACCCAAACAAAAAAGCATTTTACTGGAAGATGTTGAGGTTAGCAACATGGCTTTTGGAAATAAATTTACCTTACATTCAGTACGTGCATTTATCAGTGCATGGAATGAACAAGTCCTCCAGGTAACATATAGCAGCTAGGAAACCTGTGCTTGTTGTCTCCTCCATCTACGGTCAAATATCCGTTCAGATATGTGCTCAGCATTCGCAGAATACATCGCCCCTAGAATGATTGGGACACTTGAAATGAATACAACCAGATTTCTCGCTACCCATTCCAGAAAATGTTAAAAATGATGTCCCAAAATACTGGTGTTACTTGTACAACTACCAGGATAGTACGGGGAGTAACTCAGTGTGCAATCTTGCTAGTGTGGCTTTAAAACTTCTGATCCTTCCAGTATCCAATGCTGAAACTGAAAGGATGTTCAGCGCTGTTACTTTCCTGAAGTTGGATCTACGCAATTCTCAGTCTGTGCACTTTAGAAAAGTATTTACTTTGCAAGGCAGATGGGATATGCTGTGACTCAATTGCTTCTGGGAATGAAAAAGTTGAATGCAGCTAATATGTACTAAACTACAAATGTTGCGACTTAATATGATACAGACCTACTCTATCTGTGAACAGTTCTGAACAATTTATTTCACTCAGTCTGGTTTTTTCCTGGTTTCATCGGTAACAAATAGCAGTGATTGTGCTATTAGTTTGAAATTTTGAAATAAACAAGCAAAGCAGATTAGTAATATTGGAAAAAATGTTTATAGCATTGCATACCTGTTTTTATTTTTTGTATTTGAAATAAATATGTAGCATTAAGCAAAGTTAAGCAAAGATTGTATATGATTTTTGCAGCACAGGTTATATAAAATTAATATGTGAATTGGGCATACATGTAAAAGGTTTGATCAGTAACATTGTTAACTAGCCTCATGTGAGATTTATCAGGTTGATCCATCTGGTAAAATGACAAGTTGTAAGTGAAGTGAAGTTTTGCCCCAGGAGTTTGTCAAAATGATCACTGGCCAGTTTCACCCATGTCAGGGTAACACTTCCTAAAACAGAAAGGCAACCACTTCAAATAGACCATATTCATAAACACAAACCATCAACAAAATTGATCCCTTTGACATACGATAAAGAACAATATTTTTCTATGACAATTTGATGGTTTGATAAAAAAAAAAAAATCTAAATTTAATACTTTTTTTATTATTTATGCAGGCACTTAAAGGACAACTCATGTGTTCTTTTTGATTCTGGAAAACCTGGGGTCCTAATGTACCCCAGTGTGAGCCTTAAAGTGTAAGGGGTGGTTCAGCATTTGAGAATATACAAATCAGGCCATTTTACTATACCTACTAAGAGTATATAGCAACATTTTTAAATTAAAAAGTTAAAACCCAGGAAAGAAAGACTTTTAGTTTCATACATTTAAAGGTACCAAGACCATTAAAAAACAAAAAAGCGCCAATTTGTATTTCTTCAGAATTAATATAAAAGCTAACAAATATCCACAGACACACACAACAAGTTGTAACTAAATAGCAACTAATCATTGTTTAATTTTTTTGTAGCATCAAAAAGTAAACCTGTAACAGTGCTGAGGGATAGGCTACAGTTTTTGTTGTCATAAGTTATAAAATACAATATTCTGTTCATTTGAAAAAATAGTACCAGTCTCTTGGAATACATGTAGGAGTTGCTTAAACAAGTGAATACCAGCTTAAAACTAAAAACATTACCTTTAGTGTTTGACAAAATATATACACAGTATATAGGTTCTTAAAGAAGTTTCATGCAAACAGTTCTGTTGCTCTCATTGTTATCAAAGATGAAGGTCGTTTTTCAATGCTGAGAGGTGAGCTTGACAGGTGAGCAAAAAATGTTATGAGCTTAAGATGGGTTTTCTAAATGTCAGGTCTGCTTGTACAGGGATCATGTTCCCTAGTGAGAAGGAGCTAATTGTACCCTGGAGAGGTGGAAGAGGTGACAGATTCTGTCCAGAGAGAGGCCAACACACTACTCACCAACGTCAGCCTCTGACAGACAGCTGCTCCTAGAAGACCTTCTCAGCAGTTGAGGGAACAGATTTTTGCAAATTGCTTGTTATAAGTAATCTACTGCACAACATTTTTCTTCAAATGTGCAGAAATAACAAAAATAAATGTGAAAGCTTTTTTGCACCAATGCAAAATTTTTTCCAAAGGAGGTGGTACAGGGCTCTAAAACACTTGTTTTGCTTCTTGTTTTGTTGCATCTTTTGTTTTTAGTTATTCCATTATTTTAAAAATAGCACTGAATTAAAGATCCGAAAATCATCCTGTATTGGTGAAATTAGAAATCTCATTATAATCTTATAAAACAAAGGGGTAGTGTTTGTTTTTTGGTGCACATTGGTAGAATTTTGAAAATGGAATGCTTTGTGTGTGTCTCAGTGCTACATGCTGCATATATCTCGATTGGAGGCACAACATTGATTTTCTTTATATTTGAACATACATTTATATTTAGTCATGTGAGTAAGGGGGTGCTCTGCTTTGTACAAATATCGTACATGTCAGATGGTTGTGTAGTTTGTATAACAAAGGCTGAGTTACACTATTTTGAGGCTAGTAAATTCCGAAAAAAATTATTTTTGCTAAATGAAGGTTTAAAAACCCCTGTGGGGTTCTATCGTATTAATACAATGTAGCCTCTACTGTACTGTACCAGCAAGTCAATACTGAAACTTCACGGGGCGTCTTTAAGGGCTGAGAGTAGTAGACAGACAGAATAGACATGACTCTCACTACTCGGCGAACCGTGAGGAGCTTCCTCGGCGGTTTGGGAGCAAGATACCCATGACAGCAAGAGGTTCCGGTATGGTTGGAACCAAAGAACATATAACACATGGAGACCACGTTCAAGTGGCCTGGGGAGACGCGGCTACCCATAGGGACAGAAAGGACGCAGACCTGGAATAAGAGATTTAGACAGGGCCGGCACCAGGTGGTGACCTCGTGGTTGAGGTCACGTGCCCTGAAGGAACCTGAGGAGACAGTTTAGGAGGCCAGAGCTAAGACGTATAGCTGGCTAGAGGAGAACGATTAGGATAGAGGGCCCATTTAGGGGCAAAAAGCGCATAAGCTGCGAAAGTACAGGCGTATGGGCAGCCGAACCCGAGGCAGGGGAGTGAGCTCACTGTCCCCCCCCAGAGGGAGCCCTGTGCATTGCTTGTGGTATAGAAGAAGAGGAGGAGAAGGGAGGAGGAGGAAGAAAACAAACACAAGACATAGACCGGAATTAGATAGGTGAATATAGATTGACAGATAAGATAGCCAAAGAGAGGCTCTCGTTCCGCCCACCCGGGACTGACGAATCAGCGAAGGCGCAGCTCTGCAGCCAGGCTTTAAGACGGAGCTCGGAAGTGGAGGCAGAACCCAGCTGTCCGAGCCAAGTGCGGCCGCTTTCATCTGGACTAATGGGAGGACTGGATTGAGACAGGATTGAGGTAGGAAATGGAGATCATAGTGAGAGGGGCCCTCTGACACCTCCCAAATTTTTGCCTTAAGGCTGAAATTTAAATACATCATAATATTTAATTCTGTGAAATTAGACACATTCACTGGTTGCAGTGAGCGAAGATTACTAAGAAACTATATGAGTGCACCTGGTGAGAGGCTTCTGGGAGTGTTGAGCCAGGTCCTGGGTGGAAGTGGCTGGAGCTATCAGCAGAAAGGGTGTGTGGTTTCAGTGTATCATAGCCAAATTTTAATTAATACCATTGTTATGAATAAATGCCAATGTTTTTGTTGCTTACAGTAGCTAACCTTAATGTAAACATCACTGGAGTTTAAATGAGAGTAGACCCATCTTTTTTTTTTTTTTTTTTTTTTTTTTTTTAATTCATTAGCTTTTGGCAATCCAGTATATACACATATAATTCATTTTTCAGTTTAAGGAAGATAGGACCTATAAAGGAAGAACTGTTGATGCTCTCTCTAAAATGAAATGGCAGCCCTTGGCTATTGGTATACCCATTACACTCATGCTAATGCATTAGTGCTGCCTGTAAGTACTTCTACTCAGTAATAGCTTTGATGGTTTTAACTCGGCCTCTTCCACACACAGTAACCTGATGCCAGTAGTATCTATCTTGGCTCATTGATGAAAAATAAAAAAAGGATGGATGTTAGAGGTTTTCTTGCCTGTTTTGTTAAAATAATTTTTGAATTTTAAACATTTTTGAAAAACATCCTGTACTACAGCCACCAAATAAAGCCCTGCATATACAGCTGGCAAACATTTTGCATCACCTAGATATTTTAGGATTGAGACATCATTTAAAAAAAAAAAAACTACATGAAAATAAATTTAGATCTTTTGTTTAAAAGAATGATATCGCAAAAGTCTACCGGAAGCCATAAGAGTAGTACAGTATTTCATGTTAGATTTCGAAATGTCAAAGTTTTCAATTTCTGTCAGTTTTTCATTAAGTATATAGAAAACTGCAAAGCGGTATGTAATTCAGTATGTTAACGTAACATTATTCAGAAGGTTTCAATTGACTTTTTGAAGATACATTTGTTAACTCTATAGGGTGATGCAAAACCTTTACCTCCAGAGCTGTAGGCACAGATATGCAGGAACCTGGATGCCTGCTGCAAAATAGGTGTGTTCCGAGTACTCGGATCATACCTGTACCTGTTATGTTTATGTCATTTTTATCTCAGTACAAATAAGATTAAAAAGTACTTCTAGCATATAAGGAGAGGATGTAGTACTTCAGATTGCACACTAGAAGCTGTATGTATCATTCTTTGTTTCTGTCATCTTGACTTTTTTTTATTTTACTCTTAGACCTACTTGGGATGTATTAAAACCATTTTCACTACCGTAACTTAGTAATTTTGTTACGTCTGTTCATTTCAAACTAATTTTGTATGCATGTCCCGAAAATCTCATTATAATATATATTTGTTGTACCTATGCCTGGTGTATTATCATTTTCTTCTGACTTACGGGTTCGATTTGCATCTGTCACTGGTGTAGCTGCCACTATGCTTTGTACAGTATGTAAAACTTGCTGTTTGAGTTAATTTAAAATAAAGCATCTTAAAATAGGAGAAAAAAAAAAGAGAAAAAATGTAAACGTTGCCTAGGAAACTGACAACAATGAATGGTGTTATTGCAGTTCAAATTGAACTAGCTAATGCAAATACTTTTACTTCAACCAGATGCTGGAGTAGTGGTTAGGGCTTTGGACTCTTGACCGGAGGGTTGTGGGTTCAATCCCTGGTGGGGGGACACTGCTGCTGTACCCTTGAGCAAGGTACTTTACCTAGATTGCTCCAGTAAAAACCCAACTGTATAGATGGGTAATTTTATGTAAAAAATAGTGTAAAAAAATAATGTAATTGTGTGTAAAAATAATGTGATATCTTGTAACAATTGTAAGTCGCCCTGGATAAGGGTGTCTGCTAAGAAATAAATAATAGATAAAGGGGAGATTTGAAATAAACCTAGATAAGCAGTGTGTGCCTTAACCTCTTTGTTGCCACGAGTATGCAGTATGTGCCACCTCCCTGGCCACAGGAATTCTACAATTTTTGCAATACATTCCATTAATCACGATTACTATATCCTCCTTTTAGTGTATCCAAGCAAACCTATATATCGTTTTGTTCAGCACACATTGAACTTTCCACTGGTGTGGATATCTGGTAAGATGACCAAAATATTGATCCATAAGTGTACAGAAAATTCATACATTATCATCTCGGTTTTGTTCCAGATTGTGCCTGTTTTTTTCATAAGGCAATGTTGAAAGCTATATATTGTTTAATGTGTCTTTCAACATACTTCAGTAGGTTTCTAATTTACAAAAAGCATGTCTGTAACCACAATATACAACAAACAAACCGAAAATTAAAAAAAGGTAAAAACACACACACAAAGCGTAGGTCACAAAAAAAGCTACACTAAAAGTACAATAAATCTCCTAACTACCTCCATATAATTACAAATAAATGACATAGGTAAGGAAGATTTCTATTAGATTATAAATGGTTACTAACAAAAAAGTCTTCCAACTGCAGGAAATGCAATGAACAAAAATATATGTGGTTGGTAGTTATAAAAAAATGAAAGAAAATATGTCATGATAAAAAAATATAACAGGTTGGGATTAATTAAAAAAAAAAAAAAAAAAAACCTGAGTTAAAACACTGGCAAAAAAGTACTAAACCACAATAAATTCCCTCACAACAACTCAAAAGGGCTTCCCAAAATTATTTTTCAAAAAAAGTGTTGTGTTATCTAAATTTGTATCTCGATGTGTTCAGCCAAATGTGAGGTGTAATAAATGTGAGGTGTAATGAACTTGGTAATAAATGAAAAGAAGAACAAGTTCAATTTGTGGTTTATCCAGATACTGTATGTAAAGGAAAGAAAAAAAATAAAACCAACTGGGAGGAAAAAACTCACAAAAGTATAAAACACAGTGAATATATCACGCATATACATGTCAATTGCGGAAAAAAACTGATATAACATTGATATACAGAAGACTTTTCTAAAAGTTAAGCAACGGACAGCAGTCTTAACCACTCCTTGTCTCACCACTGAAACTACAACAGAGCGCTCTAGTCACGCCACCCAAACTTTTTTTTCGCTCTTTTTCGTCATGCATTTTGAACCAATAAAATGATCAGAAAACGTTCCAGCCCCCATCCCATGGTTCATTTGTTGCAGGAAAGGGTCCTAAATCACAGCAAGCTTTTTTAACCCTTTGCGGTCCTTTGTCGGACTGGGTCCGACATTGCAATTATTCCCATCAGGTCCTTTGTCGGACCCTGTCCGACATCATTTTAAAACGCAAAAACGCAAAAGTCGGTTTTTCAACGGAAAAGCCGAAAACCATTCAATGGCTGAGTGGGAACGAAGGAGCCGTAGACAAGCCGATAAAAAAAAAAAAAAAGGCGATCTCATGAATAGTCATACTGCCCCGATCATCAGATGGGGCGGTCATATGGAAAGAAGCTGGGAGTTACAGTATCAGCACAGAGACTATCACGGACATTTGCAGAGCTTTTTGAGATGTTATAGCAATATAATAATGACTTGGATTGCATTATTGAGGAGTTTGGTGATAAAACGAAGTCATCAGGAGACGATTGATCGGTATGTACGACTATTATTATTATTTTTATTTGGTAGCATATGTGAAAGCGATAGCAAACGAAAGGGTGGGGCGGGGCTGGAGATGCCTAGTGAGTGCTTTGTTGATATGCAGGGCCATTTAAACCCGTTTGACTGTGGAAAAAAATACTTTTAAACAGCACGTCTAAAATTAACTGCGCTGCGGTGAAAATAAATTGGACCTGGCGAGCCTGACGCAGAATTAATAAATGGACCGCAAAGGGTTAAATAGTGAAAAAAAGACTAACTTTTCAGGGCACCTCAAAGACATACCAGGAACGTCCTAAGGGCATTGAATTGGTAAATAAAGCCTGATGTGACCAACTTTACTAAGCACAATTCAACATTAACAACTGAGGTGAAAGTTTTAGTGGCATTTCAGGATCATTTCAAAGAATGGTTTATGATTTAATAGTAATACAGCAGAGCACTACTTTACATCAAGACTTCAGCAGAGCTCTACTTTACATCGAGACTTCAGCAGAGCTCTACTTTACATCGAGACTTCAGCAGAGCTCTACTTTACAACAAGACTTCAGCAGAGCTCTACTTTACATCAAGACTTCAGCAGAGCTCTACTTTACATCAAGTTACAACAGCTTTACTTTGGTACCACAAAGTATTAATCAAATTCCCTAACACTGCTAAATCAATCAGACAAAACTAAAGAGTACATTCTACTTAATTGCAGGATTCCCCAATGTTATAGGTGCTATTGACTGCACACACACTGCCATTAAGGCAGCCCCTGGAGATAGCTTGGCTTTTATTAATAGACAGAACTTTCACAGTGTAAACATTCAAGTCAGATGTGATGCTCAAGGACTAATAAATTATGTAGTAAAATACCCAGGATCCTGTCACTCCAATAATTAATCCAGAACATGAAGCAACACTAAAATACAATGATGCTCATTGCAGAAGAAATGTGATAGAATGCACCTTTGGAACTTCAAAAATGAGGTGTTTGGATAAATCTGGAGGATTCTTGCAATACTCTCCTCAAAAAGTCTTTCACATTTTTGTGGTATAGTGCATGCTTCACAGCCTAGCTTTAAGAAGGGGAATCGTTGATGCGGAGGAGGTGCTTCGGTGTGAAGATGAAAATAAAGATCACATTCTTGCCAACCAATATAATGACAGTGGAAGGGAAACATTAAACCACACAGTTGCTGTTCTTTAATTAAGCACACATTCAAGCATCAGTTGAATCAATAGAATCACTGACTTTTCAGTTATTAATAATGTAATGCATGAGTCATTGCAACTGAAATACACAGAAAACAATTTTCTAACCTGCATTACCAATATATTTAGTGTACTTCGCTGTTTTATATTTTTTCTTTATTCGACATTATACGAAAAATAGAAGCATTTAACACAACTTAAAATATATACAGTGCTACCCCGTTATAATGCAATTATTGGGGTCTATAATTACGAGACCGCGTTATTTGTTTCGCCTCATAACGAATATTGGTATTTTTTCCTGAAATTATTTACAATGCCCACAAGCCAAATTAATATTGTAGCATACGGTGGAAAATGACGGAAGGAGACACAGTTGCAGGTACTCGAATCCACAGTTTATTGGGATGATTATTCCCTAGGACACACTAAAAACAACAAACAGTCTTGCACTCTCACAGCAGCACATTCACACATCACAAACCACATCATAAAAGCATAATGCAATTTGACTTGGCTGTCTGTGCTTGAGAGAAGCCCAGGACTAAATAGCAGTGGGTGTTCAGGTAATGAATGAGGTGCTGTCCCAGAGCTGTGAGGATAAACCTCATTAGGGACCTGCAAGCACAGTGCCTGACTGTAAAGCATTCAAACAAACTCTTCATTTTCAGGATACCAGATTTTTAGAAGCGAAATAAAACTCTTACTAATAATGTCAAATGCCTAATTAAAAGGACTTTAAATTATTTCCAGCAATATCAAATACATATAAAAAGCAATTAAACAATAATTCTTGAATTTCAGATCACCCTGGATAATCATAGTTTGCCAATTAACTAATCCAGTGTAACGAGCAATCAAACAATTAAATACATCTATCTTGAGTTATCAGTCTTCCCTCTTCCTGTCCTCAGGCAGATATTAAACTGAAGGGAACTTCAAAGACTTTGCAAGCAGATGCTCCTTCAGGAAATCTGTCTGGGTGTTCCATGTATCTTTGCACAGTACAACTAACAGCTATCTTGTGGCACTTTTCATGCAGCTTAATATAGCAAACCATTTATTTAATCTTGTTACAAATCAGAAACAGACCATGGGGGGGGAAGATGGGGAGTTTAAACATCTGCCAATTAAATTCAACACATTTGCCAACTGAATTAATGCAAGTTGATGACATCTCCTTAATTAGGGCTGTCCCGCCGAGCCTTGCAGGCACCTGTCTTTGCAGAGTGCATGTTGTTTGTCTTAACTGATGACGGCTGTCTGTGGTTGCTTGTGATGCGTTGCCCCTTCCACTGCTTGTTAAAAACCTTAACATCACATTTCCCTACTTTTATCATTTTAATATCAACCCTTAGTGATGCATTAACACAGTTTTTTTGTAAAGAATATAATACACATTTACCTACAGAACCTTAGCTTCAGCAATTCTATGAACCGAGGTAAAATCCAGCACTTTATGTTAATGATATGACAATCATGGGGTTTCCATGCAAGTTTTTTTTTTTTTTTTTTTTTTTTTTTTTTAACTCGAGACATTTACACGAGAAAAATGTGTTGTGTAAAATGTTTTTTTGGGTTTCCATTCGCTCAGTTTTTTAGTCAAGTAAACCAGGCTTTTCATCCAATGTCATGCAAATGAATGGGAAAGGTGAGGGTTATGTAAATTAACTATGCGTAATGTACTCGTGCTGTTTTTGAAGATTAGTGACATTTTGTGAAAATGTGGTTTCCATGCGCAGAGAACGAGTGAATCTAAGCTGCTATAATAAAGCAAAATACCTTGTGCCTGCTTGGTTAATAATGTGTTTTACTGCTGTTGACCAAATTGTTTTTCAAATGTCAGGTGGGTTGGCTTGTTGTTAGTATTGAATCCGGTTTCAACTAATTTATCTGACGACTCATTAATTAAAAATGAAATCTGAGGTATAAAATGAATCTGACCAACACAGGTACTGCAGATATACCGTGGCTGAAAACTGGCGGAGACGTTGTGTATATATATATATATATATATATATATATATATATATATATATATATATATATATATATATATATCCTTGTCCAGGGCACACACACATATATACATACCTTTCATTCAGGCAATACAGCATATAGGGGATCAGGTGATTCTGCGTATACTACCCTGGCTTAGAAACCCTACCCATCCGGACGGCTGACAGCTGCTGAGGAAGCACTCAATATCACGCTTGGGCAAATACGGGTAGTGGGCACTTGAAAGAGAGGTGGCAGATACTGATGAAACAGACTGAAGTGCATTAATTCATTCCCAAAATTGCCACTGCCTGCACAAACTGTAACAATCTCAACTCAACAATCAAAAACAATTATTTAACTAGTTGATAGAAATTGTATTCCTACCAATAATTACAAAAAATTAAAAAGGTAGGTGAGCGGAGTGCCAGAAACTAAGAACAAAAATGCAGGTAAGACAGTAAATCACTGTAATAAATGTGGATTGAGGTGTGGAGAACAAAATATAAACACTGGTTGGGAGTCTGCCAAAGAAAACAAATTTAAAAAAAACCAACACATCCACAATTAATAAGTGCAATCAATGTGAAAAAAATAGACCAATTGGAGGCCTTCTCCACAGGGCAGAATTCACCCAAAAACAATACAAATGTCCAAAAAGAAAAAATAATGTCCTATTGAAATTGTCCTTGTCCAGGGCAGAAAAAAAGAAACCAGTAGCAGAAAATATTAAATTGGTAATCTCTCACCCAGAGCTCAGGAAATGATGCAGCATCAGAGTTAGTTTTCCTCTGGTGTAGGAAATGTCCATCCAACAAACGATTTCCCTTTGGACAAATAGATTGGTTGAATAATCCTTGAATAATACTTCCAGAGGAAACCAGGAACGGCTTGGTGAGACGAGACCCAGAGATCCGGATGGTGGATAAAAAAGTCAATACATTATTCTTAATTTGCTAATGCCAAACAAAACTCAGCTCAAGAAGTTAATTATAATCAGGATTAAAGTCTTAGATACTCTTTCTTTCCTGAGTGTTCTTTTTTCTTCAAAACACAGTAGATTAGAATAGGTTTCTAACTAACAAACAAACCAACGAACAAACGCCACACCCTTCTCTTGCCACAAAAAACTCTCCCCTAAACCAGTCAGGTGCCTGTTATCAAGAAATTGACCAAATGGCTTAATGAGACAAAGCTAATTAATTAAATGAGAACCAGGGCATTGCAAAAAAGCACTTAAACAATTAACCAGGTAAATAAGAACTGCTGCAAAAAAATAGCTATACATAGTGTTGAGTAAAAAACACTGGATTGAATCATTACTTTTAATTTTCAGCATTTACCGCAAAACCCTTGAAACCATTTGTGACAGTCATATAAATACATAATAAATCCTAAAACACAAATATAAAATAACACAGGGGCGGAGGGGGAAAAATAAATAAACAAATAAACATACAGGCGATGCGGAGCAGCAGGCAGCCCCAGGCGATGCGGAGCAACAGGCAGTCCCAGGCAATGCGGAGCAACAGGCAGCCCCAGGCAATGTGGAGCAGCTGGCAGCCCCAGGCGATGCGGAGCAACAGACAGCCGCAGGCGATGCGGAGCAGCAGGCAGCCCCAGGCAATGCGGAGCAACAGGCAGCCCCAGGCGATGCGGAGCAGCAGGCAGCCCCAGGCGATGCGGAGCAACAGGCAGCCCCAGGCAATGTGGAGCAGCAGGCAGCCCCAGGCGATGCGGAGCAACAGACAGCCCCAGGCGATGCGGAGCAGCAGGCAGCCCCAGGCGATGCGGAGCAACAGACAGCCCCAGGCGATGCGGAGCAGCAAGCAGCCCCAGGCGATCCAGATGTGGCATCCCTGAGCGGAGCGGGTGTGGCAACTTTAACACTTCTGCCTCTGTTTTGCTAAAGTTATTTAAAACTGGATAGGAACAGGTCGACATGTGGGGCATGTTGTCCGTGTCCTCCTTTGTAAAAACCTGTGAAAAGTAATCATTTAATATATTTGCTATTTTTTTTTTCTTCGTCTATGATTTTGCCATTTGTGTCTCTTAGACATTTGACCTCCTCTTTGAATGTTCTCTTGCTGTTATAATATTGGAAAAACATTTTGGAATTGGTTTTAGTCCCCTTAGCAATATTGATTTCTATCTCTCTCTTGGCCTTTCTAACTTCCTTTTTGACTTGTGTTTGCAGTTCCAAGTACTCTTTCTGTGTACTTTGTTTTTGGTCCCTTTTAAACGCTCTGTAAAGTGCCTTTTTTCACTGAATATTTTTTTTAATTGATCTATTAAACCACTTTGGCCATTTTGTTTTAGATTTAGATTTGTCTACTTTTGGGATGTAATTGTTTTGCGCCTCTAGTACTACATGTTTAAAAAACAGCCATCCTTTTTCTGTGGATGTTCTCTATTTTACTGCAATCTACTTCTGTTAGTCTCTGTTTCATACCTTCATAGTTTGCTTTTCTAAAATTGTAAACCTTAGCTTTAGTCATTACTTTGGGGGTTTTAAAACACTTCAAATGAGACCATGTTGTGGTCTGAGTTTGCCAATGGCTCTCTGACCTCTGTTTTAGTTATTCTGTCTTTGTTATTTGAAAAAACTAAATCAAGGCATGCCTCCCCTCTAGTCAGTGCCTTGACAAATTGCATTAGGAAGCAGTCATTTCCACCATTTCAATTTCGTCCGTCGTGCTCCCTACTGGGTTGACTATATTACATATATAATATAAACATATTATATTTTTTCAGTTTCCGTTTTAAAAATGTAACATACATGTACATATTTCAGTGTTCATGCTTTTTATCCACAGCTTCCTACTAACTTCAATGTTCACCTAATTTTTCTTTCCAGGCTGTCTTTGAAAAGCTAGAAAAGGAGTTAAAAGAGATCAACTCGAATCATGAAGCTTTAAAACAGAACTTCACAGAAATGATGGAGATTAAGTATTTGCTCCAGATGACTGAAGACTTCTTTGAAGAGGTAAGAAACAATACAAAGAAAAGATTACCAGACAAAAAATAGTACTACATTATTTTAGTTAAGTCTCCAAATAATAGGTTTCAGGGAAAGCTTGTAGTAGTCATTAACGTTAAGTTCCAACTAAGGTTTCAGCAAGACAGCAAGTATGCTGCATTCTACTGCAGTGTTGGCCATAAAATTGATTGGGCGAGCACTCTTCAGTGTTACAAGAGACATGATATAGTTCACAGTTGTAATTTACGTGGGGGACGGGGGGGTCATGTCCCATCCAATATTTAAAGGATCTCAATCCGCCCCCCCCCCCAATAATTTATGTGACGGTTACTTTTAATTATAGAGCAGACAAAGGAGAAAAGAATGTTGGTGCTCAGCGTATCAGAACAAAGAAAGTATGGGGAGGCGGGGCTGAGCACGAGCGCGAAAAGAGAATGTGAGTCTGAGGTGATCGTCGGAGAGAAGAAACAAAAATTAGTGTAACGAAATAGGTGTGATTTCTAATATAGCCAACACGGTTATAAATTCAAATTTATTTTTATATTCCCCTGTACATACCCTTGTTAAATCCCCCTTGTTTTAGTGTAGATACTAGATATTATTATTTTATTTTTTGTTGTCACGTCGTCTGGAAGACTCTCCTCTGTATCAGTTAGCTCTCGGGGCAACCGGCAAGCTCCGAGTTCTGCCGATACCAACCAAAGCAACCCGGTAACTTAGAGAGCTGCTGACACCCCTTTATTCCATCGCCATCTCCTCTGGGCCGATGGTAAATACAATTTACTGGACGTAGTGAACAGCACTACCCTGCCTGAAGGGGTTTACATTTTTTTTACCACTACGCACCCAAGCACTGCTCGGGCCCGCAATGTTTATTCATTATTGTCTGTATGTGTTATTTTAGTTATCTGTTTACCCGGGTGTTAAATGTATCTCCCCTACGAAGATTAATACCACTGGCCAGTGGTAATTGTGTAAAGAAAAAAAAAAGTCCAAGTGTTTATTGTCTGCCCTATATATAGTCTATATATACTCTAATCTGCTAGGGGGTTGTTTTATTATCAGGGTTGCCTGTCCACCACGTTATTTTGTATGAATTTTAATTTAATTAGTATTACAAATATAGATTGAGATATATGATTTTATCTGCCTTATTTACCGGAATATAGTCCGGCTGTGCTATTGTCCCTAGACTCCCTACTGTTTAATATTTCACCTGGTAGCTTTATTTATTTATTTTTGTGACACAAACGTTATAATTATTATAATAATATTTATATTTGAGTTTATTTACCCACCCCAACATCGGGTAAACATTGTTTATTTCTGAAGACAGCATTTTAGTATACTGTATATTTTATGTTCCTGGGGTTGTGCACGACTATACTATCCCACACAACCATCAGGTGTAGTCAGCGTGCATTTTATCAGGTCGTTAACTTTCTCTAGCCGGCAGCATTATAGTTAGCTAGCTAGCTAACGTTAACCGACTTAACGTTACGTTTGTTCGCTAAATGCATGAGTTGACATGAAACTATGCTACAATCCGCTGGCTAGGTACCGTTAGCTAATGTTATCAAGTTCAAATTCTGTGTTTTTAAATAGAATACTGTAATGTTAACGTTAGCTAACGGCATGCCTCTTTCAACCTGTTTAGCTAGCAGGCATGAATGTTAGCTAGCTAACGTTAACGTAAATGGTAAGTTAACGTTAGCTATCTGGCTAATATACATTTTTAGCGAGCTAGCTTTGTTCTCATAATCATAATTTCCCCGGTCTTTGTTATAGCGTCTGCCAAGCGGAAAAAGTCGGACATAAGGAATTTCTTTCATGGAGTGCTTATATTGGCAGCCACCAGTTCCTTACATACACCTGATTTGGTGTTTCATACATCATTTACAAGTTCACTTGGACAAAAGTAGTGTTTTGAAACACATCCATAACATATCCATTTATCACTTTTGACACCTCACTTTTGGGGTTTCTGAACATTGAAATGGTGTATTGAAACATGTTCTTTTAATAGTATAGCAGAAGTATGATTTTATGTTTGCTTGACTATATTTTGTTAGTAGAGTTCCTATATGGGTTTTGCTCATAAGTCATAACACCTGGCATCTGCATATGATTTAACCTTTTTCATTACGTAATATTAATTCTATTCTATAATACTAATTTCTTTATTACATAACTCTATAATACGAGTAATACTATTCCAGGCGCATCTTTCCCAGACAAGGACGGCTAGCTGGTTTCAAGAATTGTCCCCCCCAATGTTCAAAAGAAAGTTACGCCCTTGTGATAGTTGTTTACCTACCAACTCTATATCCTTATATTTGTTACAATATTGTGTTCTGTATGTATTGTAACACAATATGCTAGTTTAACACCATTATTTAGTTTCCATAAAACAAAAAATCTTTAGGGCAGACACTTCCTAGCGCTTGTTCTAGTGGAATTATTTATTCGAAGCAAGGTTGGTTGCAAGACAGGTTAGTCCTCAATTTTTTATTTTAGTTAAGTTAATGCAGCAAGCATTAATATCCACTTAGATTTTGGGCCTAAATGCCACTCCAGAACATTATTCAACCTGTATTATAACCCACTATTTTCATTGCTTCTTACTGTAAACTTGCAAATGTGTTTTAATTAACAAATTATTATTATTATTATTATTATTATTATTATTATTATTATTATTATTATTATTATTATTATTATTGACAGTCAAACACACTTAATATCATGTCAAAGAACTGGGCAGATATGGCCAGAGTTAACTGTGGTAAAGTCAACAAACTATGCTCTATTTTTTCATTAATATAAAGTTACTGTAAAATTGTATTTTTCAACTTATTACCATCTACTTCCTTACACGTAGGCCTACAATAAACTAAACACACAGTACTTACAAATGCTATAGCATACTATATTTGCTGTTAATATGCAGCAGGCCCGAACCGAGCAATGAGTACAAACGAATATGCGTAATGATTATGGCCATTTTTCCAAGTATGAGTAGTACACAAATAAATTTGCTATTTGGTAAGGGATAAACAACGATAAGTGGTGAATGTGTAAAAATAATTCACTGTTTCGAGTGCCATTAGTTACAAGAAACTGGATTATTTTCTTACTGATTCAACACTTTGACTTGTTTATGCCACTTAAAACATTCTTTCCAATTGATACTTGTTCATTGATGAGATTCAATTGATTGTTAATTTGGTATTTGGATTTGGTTTTTGCTCTTTTGTTACACTTAGTTCAAACAGTTGTCATGAATTCCTCTGTGTTTGAGTTTGAAATCCCATTTACGCAGACAAAAAATTGTGTGTTGTAAGTGAAGATAGTAGTGAGGACTAGGCTTTAGATGTAGAACATGAAAGTGGCATTAGAAAAATAAAAATGCAAAAAACAAAGGAATGTGAGAGTAAAGTTATTGATAGTTTTGCCTAACCTAAAACAGATAAAGACCTAAATATCAATGCCAGCGATCGGTTATCGAGAAGTACTCAGTAAAATGTACGCAATGGAGGGTCAACAAGCTTAGGTTATTTCTTAGTGTACTGTATATGCTTAAAACTTTCCTTGGACTCAAGTTCCTTTCTGATAATGTGTTTATCACTAAAACATTATAATTAAGGCTGTATTTGTTAAACATTTATCACTGATTTCAAGATTTCCGTGAAATGTATCCATTGTCGTGTAATATGTAGTTCCCGATTAAAATTCACATTTCTGAAAGAATAGTGTAAATATACTTTTATCACTTAAAAATAAATGCAGCAAACTTTTGTCTTGATGCACTGCCTGTTACACTGCATTATAAATTTGGCAACCGGTTTAGTTGCTTCCACTAAATGATTTTGAACACACTGCATAGAGCAACACGATTTCTTTAAAATGTCTTCAGCGAAAAAGATACCAGCTGCATCATAGATCAGAAATATTTCTGCTAAAGATTACTCTGTCCAGCATTTCACGTATCTGCTGTTATTTTTTATGTTTTTATTTTGTTTGATGGTGAAAGAAGAATATCTTTAAACAGTGGATAAGTACTGTTTTTCATGTAAGTATTTAAATATTAATGAACATTTGTTGTATAATAACTCTAGAGAATTATCAAATTTGAATGTGACAACACTATTTTTCTGCTTTAATACATATGGTGCAGGATTTTCAAAAAACATTTAACATTACTTTTGTTATTGTATTGAAATCATGATTTCCATTACGAGAGTAGATGTTAAAACTTCATGCTGATTTGAACCCGGCTCTCGCCAAGATAAGCACCAACTAAGACGTAGCTTCACAGTAAACTAATGTGATCCATGTGTCTCCATCCATTTGCACTTCCTTCCATATGATGATGTAGATATCCTTCTGTCTGGTGTTGATGGCTGAAGTGTAATACTGACTCCAGGGATCAGCTTATTTGCCTCCCTGGCGCATCACCACACACAACAGCTGCGATGCTGGCTCCGGGGATCAACCACAGTGCGGTCTCCCCAGCGCATCAGCATGACAACTGTCTGGATTGAGCTAAGTAGGGTACATCTCTGGGGTCTTCAAGTGGGCACCTTCCATCCTCTGTGTTTCGTCGACTAGCCCACGACACCTCAAGAGGGCTCGACGGTGTTTCGACATCCCAGCATCACCCCCCTCCATCCCCCACTCAACTCAGTCCAGCTTACTTACCCGTACATCAGCGTTTCTTTCTTTCTATTGTGCTTGAGATCCCCAGCCAGAATCTTTCCGTCTCAACCACAGCCAGTTGCTGCTCCTCTCTGCTGCTTCAGATAAGTTCTTCACTGTGTGACGCAAATCTTGGCCACGGAATCCGATGTCTCTGAGAAACCGGGTTGTAGAGTGTGCCACAAATCCTCGACAACCCACCTCCACTGGGTAAACCCAGACTCTCCATCCTGTTCCGCTTCAGAGGCTAGTTGAGCATACCGCAGCTTCTTCCTCTCATACCCCTCATCTACAGCATCCTCCCATGGCACTGTTAACTCTATCAGGTGAACAAGGCGTGCTGATCCAGACCACAAGACAATATCTGGTCAAAGGTTAGTGGTAGAAATCTCAGGTGGAAAAATAAGCTGTTGACCAACATCTGCCAGCATTTTCCAGTCTCTAGCAGCTTCCAGTTGTCCTGGGCGAGGATTGGTTTTAACACCTTTTCTTGGTGGTTGCTCTCCTGGGTGGATGAATGTTGTCTTGTGTGTGTAATGTTTTGATGGAACTGGTGGCAACTTATTGGTCATGTTACACTTGTCTTCCAATGCTAAGGCCAAACATCGCAGCACCTGGTCATGACGCCAAGTAAACCGTCCTTGGCTAAGATCCACCTTACATCCTGTCAAAATGTGCCTTAATTTTGCAGGTGATGAACACAAAGGACATGAGGGAGCCTCTCCTACCCAGAGGTTTAGGTTCTGTGGTGATGGGAGAACATCATATGTTAACCTGATGAGGAAACTGATCCTGCTCTGTTCCATTGACCATTGGTCTTGCCAGCCAATCTTGCGTTGTTCCACTCTCTCCCATCTCATCCATTCTCCCTGCTTGGCCTGGGAAACGGCCTTTACGCACCTCATCCTCTCCTCCTGCTTTTGCACCTCGTTGACTACCAGCTTCCTCCGTTGAGCTGGGGCTGCCTTGTGTCATGTAGGAGGAGCTGAACTGAGACCAAGACCCCCTCTTCCATGCTGAACTTGCCCTATGATATCACCAATTCAAAGGGCAGCCTTTGCATCTTCCACAGCTTTCTTTGCCACCCACTTTCTTCCAGTTTTCAACACAGGTGCTGCCTCCCTTACGCATTTGTCACGTGACTCTACTAATGTCATTTCTAGTCGGACCTTGGCGCACTTAAACTCCTCGGTTAGAGCGGAGACTGGTAGCTGAAGTATTCCTTTACCATATTGTCCCAGTCTGCTGAGACAGCGTGGAACTCCCAAACCATTTCCTGATGTATGAACTGATTAAAGCTTCCAGCTTCTCTACTGTTGTCAAAGACACCTCGTACACAGTCAGTGGCCACAGCAACCTCAACAGTAGACCAAACTGAAAGCACTGAGTTTTAGTTTGCCTAGTAAGGCGCTGCTGTCTATGCTCTTCAACCCTTCCACTGCTTGTTGTCCAACTTCTCCCACATGAACTGTGTCCTTTAGATCCCCGTCGTACAATCTCCCAAGACTTTTCACTGGCTTCTCAGAGACTGTTGGTATTGCCTCACCATTTAATGAAGGTTTTATCTACTACTTTACCTTTAATTAGAGATGCTCCTTGATTTAGTGGGCTTGAATTGCATTCGTGCCCATTCAATGTTATTGGTTAATTTTCCCAATAACCGATTAGTGCAGGCTACTGTTGTAGTCATGGTTGTTATGTCATCCATGTATGCTCGAATTGGTGGTAGTCGCATTCCAGAAGCCAAGCGCTCTCCTCCCACTACCCATTTTGATGCCCTAATGATTACTGTGGAGAAATGGTGCATCCTGCCATTATTCCAGCTTCTAGGCATTGCCATGTAGTGCTGAATTCTGAAGTTGAAAAACTAAATTGCAAATCTCCAAAGTAGGCTTACACTAGATTTGTTATTGTCATCGGTACACTGATAAAATCAAATGCTGCCCAAAGAAGTTCATGTGGCACTGAACCATATGCATTAGCCAAATCCAGGAATGTCACATGGAGCTCCTTCCTCTCCTTTTTAGCTGATTGAATTTGTTGCCAGATCACATTGATGTGTTCTAAGCATCCTGGGAAACCTGGAATGCCTGCTTTTTGTATTGAAGTGTCAATGAAGCAGTTCTTTAATAGGTAAGTTGACAATCTCTGAGCAATAATGCTGAAGAAAATCTTGCCTTCTACGTTTAATAGGGAAATAGGGCGAAACTGACTGATGCTTGTAGAATCTTTTTCTTTAGGTATAAAGACCTGCTCAGCGCCATGCTCTTGGTACAACCTGTTTTTCCCATGCCACTTTCATCAATTTCCACAGGATTCGTAGAACTCCTGAAGCACTCTTGTACACTGTACGGAACTCCATTAGGCCCTGGAGATGATGAAGCCCTTGCTTTTTTCACAGCTCGCTCTACTTATTTCCACTTAGGTGCACAGTCCTCCATTTGGTATTCTGGTGAATTGATAGGTGGGATGTCTGAAGGAATTGACATAGGCGCCTGCCTTTTTGAATCTATGTTTTTCCTCCAAATATCTCTCCAGCTCAAACTTAGATGCGTTTAGTGTGCCATTCTTCTCACTGGTGAATAAATTCTTTACAAATTTGAATGGGTCTTTATAAAAGTTAGTTCTCGCATGCTCCTTCTTTTTGTAGCGTTTCCGTAGGCGCTCAGCTCTGCGCAATGTTGCAAGCTTATCTTTTATGACCCTTTGTAAGAGATTGAGTCCCTCCTTCTGACTTTGTTCTGCTCTTCTCCATTGCTTCCTCAGCTGCCTCCTTTCTCTAACTAAGCGTTCAATCTCCTGCTGCCGTCTAGACTTTCCAAGAATAGTTTGTACTTTTTCCTTCCAAACCTCTCACTTCCATATGCGTAGATGATGTCCCCAAATTTATCCACCTTCTTTTCAACTGTTCCACTTAACCTTTCCAATGCAAAGCAGAGATCTGTGTTTACTGTGTCCCACGCAGTTTTCTTCCAAGCTCTTGGCCATTTAACTCCAGGCTTGTGCCCGCTGAGGTTCTTTTCCCTCTTATGCTGGTTTGTCTGACCGGGTTCACAAGTATCATTAGGTTCATCATTAACTGTATCCATGCAAGTCCTCCTCACGTCTATGACGTGTGTTGATATCCTGCGAACTGTGGTTTACTTCCTGTCGCTGGATTTCATTCGACTGACTTGACTGACTTCGTAAGAAGTACTGATCAATGTGAGGCCCTTGTCCCTTCTCCCTCAAGCATTTAATTCTCCCTTGATGAATCTTCAAACCCCTGACCGTTGTCACCTTGCTCCAGCCGCAGACACAAACCTGGAGTTCCATGTCTTTGCTAACTGCAGATCTTAAACTAGTCTTTTGTGAAGTACTCTCCATACTCATATCCGTTTCCGTTCCTAAGTCGTTAACCGTGTTGTCCAACGTTGAGTCATCTTCCGCCCCCACTCTCTCAGACTCTAGGGGTATTTTTCTCTTTAATTTCTTAGAAGCCTTGGGAGGGTGTCTCCAGCATCCTGTAAACACAGAGCTGGATACTGCCGACAAGGATAGCTAACCCTTGCCAGCCCCAATGGGGTCTCTTGTTGCCAGCTGTACTAGTCCCTTCTTTCCCTTGTTGCCAGCTGTACTTTTCACAGCAGTCAAAAGGTTAAATCAATACATTGTTTGAGATTCTCAGAAAACGATATTTCTTCGAATTGTATTTTTTTAACTAATAGATATTTATAGAAAGATTACCAAAACATTTAGGGTATTATGTTAACCTTGTTTCAGGCAACAGAAGTGACCAGTAATACAAACATATAAAACATGCCTGAAGCATATCAGCAAACATATTGAACTTGTTAAAATGTTACATAATAGGAAACAAAACTTGCAACAAACTTTTACATATGACCTGTCTTTGTATTGTACTAGCAATACGTTATTTGAAAGTACTGTACATTAAAGGAAAACACCTAGAACAGAAAAACATGTTGCATTGGTTTGAGATTCACTCAAACCATTTTGGAGTATGGACTCCACCCCTGATTGATAAAGTGTGAATGGTCTCTTAATAGTCACATTACAATGAGTGGGTATGTGCTAATTACCCAGAAATGGGACATTAAGCTTTCAGAGGTTTGAGTGGCTAGTTTGTCACATAGGCAAGAATGGAAAAGAGCAGAAAAGAAACAAAATAAATAAAAATAAATAACATAAAGATGTGAGAATTAATACAATACCAGCATAACCCTTTCACACAGCCAAAGGGATCATGAGACACCAACTTTCAAACCTGTCAGCCAACAGATTGTTCTCATGGCAACAGAAAGAAAATGAGACTGTCTTTGGCCAAAGAAGTGGATTTGGCTGCACTTATTTCTTTTAATATTCAATTATATTATACAATATAGCAACCTGTTAAGTGCCAAATTGCAGGAACTTCAGGTACACTGTAGGTCTCGCATTTTATTGTGAAGGTGGCAATACAGTATCATTAAAAGAGTGAGATTCCAGCTGTTCAGGCTACAGCAAGAGCAAAAATATGGTGGATATTTGCTTTATATAAAGGATGCTTGTGTGAATGCCTGACTTGGGTAAGGAACACCAACACAGTGATGTATTTGTATATGTACATCTGGTATACAGTCAGGAGGGATGTTGCCTTTTAATCAATGCCCACTATAGCTACTTCACACAGGCCGTTAAGATGGGTCTGTGCTGACTCTGAACTAAGGTGGTTCGGAGCTGTGATTAAATACATTGGCTCTGTGCCAGTATAGGCAATTCACATAGCCCAACATGCCCCTTCAATGCCAGCTTTGAGCCATAATAACTAGTCTGTGTTAAAGGGGCTTTGAAGTGTTTTGGTTCCCTTTCAAGTCAAAGATGACCAACAACATACTTATGGGATATGCCTGTCTTTTGGTAGGTATTTACTGAACTCTTTATATCAAAGGTGCCAATAGGCCCTTTTCTGGGGTAACGTCCTCGGTCCCGCCTACCGCCTATCAAAATAGTCAGCCCACAGAAGCCATTTCTCTTTTTGCCTCTCAAGATGGTAAGGTAAGACCTCTGTGTTATACAACTGAGCGTATTTTGAAAGAGCTTTTCTGAGTCGACTGCAGTTCCCCTGCATACGTGCTGAAAGCTGGCTTGCCGCTTTCCTGGAATTAGCGGCTCCATTCTAGCTCTTCTTGTGCTTTCTGTGCCTTTTTACTGCTTACTGTCTGTTGTATGTGAGCAACTGCCTGTGTGTGTGTGTGTCTTTTCAGCCTACACTATTGGGCTAGGCTCTGCTGTATCCCCGGCGTTGAGTGATTCGCCGACTGCTCTGTGCGCAGATGGGCGAAATATATATTAAATTATTATACTGTTGTTGTTGTTGCATGTCTGTCGACCCTGTCACACAACCTCACTTTGCCTGTGTTGTGCTGTGAAAATTAGCTGCAGTGCAGTATATAAAAACAAAAAAAAAACAGCCAGTCAGCCGTGTAATTCCTCCACCGGGGCTGTGCTTCGACCTGCCCCGCTGTTGAGTAGACCTCGTCGGCTACCTCGCCCACCCACCCTGGTGTGTCGGGTCTATAAAGAAATAAAAAGTGTGTTTTTTCCCCCCTATTGTTTTTCTCTGTGTGTCTTCGCCCACCGCGGTGTTTCTTCAGCCTGTGTGTCCCACCGGTATATGCTACGTGCTGACGAGGTGTGTGACTACACACAGTCAGGGTAGGCACCTCTGCATTAGCTGCCCCCCGGTACTTCGGTACCTCTGTGCACGCTCAGCCTACTGGTACTTCGGTGCCTTAGTGCGCACGGTGCTCGGTGCACACAGTGCTCAGTGCACTTGGTGTGCATGATGCTTCGGGGCCTCGGTTGCACAGTGCCTTAGTGCACGCAATGATTGGTACACGTGTTGCTCACGGCGCTCAGTGCATGTGCATACGGTGCTGCACGGTACTCTGTGTATGTAGTGTACGTGCTACTTGGTGCACACAGTACTCTGTGCAAACAGTGCCTGGTGCACACGGTGCTCGGTGCATTCGGTGAGAATGGTACTTCTGTGCCTCAGTGCGCATAGCGCCTCAGTGCACACGGTGCTCACAGCGCTTGGTGCATGCAGTACTTGGTGCACGCGGTGCGCACAGTACCAGGTGTGTGTGGTGCCTGGTGCAAGCGCAGTGCTCGGTGTGCATGGTGCTCGGTACGCAGGTATCTAGTACCTCGGTGCAAATGGCCCCCTCGGGTGCTCGGTGCACGCAGTGCCTCGATGCTAGATGGAACTCCACTCCGCTGTAGGCTATGCTCTGCCCCAGTTGTGTGACTGTACGTAGTCCAGGCTAGACACCCTTGTCCAGTTGCTGTGATCGAGACTGTGAAACAGCTCTCTCTCGAGTTTTCTGGAGTTCCCCTGCAATTTCATTGCTGAAAGCCGGCTTGCCACTTCCCTGGAATCAGAAACTCTGCTTCTGTGAACTCAGCTATAAATGCTGCACAACTGTGCTGTGATTGTAGCCTGCCTTTCTAACATTACAGTGCTCGCTGTTTTCTGTTTTCCTCTGCTATTGCAGTTGAAAAAAAAAGACGCTGCGTGATCCTCCACCGGCCCCTGGCTCTGCCGTGCCCCGCTGTGGAGTTGACTCTGCTGGATTGTCTTGACCCACCCTCTCAGTGCGTTTAAAAATTCAGTTCACCCTTTTTGCCATGGTGTCTGTTCTATTTACCCTCACAGCTTTGCTGTTTGCGTGTATGTGTGGTTTTCTTTTACTGCCTTGCAGTTTAAAAAAAAATAATAAAAAAAAAGCATGATTTCTCCAACGGGACCCAGCTCTGCTGCGCCCCGCTGTTGAGTTGCATCTGCTGGCTTCTTTCAGCCTGCCTACTCGGCGCACTGGTAAAAAAATAAAAATAAAAAATCAGTTACCCGCGTTGCCGTGGTGACTGCTATTTTACCCTCACAGCTTACTGTTGTGTGTGCGTGTGTGAATGTGTTTTTTTTTTACTGTGTTGAATGTGTTTTTCCCATAGCTGAATTGCTGTGTGTGTAAGCCTATATTTTTCCTATTACTGCCTTTGCAGTTTAAAAAAAAAAGAAAAAAAAGCAGTACACTTTTTCTTCCTGTATAACACACTGCAGCTGTGCTCCACTCCGTTATACGCTACGCACTGCCCCGTTATGTGCCTGCACCCGGTCCAGAACCAGGTTATCGCCACGCTGCACCCTAGTACAGCACCGTGTACTTCCCTGTACTGCTGTCCTGATTGCCTACCTTAGCCACTCGAGCCTGTGTATCCACCCCGGTGTATTCTATGTGCTACCCAGGGTTGTGTTGATTACATGCGGTTAAAGGCTAGGCGCCTCTCGATGCTTCGGTGCCCTCGGTGCTTAGACACTCCATGACTCGCTGCTTAGCGCCCCAGCATGTCAATAACACCTGCGACTCGGTACTCCGATTCTTCGGTGCACCAGTACTGTATTCTACCTCACTCAGTGTCCTCAGTGCTTCTGCACCCTTGGTGCCTGGGTGCTTCAATACACAGGTCTACACCCTCTGGTGTTTAAACAGACATCAAGCATGGCTAAATTCCACGCTTGCACGTCCTGCACAATGTCCCCTGCTAACACGGCCGAGCCGTACACAGCGTTGGGAGCCCCTGGCCTGGCAGCAGGCTCAAGCCCTTGCTCTGGCCCCTTGCTCAGCCGATAATGCCGGCCCAGGAGCTCACCCCGCCTGCACGGGGGTCACCCCGGATATTACAGAACTGGATGTCAGCATTGCTGAGGAAGTCCATGATGTGATTTCGATTGCAGCCTCATGGGAAGGTGGTTCCTTCAGAAGCAGAAGCAGCCCTACCTCCCCTGACCATTCTTTGGACCAGTGGTAGAGGAATTGCTGCAGTGCTCTCACCAAGAACGCAAGGCGTCTTGGCAGGTAGCCTCAATGCTCCCCTCCTGTACTCTGGTATGGAAGAGAATGAGACGCTGGTGCCTGCCGTACTCACCAGTCTGTCCAGCTGGGCAAATGTTTTATAACAGTGGACCGAAAGGATGTGTATTCATCGTCCCTATTCATCCAGCACACAGGAAGTATCTCTGTTTTGCCTTCCTCTTGGCTATCACCTCCACAAAGCTTGTCAGTGAGCTACAGGCGCTGTCGGTACACAGCTCCTGCAAGCGTATTTTGGAAGATGGCAGCAGGGTGTCACTACGTACAAACCCTGCTTTCCTCCCGAATGTGATCATAGCATTCCACATGAATCAGTTTGTGGAACTGGAGTCTTTCCATCCACCTCTTTTTTCTTTGGAAGAGGATAGGAGATTGAACTTCCTCTGCCCGGTGCGAGCATAGAGGTGTTACTTGGATAGGACAAGAGTTCTGCGTCATTCTGACCAGCTCTTTGTCTGTCACGGTATATGGACCCTAGGACAGTCCCTGTCGAAGCAGCGACTGTCGCACTGGATTATTGACATCGACTGCGTATGATAGTGCCGGCTTGCCCCCACCTGGGAGGGTAACCGTGCATTCTACCAGAGGGTTGGCTACATCTTGGGCCCTCTTCAGAGGGGCCTCACTGTTCGATATCTGTACCGTGGCTAGCTGGGCTAAGCCGCATACTTTCTCTAGGTTCTATCACCTTAATGTGATAGATCCTTCCTTGCCTTCAGTAGGCACGAAGGTCCTTGAGGTTGCACGCTCGCACCGCTAACCTTGGGTTATGCAGTTCTGACGCGTCCCTCTATGCCCTCTGTCTCCCTCGCGACTGCTCTGGTATACTTTCCCATAAGTATGTTGTTGGTCATCTTTGAATTGAAAGGGAACCTTAGGTTACTTACCGTAACCCTGGTTCCCTGAAAGAGAAGACAACCAACAAACCTTTTGAGGTTGCATCGGTTGCCTTCACGGGTTCGATCAAAAAGAGAAATGGCTCAAAATGACTATTTTGATCCCTCGGTAGGCGGGACCAAGGACGTCACCCCAGGAAGGGGCCTATCGGCAGCTCATGATATAAAGAGCTCAGTAAACACCTACCAATAGGCAGGCATATCCCATAAGTATGTTGGTTGTCTTCTCTTCCAGGGTTACGGTAAGTAACCTAACGTTTTTCACTTGTGCAAAGACGATTATAGTCAATAAAATGCATACTAAAAATACTAAAACAAGAGTATCCATTTGTGACAGTCTGGCTCGCAGTGGTGAGTGTGATGACGTCACGGACCAGGAAGAAACTGAAACCACAACAATGGATGGGCGGGCGAAACTGAACGCAACGGCGTTCAGTTGATTTTATTAATAAACAAACAAAACCAAAAGATTTAAACAAAACAACAAAACAAAAGGCGCGTTGGCCAAACAAATAAACAGACAAACAAGTAAGTGACGTGCTGGCTAAACCAGCACGTTTTAGCAATTGTTTTCTTGTACCTCTCTATCTCCCCGTACTTCCTCTCTGCATCCAACACTCAACACCGCAGCACGGACAGCTGTCGGTTCTTATACTCTGGCCGAGGGGTTAACTAGCTATTAATTATCTTATTACCCCTCGCCACAGTCTGCAGCGTTTGGTAAGGATGCATGACTGTCAGCTAGTTAAATAATCAGTAGCTGATCAGTCATGCACCCTCACGGGGTTTTTAAATATACATATAAAAGACGCGGCGCTTTTACCCGCGCCGCAAACAAAAATACAAATAATAATAAATAGGGGCGGGACACTCCGCCACACCATTTTATAAATATATAACTGAATTATTGCGTGAAATGTTTGATAAGGAAATTAGTCATTGAGCCTTATTAAACTGTGACATAAAAGGTATAACTTTAAGCAGCTGTAAATGTGCTTCCTTTCTCACCTATTTCTAACAAATAGCAGTTGAACGCATGAGCTGTCCTTACATGAAATCATTTAAGCAGTGAGACCTAAATATCAGACACACTGACATGCATTTGAATCTGGAGTGTTCAGTGTGTATACGTTTGTGTGATTGTTTTTCTTTTCTCAAAAAGGCAGAATCTCAGCTTTCCAGTTCTGAGCTCCCATCTCAGGATTCAGAGTCCATGGCTGCATCGTTACGATGGACTAGCAGAAGGACGAGCAGTGTCAGTGCCGGAGGGTCCCTTAAACTGGGGTAATCTTGTCTTTTTACAGTTTTGTAGTGTGCAAGGTATATTTGTATACCTTATTTGAATTAAAAATCATGTAGGACCCACCTCTATTGAAATAATCAGACTGGACAACGCTTCTAGTGAATACAAAGGAACAGTTTTATTGGAAATAAAACTAAATACAGGAAAAATGAAAGGTGCAACAACTAAACTAAAGTAATACAGAAAGGAATAATTAACTAAACTAAACAGTATAGAAAAGAAAATATAAACAATTACACCCTACTTCCGATAGTTGATTATCGATCCAACACAATCTGTGGGAGATTCCCTTAAAGGTTACAACTGCATTCCTTACAGCTATTTAAGACAAAGGTTAGTCTTAACAGAGGTATCATTAGTAACACAAATATTTACTTTCGTTAATATTTGATAGTCAAAGCATTGTTAAATCAGTCTTATATATATATGTTCTGGTTCAGAAGGCAATTCTCACTCTTGGGAGATAAAGACGCTCTTTGCGTTCCAGACAACCTAACAAGAATGATCTATTATCAAGACAGCTAAATTTGGATTCTAACCTTAAATGCAGAATGATAATTGCCTTGTAAAACCCACATCAATTTGTATAAATCACATACAACAAACAATTACTACAGTGTTCATTAACTCAAAGCACAAATTGAAAGCAATTATACTTTTCTTACATTCTACCTAAAACAAAATGTTCATTTTACTTTAACCCTTTGCAGTCCATTTATTAAGTGCACGTCAGGTCCAATTTATTTTCACACGCGCAGTTAATTTTAGACGCGCTGTTTAAAAGTATTTTTTCCACAGTCAAACAGGCTTAAAAGGCCCTGCATATCAACAAAGCACTCACTAGGCATCTCCAGCCCCGTCCCACCCTTTTGTTCGCTATCGCGTTCACATATGCTAATAAATAAATAATAATAATAATAATAATAGTCGTACATACCGATCAATCATCTCCTGATCACTCGTTTTATCACCAAACTCCTCAATAATGCAATCCAAGTCATTATTTTATTACTATAACATCTCAAAAAAGCTCTGCAAATGTCCATGATAGTCTCTGTGCGCTGATACAGTAACAGCCAGCTTGTTTCCTTATGACCGCCCCTATTTGATGCCAGGGGCAAGTATGACTATTCATGAGATACGCCTTTTTTTTATCGGCTTGTCTCGGCTCCTGTCGCTCCCACTCGCCATTGAATGGTTTTCTTGGCTTTTTCCGGAGAAAAAACGACTAGAAACCCGTTTTTTGCATTTTTTTGATGATATCGGACAGGGTCCAACAATGGAGCGGATAGGAATAATTGCAATGTCGGACCAGGTCCGACAATGGACCGCAAAGGGTTAAGGTCTGCTTATTCTCGAGTTCATAAGATAAAAACACTATTCTGAAGAGGGCCCAAGATGTAGCCAACCCTCTAGTGGAGAGTGCGGCTACCCTGCCAGGTGCGGGCAAGCCAGCACCATCATACGCAGTCGAGACTGTGTCCACAATCCAATGTGACAGACGCTGCTTAGAGAGGGGCTGTCCTAGGGTCCGTCTCCCGTGACAGACAGAGCTGGTCAGACTGACGCAGAGCTCTTGTCCTAGCCACGTAGCATCTCAATGCCCGCACTGGGCAGAGGAAATTCAATCTCTCATCCTCCACCGAAGAAAATGTGGAAGGCTGTGATCACCTTGGGGAGGGAAGCAGGGTTGGTGCGCAGAGACGCCCTGCTGCCATAGTCCCAAATACACATGCAGGAGCTGTGCACAGACAACGCCTGCAGCTCACTGACCTGCTTAGCGGAGGTGATAGCCACGAGGAAGGCTGTCTTCATAGACAGGTACTTCAACTCTATGGAGTGTATGGGCTCAAACATGGCCTTCATGAGAGCCTCCAGGACAATATCAAGGCTCCATTCAGGGAGAACAGTCCTCCTGGAAGGGCGCAATCACCACGCGCCTTTAAGAAATCGGGTAGCCAAGAAATGCGCACCCAGAGACACCAAATCTGTGGGGGCATGGCATGCAGAAATAGCCGCTAAATAAACCTTCAAAGTGGAAGGTGACCTACCAGCATCAAGCAGTTCTTGCAGAAACTGTAAGATAACTGGCATAGGGCAAGAGATTGGGTCATGGCTTCCAGCCAGACACCAAGCTTGGAAATACCTCCACCTGTAGGTGTACAAAGACCTAGTGGAGTCTGCTCTAGAGTTCTGCAAATTACCCTAGGGCTAACCAGCTATCCCTTTTAGGGGCCAGACCCAATGCCGGAACCTGCCCGTTCCAGGTGCAAAAGAGTGCCTCTCGTCTGACTGAGAAGATCCATGCGCAGTGGGCTGGCCGTGTAACAGCTGGCACAGGGTCGAGAACCAGATTCTCCTGGGCCACCTGGGGTCCACTAGGAGAACTGATGCCTCCTCTAACCTGACCTTTTCGAGAAAGGCTGGGAGCAGCGGTGTAGGCGGGAAAGCGTACAAAAATGCTTTGGGCCATTCGTGCGCTAGGGCGTCGACGCCGAGTGTACCGCCTAAGCGGTGGAGGAAGTATCACAGGGGGCAATGCGTCATCTCCGCCGAGGCGAAGCAATCGACCTGCGCCTTCCTGAACCGCTCCCAAATGTGCTCCACTACCTGAGGGTGGAGTTGCCACTCCCACAGATGCGGACCCTCCCTGGAGAGGAGGTCCGCTGCCCAGTTCACCACTCCGGGAATGAGCGTCGCCCGCAGGGACTGCCAGTTCCTCTGAGCCCATGTTAGTAGCCTGAAGGCAATGCGTTGCAATCCCGGGAGACCGTAGGCCACCCTGGTGGTTGACATATGCCACAACTGTCGTGTTGTCCATCCGGATCAACACATGTGTACCCCTCAGCACTGGGACGAAGTGGTGGAGAGCAAGGGAGACCGCTTGCAACTCCATCATGTTTTTATGCAGGGATGTCCAGCGGTCCGACCAGGATCCGCATACTCCTCTGCCTTCCCAGACCGCCCCCCAACCCAAGTTGGAGGCGTCTGTCGTCACCACTTGGCGGTTGAACACTATTCCCATCCGCACACTCTCGCGCAGGTGAGAGGTCGTCCTCCACCAGCGTAGGGCTGCCGAGCACGCGTGAGACATGATCAGCCGTCAGGTGTCTGTCATGTTTGGCCACTCTCGTATAGGGAGCATGCGAAGCAGACCCAGCTGAATGGCCGATATGGCTTCGGCCATCATACCCAACAGTAGGAGGGTTACATGCGATCCCTGTCGAAACAGGGAGAGGCAACCCTGGATAGCTGCAACTCTGTCTTCTGAAAATACTAGAGTCCAGCTGGAGCCCCAAGTACGCAGTGCACTACACCGGTGTAAGCCGACTCTTTGCATCGTTGATGGTGAGGTCCAGCCTCGCCAGATGCTCTGTTACGACCACCGTGTGGGCCTCTGCTCCCTTTCGAGACTGGGAACAGATCAACTAAGAAATAAATAATAATAATAATAATAACTATTACTCGGATCCCCTGCAGCTGCAGGGGGGCCAGGAGAGAACGCTTCCTTGAAAAGAGATACTTCCTGTGCTCTGGACGAATGGGAATGTGAAAGTACGCGTCCCGTAAGTCCGCGGTGGTGAACCAGTCCCCCGGCCGGACAGACTGGAGAATGTGACGGTGAGTTAGCATCTGGAACCTCCTTTCTTTTAAGGATCCGTTGAGGAGCCTCAGGTCTAGGATGGGGCGAAAGCCGTCATCTTTTTTGGGAGCACGGGGAGGGAGCAACGAGGCCACCTGCCGGGACGCCTCGCATTCCCGGTGGGATCTCTGCAAGATCTCCACGGCTGGCCCAAAGGTACCAGTACTGTGCAAAAGTTTTAGGCAGGTGTGAAAAAATGCTGTAAAGTAAGAATGCTTTAAAAAATAGACATGTTAATAGTTTATATTTACCAATTAACAAAATGCAAAGTGAGTGAACGGAAGAAAAATCTACATCAAATCAATATTTGGTGTGACCACCCTTTGCCTTCAAAACAGCATCAATTCTTCCAGGTACACTTGCACACAGTTTTTGAAGGAACTCGGCAGGTAGGTTGGCTCAAACATCTTGGAGAACTAACCACAGTTCTTCTGTGGATTTAGGCAGCCTCAGTTGCTTCTCTCTCTTCATGTAATCCCAGACAGACTCGATGATGTTGAGATCAGGGCTCTGTGGGGGCCATACCATCACTTCCAGGACTACTTGTTCTTCTTTACGCTGAAGATAGTTCTTAATGACTTTCGCTGTATGTTTGGGGTCGTTGTCATGCTGCAGAATAAATTTGGGGCCAATCAGATGCCTCCCTGATGGTATTGCATGATGGATAAGTATCTGCCTGTACTTCTCAGCATTGAGGAGACCATTAATTCTGACCAAATCCCCAACTCCATTTGCAGAAATGCAGCCCTAAACTTGCAAGGAACCTCCACCATGCTTCACTGTTGCCTGCAGACACTCATTCGTGTACACTCTCCAGCCCTTCGGCGAACAAACTGCCTTCTGCTACAGCCAAATATTTCACATTTTGACTCATCAGTCCAGAGCACCTGCTGCCATTTTTCTGCACCCCAGTTCCTGTGTTTTCGTGCATAGTTGAGTCGCTTGGCCTTGTTTCCACGTCGGAGGTATGGCTTTTTGGCCGCAAGTCTTCCATGAAGGCCACTTCTGACCAGACTTCTCCGGACAGTAGATGGGTGTACCAGGGTCCCACTGTTTTCTGCCAATTCTGAGCTGATGGCACTGCTGGACATTTTCCGATTGAGAAGGGAAGTAAGCATGATGTGTCTTTCATCTGCTGCAGTAAGTTTCCTTGGCCGACCACTGCGTCTACGGTCCTCAACGTTGCCCGTTTCTTTGTGCTTCTTCAAAGAGCTTGGACAGCACATCTGGAAACCCCTGTCTGCCTTGAAATTTCTGCCTGGGAGAGACCTTGCTGATGCAGTATAACTACCTTGTGTAGACAGTAAACTGTCTTCAGCAACCTCTCCTTGTTAGCTGAGTTTGGCTGTTCCTCACCCAGTTTTATTCCTCCTACACAGCTGTTTCTGTTTCAGTTAATGATTGTGTTTCAACCTACATACTGAATTGATGATCATTAGCACCTGTTTGGTATAATTGTTTAATCATACACCTGACTATATGCCTACAAAATCCCTGACTTTGTGCAAGTGTACCTAGAAGAATTGATGCTGTTTTGAAGGCAAAGGGTGATCACACCAAATATGGATTTGATTTAGATTTTTCTTCTGTTCACTCACTTTGCATTTAGTTAATTGATAAATATAATCTATTAACATGTCTATTTTTGAAAGCATTCTTACTTTACAGCATTTTTTCACACCTGCCTAAAACTTTTGCACAGTACTGTATGTCCGGGGGATATAGGCGTGTCTAGCAGTGCGGCCTTATCCGTGTCAGGAACTCTGGCTTGTGACAGCCACAGCTGCCTATGAGCCACAATCAAGCTACATGCCAGAAACAAATTAACAAAATAACTCCACCAAGGAGCCCTAAACTTACACACTTGATTAGACCGATTGGTCCACGAACTTCCCACATAAACAGGGACAAGCTAAGCTTGTTTACCCGACCAAAACAGTATTCCTTCTTTTTTCATTCACAGTACCTTTGTTGTTCCTTTCTTCTCTCCTTAACTATCCATACACCTCTACAACCCCTTCACAGGTTTTTATTCCTTACCCTGATCAGTCGCAGCTGATTGCATTTACCCACTTATTCAAAATACAATTATCCAATTACAGACAGCGTTAATAAGATGGGGTATATGTCCCTAACATCAGGGCCCTAAAGCCTCCATATTAGTGTCCGAACATACACTCCATCACAGTATGCATGCATATAAAATGTTTACCCATAGTATATGTGCTAGTGTAACTTTCGATTTATGACTTATTCACTGTTGGCTATTTAACAATTATTTTTACTGTTGCTGCATTGGTGCTTTTCTCAAATACTATAGATAGTTATAGAGCAGGGTGTCAAACTCCATTCCTGGAGGGCGCAGTGTCTTCTGGTTTCGTTCCACCGAGCTCTCAATTACTTAATTGGTCTAATTATTTGATTAACTGGTCACATTTAACACTTCTCTTCAGGCCTCAAAATGTTTCACAGGTATTGTACCTTGAATCAAGTGCATTTTTAAAACCATCAACTGTAAAAGACCTTAAACTATGAAATATATCAAATTGAACTAATAATTAGATCAGTTATGTTAATTGAGAGCTTAAGTTGGAATGAAAACCAGAAGACCCTGCGGCCCTCGAGGACTGGAGTTTGACAGCCTTGTTATAGAGTATATCTACTCTGTTTCACGGTGTCATTTGTATATAGAGGGATTTATTTCATTTAATATTCCAAACTCTTTGTGTCAGAGTCCTAGTTCAAAAAAATCACTCAGATGCCAATGGAAATCAGCAATACGGATTTCAAATCTCCGCTAACCCATTTGACTGTGGGTATTGAGGGCTCAATGTTACATGTGTAAATCCCTAGTGCTTTGCAAATTCCTCAAACGTAGATGTGGGCCATTGCCAGTCTCGACTTTGTCTGGAATGCCATGCCTTACATACTGACTTCATATGGCAGATCGTGGCTTCACTAGTTATCTCCTGTAACAGGCAAATTTAAAAACATGTACTATCAGCAGGTATTCTTTCCCTTCAAAGTAGAATAAATCAGAGGAAACTTCACACGGTATCAATGGCTCTGTAACAGGGGTTTGCTAGGGGTGTGGGTATACGCTGACAGACAGGAGAGATATAGAAGTTGTGGTCGACACGCTACACAGGTGCGCAAGATTTATTTACAAGATTTACAGTAATTAAGGGGCAGTGGTAGGTGGCCACCACTAGGGTACCAGCAATGGTAATCCTTGTGCGGCAAGACATACACAAACACAGTGTAATAAATACAAAAAGTAAAACCAAAAGACAGTGGGCTAAAACAACTACAAAATAAAAGCTCTACGCTGCGCCCACTAAAAGGGAGGTCTGCTGCAGGAACCTTCTCCCTGACGCACACTCAGATACACTAGGTGGGATTAAAAGCCCCTAAACTAATCCATAATGCTAAATATCGAGGATCCCGGTTAAACAGGCAGTGGTCCTCGGTTGCGCTCACAGCCCAGGTTAAACACACGGTGGTCACGTATTTGGTTCACTCACCCTGGATGTACAGACAGTGAGGAGGCTTCAAGCTGGTAGATAAACAACAAAGAACAAAGGAACTGTCTTTCCAGCTCCTATTTAAAGCATGTGGCCAGGGGTTAATTGATACTCAATCAATCAATTAATGCTGGCCACATTCCACACTTGTTCTGAATGAATGTTGTTCCTATTCAATTTATAGTAATAAATAACTAAACCATTTTTTTTACTGGTGTATGGTAATCAATACAATGATAATAATTTATAATCACATATATAATTTTTTTCCATGCATTAAGGACTCCTGTCCCTGTTGATACAGTGGCCGTGTCACTATATAATCACTTGCAGTTGGTGACACAGTGGCCGTGTCACCATAACATGACCTGTACTCATTGACACAGGTGCTGTCAGTATATAAACGCCTGTACTAATTGACACAGATACTGTGTCAGTATATAAACGCATATACCGTATTACTTTGAATTAACACCACCCTCGAATTAACACCTCACTCAGATATCAGCTTTTTAATAGACACCGCCCTCGAATAAATGCCTCTCTCAATAAAGAAACGTATAAGTAATTATAGGTAGAGGTTTTTTCTATCCCTGCTCAAAAAATAAAGAAAGAAATGTGCAACTCTGCCTATGTACATGACAACCCCGAAGGGACTGCAACCTCAATCCAGCATGTAATACAAACTAATGTACACCCACCTTAGTACGCAAATTTTATTTTATACTACAGTCCCGACAGACAACCCAAGATGAACTACTTACAGCACAGCAGTCCTTCACGTCCCTTTTTTCCAGGGCTGTCTGTTCACCTCGTCGTCAGCTTGGATGCTGAAAACTCAGAGGAACTTAGAGCTTTGCCGGTCACTCTAAGGGCTATTCCGAAAGCTGGCTGAAGACATCTTCTTGTAGGGGTTTAGTTGTTTTGTTTTTATTCAATTGGAATTTTACTCAGTCCTGTACAATTATATATATAAAAAACTTGCTTACTATCTATGAGAAGATTTAGTTTCAGTTTCTCTTACAGCCAAATATTTCACATTTTGACTCATCAGTCCAGAGCACCTGCTGCCATTTTTCTGCACCCCAGTTCCTGTGTTTTCGTGCATAGTTGAGTCGCTTGGCCTTGTTTCCACGTCGGAGGTATGGCTTTTTGGCCGCAAGTCTTCCATGAAGGCCACTTCTGACCAGACTTCTCCGGACAGTAGATGGGTGTACCAGGGTCCCACTGTTTTCTGCCAATTCTGAGCTGATGGCACTGCTGGACATTTTCCGATTGAGAAGGGAAGTAAGCATGATGTGTCTTTCATCTGCTGCAGTAAGTTTCCTTGGCCGACCACTGCGTCTACGGTCCTCAACGTTGCCCGTTTCTTTGTGCTTCTTCAAAGAGCTTGGACAGCACATCTGGAAACCCCTGTCTGCCTTGAAATTTCTGCCTGGGAGAGACCTTGCTGATGCAGTATAACTACCTTGTGTAGACAGTAAACTGTCTTCAGCAACCTCTCCTTGTTAGCTGAGTTTGGCTGTTCCTCACCCAGTTTTATTCCTCCTACACAGCTGTTTCTGTTTCAGTTAATGATTGTGTTTCAACCTACATACTGAATTGATGATCATTAGCACCTGTTTGGTATAATTGTTTAATCATACACCTGACTATATGCCTACAAAATCCCTGACTTTGTGCAAGTGTACCTAGAAGAATTGATGCTGTTTTGAAGGCAAAGGGTGATCACACCAAATATGGATTTGATTTAGATTTTTCTTCTGTTCACTCACTTTGCATTTAGTTAATTGATAAATATAATCTATTAACATGTCTATTTTGAAAGCATTCTTACTTTACAGCATTTTTTCACACCTGCCTAAAACTTTTGCACAGTACTGTATGTCCGGGGGATATAGGCGTGTCTAGCAGTGCGGCCTTATCCGTGTCAGGAACTCTGGCTTGTGACAGCCACAGCTGCCTATGAGCCACAATCAAGCTACATGCCAGAAACAAATTAACAAAATAACTCCACCAAGGAGCCCTAAACTTACACACTTGATTAGACCGATTGGTCCACCGAACTTCCCCACATAAACAGGGACAAGCTAAGCTTGTTTACCCGACCAAAACAGTATTCCTTCTTTTTTTCATTCACAGTACCTTTGTTGTTCCTTTCTTCTCTCCTTAACTATCCATACACCTCTACAACCCCTTCACAGGTTTTTATTCCCTTACCCTGATCAGTCGCAGCTGATTGCATTTACCCACTTATTCAAAATACAATTATCCAATTACAGACAGCGTTAATAAGATGGGGTATATGTCCCTAACATCAGGGCCCTAAAGCCTCCATATTAGTGTCCGGAACATACACTCCATCACAGTATGCATGCATATAAAAATGTTTACCCATAGTATATGTGCTAGTGTAACTTTCGATTTATGACTTATTCACTGTTGGCTATTTAACAATTATTTTTACTGTTGCTGCATTGGTGCTTTTCTCAAATACTATAGATAGTTATAGAGCAGGGGTGTCAAACTCCATTCCTGGAGGGCCGCAGTGTCTTCTGGTTTCGTTCCACCCGAGCTCTCAATTACTTAATTGGTCTAATTATTTGATTAACTGGTCACATTTAACACTTCTCTTCAGGCCTCAAAATGTTTCACAGGTATTGTACCTTGAATCAAGTGCATTTTTAAAACCATCAACTGTAAAAGACCTTAAACTATGAAATATATCAAATTGAACTAATAATTAGATCAGTTATGTTAATTGAGAGCTTAAGTTGGAATGAAAACCAGAAGACCCTGCGGCCCTCGAGGACTGGAGTTTGACAGCCTTGTTATAGAGTATATCTACTCTGTTTCACGGTGTCATTTGTATATAGAGGATTTATTTCATTTAATATTCCAAACTCTTTGTGTCAGAGTCCTAGTTCAAAAAATCACTCAGATGCCAATGGAAATCAGCAATACGGATTTCAAATCTCCGCTAACCCATTTGACTGTGGGTATTGAGGGCTCAATGTTACATGTGTAAATCCCTAGTGCTTTGCAAATTCCTCAAACGTAGATGTGGGCCATTGCCAGTCTCGACTTTGTCTGGAATGCCATGCCTTACATACTGACTTCATATGGCAGATCGTGGCTTCACTAGTTATCTCCTGTAACAGGCAAATTTAAAAACATGTACTATCAGCAGGTATTCTTTCCCTTCAAAGTAGAATAAATCAGAGGAAACTTCACACGGTATCAATGGCTCTGTAACAGGGGTTTGCTAGGGGTGTGGGTATACGCTGACAGACAGGAGAGATATAGAAGTTGTGGTCGACACGCTACACAGGTGCCAAGATTTATTTACAAGATTTACAGTAATTAAGGGCAGTGGTAGGTGGCCACCACTAGGGTACCAGCAATGGTAATCCTTGTGCGGCAAGACATACACAAACACAGTGTAATAAATACAAAAAGTAAAACCAAAAGACAGTGGGCTAAAACAACTACAAAATAAAAGCTCTACGCATGCCCACTAAAAGGGAGGTCTGCTGCAGGAACCTTCTCCCTGACGCACACTCAGATACACTAGGTGGGATTAAAAGGCCCTAAACTAATCCATAATGCTAAATATCGAGGATCCCGGTTAAACAGGCAGTGGTCCTCGGTTGCGCTCACAGCCCAGGTTAAACACACGGTGGTCACGTATTTGGTTCACTCACCCTGGATGTACAGACAGTGAGGAGGCTTCAAGCTGGTAGATAAACAACAAAGAACAAAGGAACTGTCTTTCCAGCTCCTATTTAAAGCATGTGGCCAGGGGTTAATTGATACTCAATCAATCAATTAATGCTGGCCACATTCCACACTTGTTCTGAATGAATGTTGTTCCTATTCAATTTATAGTAATAAATAACTAAACCATTTTTTTACTGGTGTATGGTAATCAATACAATGATAATAATTTATAATCACATATATAATTTTTTCCATGCATTAAGGACTCCTGTCCCTGTTGATACAGTGGCCGTGTCACTATATAATCACTTGCAGTTGGTGACACAGTGGCCGTGTCACCATAACATGACCTGTACTCATTGACACAGGTGCTGTCAGTATATAAACGCCTGTACTAATTGACACAGATACTGTGTCAGTATATAAACGCATATACCGTATTACTTTGAATTAACACCACCCTCGAATTAACACCTCACTCAGATATCAGCTTTTAATAGACACCACCTCGAATAAATGCCTCTCTCAATAAAGAAACGTATAAGTAATTATAGGTAGAGGTTTTTTCTATCCCTGCTCAAAAAATAAAGAAAGAAATGTGCAACTCTGCCTATGTACATGACAACCCCGAAGGGACTGCAACCTCAATCCAGCATGTAATACAAACTAATGTACACCCACCTTAGTACGCAAATTTTATTTTATACTACAGTCCCGACAGACAACCCAAGATGAACTACTTACAGCACAGCAGTCCTTCACGTCCCTTTTTTTCCAGGGCTGTCTGTTCACCTCGTCGTCAGCTTGGATGCTGAAAACTCAGAGGAACTTAGAGCTTTGCCGGTCACTCTAAGGGCTATTCCGAAAGCTGGCTGAAGACATCTTCTTGTAGGGGGTTTAGTTGTTTTGTTTTTTATTCAATTGGAATTTTACTCAGTCCTGTACAATTATATATATAAAAAACTTGCTTACTATCTATGAGAAGATTTAGTTTCAGTTTCTCTTACAGAGAAATTACAAACAAGCAGGTAAATTACAGTTAGAAAAAAAAAAAAGAGTAGGATATATTTTAGTTTTAACAGAAATCAAACCGATATTCAGAGGTAATATTTTTCGTTAAGAAAAACTGCAACACACTCAACTATCGTTGTCGCTCCTCTTCTTGTCCCGCCCCATAGTAACCAATACACACTCCTGATTCGCTGGCACAGTACTCCCCTGACTTCCCAACTCCCACCTAATAGGCTCTTGTTAACTGTCAGTAAATGTACTGTATTCAAGCTCTTCAAAACACACAAGAGTATAGTGCTGCAGATCAGAGCCTCTCATGGTGCTGTTTCTAAAATGCCTTAAATTATTTAATAAAATATTGCAGCGTTTGTAAAGCATAGTATTATTAATAAAGGCCACCCTCGTATAATCGCCACTCTCGTTTAAGGGCTGCAGTCATTTTGATCAATTTAAAATAAACGCTGTGGCGCCAAATTGAAGTAATGCGGTACTTTATAAACACCTGTACTAATTGACACATTTGCTGTGTCACTATATAAATACCTACCTTTCCCAGTTGACATGGTTGTTATTCAGTTAAAAATATTGAATCAGTGTAAAACAATGTGATATACAACAAAGGTGCTTTCTTCGTGTGTGCGAATCGTGAATGCAGCAGTTTTGAAATCGATGTAAGATTATCCCAGTAATCATCAATTGCAAAACAAATATATTTCAACTTTGTCTCCACTACACATCTGCCTTAAAATATTTAAGTATGTTTGAGTAGTTTTATGTTTACAGAGCTCTAAAGTCACTACATATCACAAAAGACAATGAAACCTGTCCTAATAATTATTTCTCAAAATATTATATAAATCTCACAAAATATCATTCTTTGGATTGTAAATTTCAGCTAGATTACATTCTGCACAAAAAAAAGAACATTTTTTTAGTAGATTTCATTGTATAAAAGTTTTTGTAAGGACAAGCGGCACACTGAATTTTGAGACTTAGACGCTGAGTGAAGTGCGTGGCGCAACCATTTTCAGTTGCTGTCTTTCTGTTTTGACCCAGCCTCCCTGTTCAAATTATTTTACACCTACAATTTTGTTCTTAATACATTTAATACATTTTTAAACTTTCTGCATCCCGACAGCATGATAATCGGACACTGAACATTTTAAAAAAGTTAAATACGTATTTGGGAGCAGTACTGCAAAACTTTACCCACGATGCTGATGCACAAAAAATAGATGATATGATTGGTTAGTGGTATGTGTCAGGAAAACATACCTCTTTTGAATTAGTCATTACTAACAAACGGGGTGATGCATGAGATCTATACATTTCAAAGAAGTAACTAGACAGAACGATATGCAAGCATTGCAGTTTATAACATCTTAAATCGTAACTTCAGTCTCGATATTAGAAATGTGCAGCATGAAGAGTATTTCAAATGCGCTATATGCATATACTATATTTATATATATATAACATGATTAGTGCGTGTAGAAACTCTGCTAAGAATACACGGGATACATTTAAAAGGCATGTTTGCAAGCAGACTAGTGATTGACAGCAGTGACGATGATATGACTGATCATACGTCACAGGGTAGCTCAGATAGTGCAGACACTCACAGGGCTAGTAGATTCAAAACAATTCACGGTGGATCTAATTCTGCAAATATGCTAGACCGTTTAAATACATGGATTTGTAATATAGAAAGGAAGTTAAAACATGTGGAAGACATGACTTTGCAACACACAGATTTAGTTTAAATTGGATTACATTTATAACATTGTGGCAAAGTGGTGAGTAATTAAAGGTGTGTGCAGTGCAGAGCGGATACAAAACAGACAGACAATGATTTCCAGGTGCAAGGGTGTTTATTGATTTATTAAAAATGTCCAGAGCCTTATGGCGAACACCTGTAAATAATAATGATGGAGTGATACAGCGGCGTGTATCACTCGGTAATTGTAATCCCTGGGTTTGACCTGTAACCAAAAAGTCCAGTTCTATTACACCCACACGAAACACACAACACAAACACAGTTAACAGTGAGTCATATTAGTGCTTGTGGTGCAAAGACAGTTCCGCCGTGAACAAAGGGAAAGTGTTGGTGTCCGGGTTTGATGCTGGCTGAACAGCAATAGCTCCGGATTGTGTTAGTAGCAATCTAAACAAACAAACAAACAGACAAACAAAACACAACACTCACGTTTTTGGTATCACAGGGTTCTCCTGCTAGGTTTGATCTAACCATTTACAAAGGAACAGATTACTTTGCTATGCCCCTATTTTATATCCTCCCTCATGACCCCTTGGTTAACGAGCGCATCCGCTTCTCCAATCCGCGGATGCCACGCCGTTTCCCATCCGGGTCATTGAGTTCAGGTACCGTAGGTCCGTTCCTTTTCTAGTCGGCCGACTTCCACCTACCCATGGGAATAAATTGTCATGCCTTTTAGTCCAGGTTACTCTGTTCCCTTTACCTAGTGCCCTCACAGGTTGGGAGGGAGATCTAATACCAAGCGTTATGCGATCTCTGTCACAAACATTTACAAAAACTCTTCATATTATTTGCATAGATATTCACATGACCTGCTTTTTCAGTGGCAAATGGATTAGTCCAATGCTGTATAATAACATTCTTTACAAATTATTAATATGAAAAAACGTTTTGACCCCTAAGAAATACTACAAAAATATTGCATAATGTGTATAATTATAATTTTGTAAGACAAATAAATACCCTTTAAAATGTGCTAAACACGTTACGTTTCTTATAAGAACATAAGAAAGTTTACAAACGAGAGCAGGCCATTCGGCCCATCTTGCTCATTTGGTTGTTAGTAGCTTATTGATCCCAGAATCTCATCAAGCAGCTTCTTGAAGGATACCAGGGTGTCAGCTGCAACAACAATATTATTGGGGAGTTGGTTCCAGACCCTCACAATTCTCTGTGTAAAAATGTGCCTCCTATTTTCTGTTCTGAATGCCCCTTTATCTAATCTCCATTTGTGACCCCTGGTCCTTGTTTCTTTTTTCAGGTCAAAAAAGGCCCCTGGGTCGACATTGTTTATACCTTTTAGGATTTTGAATGTTTGAATCAGATCACCGCGTAGTCTTCTTTGTTCAAGACTGAATAGATTCAATTCTTTTAGCCTGTCTGCATACGACATACCTTTTAAATCCGGGATAATTCTGGTTGCTCTTCTTTGCACTCTTTCTAGAGATCCTAGAACATAATATTCTAGGTGAGGTCTTACTAATGCATTGTAAAGTTTTAACATTACTTCCCTTGATTTAAATTCAACACTTCTCACAATATATATAGGCATCTTGTTGGCCTTTTTTATAGCTTCCCCACATTGTCTAGATGAAGACATTTCTGAGTCAACATAAACTCCTAGGTCTTTTTCATAGATTTCTTCTTCAATTTCAGTATCTCCCATATGATATTTATAATGCACATTTTTATTGCGTGTGTGCAGTATTTTACACTTTTCTCTATTAAATGTAATTTGCCATGTGTCTGCCCAGTTCTGAATGCTGTCTAGAAAATTTTGAATGACCTTTGCTGCTGCAACAGTGTTTGCCACTCCTCCTATTTTTGTGTAATCTGCAAATTTAACGAGTTTGCTTACTATACCAGAATCTATATCATTGATGTAGATTAGGAATAACAGAGGACCTAATACTGATCCCTGTGGTACACCACTGGTTACCTCGCTCCATTTTGAGATTTCTCCTCTAATCAGTACTTTCTGTTTTCTACATTTTAACCACTCCCTAATCCATGTGCATGCATTTCCTTGAATACCTACTGTGTTCAGTTTGAGAAATAATCTTTTATGCAGGACTTTGTCAAAAGCTTTCTGGAAATCTGAATAAACCATGTCGTAAGCTTTGCAATTATCCATTTCGATGTTGCATGCTCAAAAAAATCAAGCAGGTTAGTTAGACACGATCTCCCTTTCCTAAAACCATGCTGACTGTCTCCCAGGATATTGTTACCATACAGGTAATTTTCCATTTTGGATCTTATTATAGTTTCCATAAGTTTCCATATAATAGAAGTCAGGCTGATTGGTCTGTAGTTACCTGGTTCGGTTTTGTCTCCCTTTTTGTGGATCGGCATTATGTTTGCAATTTTCCAGTCTGCCGGTACAACCCCTGTGTCAAGAGACTGTTGCATGATCTTGGTTAGCGGTTTGTAAATAACTTCTTTCATTTCTTTGAGTACTATTGGGAGGATCTCATCCGACCCAGGGAATTTGTTTATTTTAAGAGCTCCTAGTCCCTTTAACACTTCTGCCTCTATTATGCAAAAGTTATTTAAAACGACATGTGGGGCATGTTGTCCGTGTCCTCCTCCTTTGTGAAAACCTGTGAAAGGTAATAATTTAATATATTTGCTATTTTTTTTTCTTCGTCTATGATTTTACCATGTGTGTCTCTTAGACATTTAACCTCCTCTTTGAATGTTCTCTTGCTGTTTATAATATTGGAAAAACATTTTGGAATTGGTTTTAGCCCCCTTAGCAATGTTGATTTCTATCTCTCTCTTGGCCTTTCTAACTTCCTTTTTGACTTGTGTTTGCAGTTCCAAGTACTCTTTCTGTGTATTTTGTTTTTGGTCCATTTTAAATGCTCTGTAAAGTGCCTTTTTTCGCTGAATATTTTTTTTAAATGATCTATTAAACCATTTTGGCCATTTTGTTTTAGATTTAGATTTATCTACTTTTGGGATGTAATTGTTTGTTTAGTACTACATTTTAAAAAAAAACAGCCATCCTTTTTCTGTGGATATTTTCTCTATTTTACTCCAATCTACTTCTGTTAGTCTCTGTTTCATACCATCATAGTTTGCTTTTCTAAAATTGTAAACCTCAGCTTTAGTCATTACTTTTGGGGTTTTAAAACACTTCAAATGAGACCATGTTGTGCTCTAAGTTTGCCAATGGCTCTCTGACCTCTGTTTTAGTTATTCTGTCTTCGTTATTTGAAAAGACTAAATCAAGGCATGCCTCCCCTCTAGTCAGTGCCTTGACAAATTGCATTAGGAAGCAGTTATTTGTCATTTCCACCATTTCAATTTCGTCCGTCGTGCTCCCCACTGGCTTTTCCTATTTTATATGGGGGAAGTTGAAATCCCCCATTAGTATGGCTTCTCTTTTTCTACATGCATTTCTAATGTCATTGTATAATAGATTATTTTGCTCGCCGTCTGAATTTGGTGGTCTATAGCATGCTCCTATTATTATGCCCTTTGAATTTTTGTCCATTATTCAGACCCATATTGATTCAGTGTTGTTTTCTTTGTCCAGATTTAACACCTGGGCTTCAAGACTATTTCTTATGTATAGCGCTACCCCTCCGCCTCTTCTGTCCTGCCTGTCTTTCCTATACAGTGTATACCCACTAATATTATATTCGTCTCCATCACTCTCAGACAACCAAGTTTCTGTAACATCTCTATCACATCGTAGTTACTTGTTAGTGCAGTAGCTTCAAGTTCTAAAATTTTGTTTCTGAGACGTCTAGCATTTAGATAAATACATTTAATAGCTGTCTTACCTGAGTTGTTGCCTTTGTTTTGATGTGGTCTCCCTTCTGTTTTTTTTTGTTTTCTCCCCCTAGTTTAAATGCTTTTGGACCTCCTCAAGGATCCTTTTTCCGAGTAGATTGGTTCCCTTTTTGTTTAAGTGCAGTCCTTCACGCCTATATAAATAGTCCTTGTTGTAGAATGTGCTCTAATGTTCAAGAAAGATGAAGCCTTCCTGTGTGCACCACAATTTCAGCTATGCATTTTGATTTTGTATTTCCAGCTGTCTATATGGTCCTTTGCAAGGTGCTGGCAGTATAAACAAAACCCATGCATTGAAAAATGACGCTGATGCATTTTTTGCAGTACAGCGTGTCTGTCTCGGTGACAAATGACAAATCTTTTTTTTTTTATTTTAAAAGCTAAAGTCAGTAGAGTGCTAAATTTAAATCCAAGATGGCCACTGGGAAGGAGCTGTAGTCAAATTTGATGCGCAAAAAAGCATTTTTACACGTTTTATTTTATTTATTTATTTATTTATTTTAAACTATTGATAATAACCTATTTGGGGTTTTGTTTGTTGAAATCTAAAAAACAAACTTTGCCCACACTAGGGGTGTGTAATGAGGAGATCAGTGCTGACTATATGGTGCATGCGTGGTACTGCAGGAAGGGGGCAGCAGCCTTGTAGATCTGCCTGTCAGTCATGGCAGTGACACAGAGAGGTGGGGAAGAGGGTGTGTTGGCTTTCCCTCGCTCTGAGTGGCTGAGAGGCGGGCCTTGGGGGATTGCTCGGCCCATAAGTACTGGCGCTGGTTATGCATTCGGGTGGCCATGTTTGGGAATACACAGAGACGCTGGCAGAAGACGCCAGTGTAAACATAGACCAAGCAAGCACAGCTGAGGGAGACAGCCTGGCTTAAAAAAAATTAAAAATTAAAATACAGGGAACTCTGGCCATCCCAGTGTATAGAAATAAATAGCTGAGCGTAGGTCGGAGGCCCGTACTGGAGCAATTTTTGTTTAGTAGTTTTATTACTGTGTTTTATTTTCCCTTTTCATTTTACCTTTTGTTTTCATTATTTTTTTCAGCACCTGTGAGTGCGCCAGCTTTTAACTGTTACCAGCAAACACAAGTCAAAAAGGAAGTTAGAAAAGCCAAGAGAGAGATAGAAATCAATATTGCTAAGGGGGCTAAAACCAATTCCAAAATGTTTTTCCAATATTATAACAGCAAGAGAACATTCAAAGAGGAGGTTAAATGTCTAAGATACACAAATGGCAAAATCATAGATGAAGAAAAAAAAATAGCAAATACAGTATATTAAATGATTACTTTTCACAGGTTTTTACAAAGGAGGACACGGACAACATGCCCCACATGTCGACCTGTTCCTATCCAATTTTAAATAACTTTAGCAAAACAGAGGCAGAAGTGTTAAAGGGACTAGGAGCTCTTAAAATAAACAAATCCCCTGGGCCGGATGAGATCCTCCCAATAGTACTCAAAGAGATGAAAGAAGTTATTTACAAACCGCTAACCAAGATCATGCAACAGTCTCTTGACACAGGGGTTGTACCGACAGACTGGAAAATAGCAAACGTAATACCAATCCACAAAAAGGGAGACAAAACCGAACCAGGTAACTACAGACCAATAAGCCTGACTTCTATTATATGTAAACTTATGGAAACTATAATAAGATCCAAAATTACCTATATGGTAACAATATCCTGGGAGACAGTCAGCATGGGTTTAGGAAAGGGAGATCGTGTCTAACTAACCTACTTGACTTTTTTGAGGATGCAACATTGAAAATGGATAATTGCAAAGCATATGACATGGTTTATTTAGATTTCCAGAAAGCTTTTGACAAAGTCCTGCATAAAAGATTAATTCTCAAACTGAACGCAGTAGGGATTCAAGGAAATGCATGCACATGGATTACGGAGTGGTTAACATGTAGAAAACAGAAAGTACTGATTGGAGGAGAAACCTCAAAATGGAGCGAGGTAACCAGTGGTGTACCACAGGGATCAGTATTAGGTCCTCTGCTATTCCTAATCTACATTAATGATTTAGATTCTGGTATAGTAAGCAAACTCGTTAAATTTGCAGATTACACAAAAATAGGAGGAGTGGCAAACACTGTTGCAGCAGCAAAGGTCATTCAAAATTTTCTAGACAGCATTCAGAACTGGGCAGACACATGGCAAATGAAATTCAATAGAGAAAAGTGTAAAGTATTGCATGCAGGCAATAAAAATGTGCATTATAAATATCATATGGGAGATACTGAAATTGAAGAAAGGAACTATGAAAAATACCTAGGAGTTTATGTTGACTCAGAAATGTCTTCCTCTAGACAATATGGGGAAGCTATAAAAAAGGCCAACAAGATGCTTGGATATATTGTGAGGAGTGTTGAATCTAAATCAAGGGAAGTAATGTTAAACCTTTACAATGCATTAGTAAGACCTCACCTAGAATATTGTGTTCAGTTCTGGTCACCTCGTTACAAAAAGGATATTGCTGCTGTAGAAAGAGTGCAAAGAAGAGCAACCAGAATTATCCCAGGTTTAAAAGGCATGTCATATGCAGATAGGCTGAAAGAATTGAATCTATTCGGTCTTGAACAAAGAAGACTATGCGGCGATCTGATTCAAACATTCAAAATCCTAAAAGGCATAGACAATGTCGACCCAGGGGACTTCTTTGACCTGAAAAAAGAAACAAGGACCAGGGGTCACAAATGGAGATTAGATAAAGGGGCATTTATAACAGAAAAATGTAGGCATTTTTTTACACAGAGAATTGTGAGGGTCTGGAACCAACTCCCCAGTAATGTTGTTGAAGCTGACACCCTGGTATCCTTAAAGAAGCTGCTTGATGAGATTCTGGGATCAATAAGCTACTAACAACCAAACAAGCAAATTGGGCTGAATGGCCTCCTCTCGTTTGTAAACATTCTTATGTTCTTATGTTCTTATTGGTATTCCTGTGGTCCTGTGTACCGTTGCCGGTACTCAGGCCACGGACAACAGCGCCCTCTGCAGGCTAAAAGAAAAGAAAAAAAACATCATAAATAATAAAAGTGGGCACCAGTGCAGTGTTTTCAAATAAAACTTCTGTCTCCCGTGTGTGTCGGTGAATTGCCCACCACCCTTCCACAGGGTGAATACAGTCCTTTGTTTAAAAGTAAAGTGCTTTTGGGCCTGATGCTAGTGCTTATACATATATTCATATCACAGCATTTACGATGATACACTTTGAAAAGTAAATCCTGTACATTTAAATTGATTAAACTTCCACAAACGTGCAGCTTTATTTTTTAAATTGTATAATTGTTTGTACCTAAAAGTATGCTGATTTTAAACAAAGGACTGTATTCACCCCATGAAGGAAAACATTTATTTTCTTACCGACTTTCCTGTAATGATTTGCTAAATTCTAGATAGAGATTCCCATACAACCGAACATTTCTTCATAATGATACATATCAAAATACAATCATACGTTTGTAAATATGTGTGAAAAATAATATTTCTGTACAATTTCGCGCCAACTAAGCTTGTTTTTTACATTTATGCCACATTATGCATGTTTTAAGTGTCTTTTCACATTTTAGCACTGTAACAGGGCGAGGAGCCCTGTACATTGATTGATTGATTGATTGATTGATTGATTTTTATAAATTTAGTCATTGCCAATTATTTTTTATTATTTTCTCCCCAATTTGGAAATGGCCAATTATTTTTAGACTCAGCTCACCGCTACCACCCCTGTGCTGACTCAGGAGGGCGAAGACGAATGCACACTGTCCTCCGAAGCGTGTGCCGTCAGCCGACCGCTTTTTTTCACACTGCGGGCTCACCATGCAGTGTCGGAGGACAACGCAGCTCTCGGGTAGCTTACAGGCAAGCCCGCAGGCGCCCGGCCAGACTACAGGGGTCACTGGTGCGCGGTGAGCCGAGGACACCTTGGCCGACCTAGCCCTCCCTCCCCGGCGGCGCCGCCAATTGAGCGCCGCCCCCTGGAAGCTCCCGTCCTCGGTCGGCAAAGGAATAGCCTGGACTCGAACTCGCGACGTCCAGACTATAGGGTGCATCCTGCACTCCACGCAAGTGCTTTTACTGGATGCTCCACTCGGGAGCCCTATTGAATCATATTTTGTCATATACTTGTACTTGCTAGAACCAAAGTCATTGTATTTGTACTCGAACTCGCGACGTCCAGACTATAGAGCGCATCCTGCACTCCACGGGGAGCGCCTTTACTGGATGCACCACTTTATTTTTAGAACTGAGTTTCCCCCTCCGCCCCTGTGTTGTTTTGTTTTATTATTATTATCATCGGTATGATTTATTATTGTATTTATATTTATGACGACGAAGCGCTGGGTGTTCTGTTATTTTATTTAGAAATGTATTTAAATGACTGCGTAGCCAAATGTTTGTTTTTGTTTAGTAGCGTGGATGGGTAGCCCCATCCACAGTAATTTAGAAAACTCGTGCAGATTGTGGCCGAGGGGTAATAGAATAATTGCCAGGTAGTTAAACCCCTCGGCCACGATATATAAGCCTGCAGCTCTCTGCACACAGGTGGTTGTGTTAGGAGCGACAGCGAGAGAGAAACGAAACTAATGCCCAGCCTGACCTGTATTATTTTGTGTTTTGTGATTATTTTTGTTTAGCCTTTTTATTTCGCTCTGTGAGCACTGTGTTTTTTGTTTAAATATTTTATTTATTTTTGTTATTTAAAAAAAAGCCCCTTTGCACCGTATCTGCTGTGCCGTGGGGATATTCAATGCCTTGGAAATGTTCTTATATCCTACCCCTGATTGGTGCTTTTGAAGAACCTTATTCTGGATTTGCTTTGAATGTTCCTTCGTCTTCATGATGTAGTTTTTGTTAGGAAATGTAGTACCCAACTGTGGGACCTCCCAGAAACAGGTGTATTTAACCTGAAATCATGTGAAACACCTTAATTGCACACAGGTGGACTGGGTGAATACTTATGCAATCAATTATTTTCTGTTTTATATTTGTAATTAATTTATATATATATATATATATATATATATATATATATATATATATATATATATATATATATATATATATATATATAGTATATATATATATATATATATATATATATATATATATATATATATACTGTATATATATATAAAATATGCTTCGGTTTTTCAGATGTTTATGTAACAAAAAACTATTACATCTGACTGTTTCTCCGTTCATTATACTATTTACAGTGTTTTTAATACAACAGTCAGAAAGGCTGCTGCTGGGCTTCTAGGTATGAGTATATCTCCGGTCCTTCTAGTGTTAAATAGATGAAAGGAAAGAGACAAAATGCAATAGAACGAAAGCCTTTTTTGATAAAGCAGCCATCAAACAGCAGAAATATCATATTATACATAAAGCTCTATTTTTCAGCCTCCACATCTAATTTAAAGCATTTCCTTTATCCCCCCTGTAGGTTTGTAGCTGGTGTTATCAAGCAAGAACGATTCCCTGCTTTTGAAAGAGTTCTGTGGAGAGTGTGCCATGGAAATTTTGTATTGAGACATGTGAAAATTCAGGCACCGTTGGAAGATCATGTTGCTGTAAGAAAGCTACTCTTTATCCTTTTAATTCGTTTTTTATTGTTACTCTTACTTTGTCCTGGGTCTCTTAAAATACCACACATGGCGTTTGTTGTTATCTGCCATAAACAAATTGGAAAATGGACTGTGGAGGGTTCCTGTATCGTTCTAATTAATAATTTAGAAATTTGGGAAAAGCAAACTTTAAACATGTCAATTAAGAATAATTTTACCACACAGTTTAAATAACATTTCGAGACATGCCAATTGCGAAAAAACCTATTGAGTAACATAGTTTGATGCCAGTGGTGAACCCATTACTGTTCAGTTTCTGGTCTGCTTGAACTAATCAATCTTTTAATTAAACTAATCCAGTTCTCTATTTCAAATCCAAGTAGATCAAACACAATTAGGTTGCTTTCACACTGATAGTCTGTCAGGTCAGAAACAGTTAAGCTCTTTATCAGGTCAGAAACAGTTAAGCCGAAACTGCAAAGTCAGTTTGATAAGTAACTGGGTGTTCCAAAATGCAAACAACATCTTTCTCGCCACTGTGAAGCGGTAGCACAAATCTGTTACGCATACCTCCTGTCACTACCCTGGATAACAAAGGACTAAAAAAAAAAAAGCATTGTCACCTGATACTGTTGCAGGTCTTGTGAGAAAGGGTCTGCGTAATTTAAAGGCAGACTAATTTGTGCTGTGTCCTGATAAAAATGGCAAGTAATATTTTACTTTAAAATGTAATGAACAAACCAAGAAATACAAGAAGTTTAACGAATCAAATAAAGAAAAACTGCACTTTCAATGGCATTGTTCAATTCAACATCTATAAATCACTTTTTTTTAAATAATGCATTTTTTGGTTTTATTTTTAACAAGTTATATGGAACTATTTTTTCTTAGTTCAGTTTTAGGTGGAAGAATATTTAACAAAAATGACTTTTTTGTTAAATAAAAAATAATTTTACATTTTTTTTCAATTTAGTTAGTTAACCCATTTTATAAACGCATGACACTGTTGAAGTCACTCTGCTTTGCCTCGTGACTTGCAACGCATCCGGGTCCTGGTGATATTAGAGTATACTAATTCTACACATCTCTCTCTCTCTCTCTCTCTCTCTCTCTCTCTCTCTCTCTCTCTCTATATATATATATATACAGTGCCTTGCAAAAGTATTCAGACCCCTGACCAATTCTCTCATATTACTGAATTACACATGGTACATTGAAATTTCGTTCTGTTTGAAACTTTTATTTTAAAACACTGAAACTCAAAATCAATTATTGTAAGGTGACATTGGTTTTATGTTGGGAAATATTTTTAAGAAAAATAAAAAACTGAAATATCTAGCTTGCATAAGTATTCAACCCCCACAGCCACCTTTCGCTGTAATAACAGCTTTAAATCTTTTGGGTTAAGTATGTACCAGCTTTGCACACAGTGTCGGAGTGATTTTGGCCCATTCTTCTTGGCAGATTTGCTCCAGGTTGTTCAGGTTGGTTGGACGACACTTGTGGACCTCAATTTTCAAATAGTGCCACAGATTCTCAATAGGATTGAGATCAGGACTGGGCCACTGTAGGACATTCACCTTTTTGTTCTTGAGCCACTCCAATGTTGCTTTGGCCTTGTGCTTGGGATCATTGTCCTGCTGAAAGGTGAATTTCCTCCCAAGCTTCAGGTTTTTAGTGGACTGAAGCAGGTTCTCTTGCAGTATTTCCCTGTATTTTGCTCCATCCCTTCTTCCTTCAATTTTAACAAGATGGCCAGTCCCTGCTGATGAGAAGCATCCCCACAGCATGATGCTGCCACCACCATACTTCACTGTAGGGATGGTGTGTCTTGAGGCATGGGCAGTGTTAGGTTTGCGCCACACATAGCACTTTGAGTTTTGGCCAGAAAGCTCTATCTTGGTCTCATCGGACCACAAAACCTTTTCCCACATTGCAGCTGGGTCACTCTCATGCTTTCTGGCAAACTCCAGACATGCTTTCAGATGGTACTTTTTGAGTAACGGCTTCTTTCTTGCCACCCTCCCATACAGACCAGTGTTATGCAGAGCTTTTGATATGGTTGACTGGTGCACCATTACTCCACTCCCAGCCACGGAACTCTGTAGCTCCTTCAAAGTGATTGTTGGCCTCTCTGTGGCTTCTCTTACAAGTCTCCTTCTTGTTTGAGCGCTGAGTTTTGAGGGACGGCCTTTTCTTGGCAGTGCCTGGGTGGTGTGATGCAGCTTCCACTTCCTGATTATTGATCCAACTGTGCTCACTGGGATATCCAAACACTTGGATATTATTTTGTACCCTTTCCCTAATCTATGCATTTGTATTACTTTATCTCTAACTTCTGTAGAATGCTGTTTGGTCTTCATTTTCCTTCAAATTCACAGCCGGACCAATGATCCTTCAACAGTGGGGTTTTTATCCAGAAAATGTGACAGCAACTTTAATGGTTCACAGGTGGAGGCCAATGGTAAGGTAATTGTGTCCTCGTTAGGGCAATTAATTTCATTGGTGTAAACTGGGAGTTCAGTTTTTTATTTTTCTTAAAAATATTTCCCAACATAAAACCAATGTAACCTTACAATAACTGATTTTGAGTTTCAGTGTTTTAAAATAAAATATCAAACAGAACGAAATTTCAATGTACCATATATATATATATATATATATATATATATATATATATATATATATATATATATATATACAGTATACTGTATACACCACCCACTCGATATATCACGGGTGTCGGGGTCCAGTACAAATCCGCTATATGTTGAGTGCCGCGGTGTAGCGAGAGACCCATAGAAAAACAAATAGGCTAATAACAAATACTGTACAACCACTCCCTCGTTTTATCATGGGCGTCAGGATCCAGTATAAATCCTCTACGCAACCTGCTTTTTCTCTGTTTTTGTATAAAAAGCAGCACAATTCATACTGCGGAGGGTAATTGCTTCTCATCAACCTAAATAGGAGGCTGTGTGGTCCAGTGGTTAAAGAAAAGGGCTTGTAACCAGGAGATCCCCGGTTCAAATCCTACCTCAGCCACTGACTCATTGTGTGACCCTGAGCAAATCACTTAACCTCCTTGTGCTCCGTCTTTCGGGTGAGACGTAATTGTAAGTGACTCTGCAGCTGATGCATAGTTCACACACCCTAGTCTCTGTAAGTCGCCTTGGATAAAGGCGTCTGCTAAATAAACAAATAATAATAATAATAATAAATCTCCAATTACTTTCATGAATCTTCCTCTTCTTTCTCAAATGCCCAAACCACTGCATTGAAAGAATCCATTCCCAACACAAGAGTCTTGTTGCTAGGGAGCTGACTTCACTGCCCTGTGACTTTTGCTAATGCATTGCTTAAAAAACTGCTTCAGCAAGTACATACTTAATTTGCTTTGTGTTTTTGTGCAATGCGCGTGCATATGATAGAAGTACGATATGAATGCTTTGTTTAATTGTTTTGTATATTTTTGTTTGTGATGTGCAGTTTGAAATAAAATGAACAGTAATTCTAAGTGAAATGGTCTATGTATATTGCAGCTAAGGCATGCGCAGTTAGACTGTAAAAATGGGGAGCCAGCTCCAGGACCGCGATCTATCCGAATCCGCAGTATAGCGAGGGGCGATATAACGAGCGGTGTGTGTATGTTTGTGTGTGTATATATATTTCCGTGTTGCTCGAGGAAATTCAATACTTTAATATTTCATGCGTGACAAAAAACGGTAGCCTTATGGTTTCCTATAAGTTACCGATCTTGGGTGTCGCACAATGAGCTTGGAACCCTGTCCCTTTTTTTAACTTTTTGTTTTTGTTTTTGCCATTTTTTAATTGTTTTTAAAATTTTTGTTCTTTTTATTTATTTTTTTGGTTTTGTGGGTTTCTTTTAATTTGAGATACATGGCTACTGTAGTGATCCAGCAATAGGGCTACTAAATAAAGTACCCCGGGGGTCAAAATTATGGATCCAAACATAGTCCTTGACCTTCCCCTGGATGAAAGAGAAGGCCATGCAAAGTTTGGTTGCACTGGCTCCTGCGGGGTCCGAATGCATAAAGGAACAGACAGACAAACTTTCTTCTTGAAGATTAAGATAAATTAATACATGATAAGTAGCGTGTCTTATTTTAACATAAATCATTTTTCACAGTTTGAGCAGCCCAAACAGCATGACATGACATCTATTAACAAACAAGAGACAGCCTACACACTGCGTGTACTATCTTAAATACTCTTCTTAAAACTCGTCCCTGGTAGCCCCTCTGCCATGGTCCGGCTCTTGGCTTGCATTCAAGACATCAAGGCCTGATGGTCTGCCAATTTTCTTCAGCTGAACACCAGCAAATCTGAACTCCTTCTAGTAGGATCTAAAACTCAACTTATGAATCTAAATATAGCTGCCCTGAACCTCAGAAACTGTCTGCTGCTGCCTTCCCCCACAGTACGAAGCCTTGGTGTACTTCTTGACAGCAACCTCTCCTTTGATGCCCACATCTCCTCCGTGGTCAAATCTTCCTTCTACCATCTTCGAAACATCTCCAAAGTCCGTCCCTACCTTTCCCTCCCGGATGCGGAGATACTTTGTCATGCATTTGTCTCCTCTCAACTCGACTACTGCAACTCTCATATGGTGGTCTCCCGGCACGCACCATAAACCGACTGCAAATAGTTCAGAATGCAGCTGCCAGTATCCTTACCAGATGTAAAAAACGTGATCACATCACCCCTCTGTCTTGCCCAGCTGCACTGGCTACCTGTAAAGTTCAGGATTATTTTCAAAACTCTCCTGCTCACCTACAATGCCCTTCATCACACAGGTCCCAAGTACCTCCTCAACCTGCTGACCCGCTATGTCCCTACCCGCAAGGGACCGCGAGGTCCTCTGACACTGGCCTGCTTGTTATCCCCAAGCAAAAGTGCACCAAACTTGGAGAACGCTTGTTTAGCTTTATGGCTCAGACTCTTTGGAACTCTGATGGTGGTCCACTATGTAAGGTGCTGTATAAAATACAAATTGATTGATTGATTATATAATAAACTTCAACTCTTTAGAAATAGCTGAGAAAGGTGTTATGATTATCAATCCGTATTCATTTAAATAAAGGGTCTTGTAAATGTGGCCCATTTATTTTCAAGAATAAAAAATATATAACATCATTGTTCACAGGAATTTGTATTGTACACATAACCATTATGTTTCTCAATCTTATTTATAGGGGGAGTTTGTCAAGAAGGATGTCTTCATCATTTTCTTACAGGGAGAGGAATTTAAAGGCAAGATTAGAAAAATATGTGAAGGGTGAGTGTTCATTTCCTGGTGTATTTTCAAATACAACAGATCCTGCCAAAATACCTAAATTGGTTGCCACTCTGCTGTGTGAACCTCTCATTTTCTGAATGGACACTTAAACTCCAGTGTATGCAGTGTGGGTAGAGGCCATATCCCAGTTATTGCCTAGTTGGGGATTTACTTTTTTTTTGTACAGATCTGCATTTTTAGTTTTCTTTATTCTCTTTCCAGATTCCATGCAACTATGTATCCATGCCCTGCCTCCTTATATGCAAGAATGGAAATGAGAACTCAGGTTAAGTTGCACATTGAGGATCTAAACATGGTTTGTATACAATTTTCTACATTTATGTTTTTGGTTTTAAGTGATTTTTCTGTGTTACGATTACTGTTCTGGATAGAATAAGAAACTGAATTGTCAATATTGTGTTGCATATTTTATTTTAACTGGCATTGTGGGATTCTAACATCATATATTCAAAGCAAGTGTAGTTCTCTGATGGTTAATAAATTAACATTTGTTATCATTCAAACTGACCTTGTTCTTTAAAGGGATGTATTACTTTTATATTGTACATGGATGTATCTACTTTTGAACATATTAACAACCATTACTAGGTCTCTCAGTCATGGAACTCCAGAGTTCAGGATTGGTAGATTTATCTGTATTTGTTTTTCTGTAGGTAAGTTATTTTTTTTTGTTTTTTTGTTTTTGCTCTTTGCATAGTAGAGCTATCGTAATTCTATATTAGGCTTTTTTGGTATATACGTTTGTATACAAATTTGAAATTGCTTAATGTTAGATCAATTAGATAGATAAACAGTTCTTAAAGAGCTGTGTTTGATGCTACCCAGTATAAAAATAAAGTTAACTTATCCTACCACTTTATTACCTTGTCGTATGTGATGAACATTAATCTATTCATTTCTGTAAATTATTATTTTGGATAAACTGATACTAGTTGAACTTTCTATTCTTGTATAATTACTAAATATGCCGTAGTGGTATATCATTTTATTATTATTCAGTTATTTAATTTAGAAGTCAGGGCCTGGCTTACATTATGGTAGGCTTTTACTTACCAATTTCTCTGCTATGAAATTAACCATTACAACTTTGTTTCCGCTTCCTTACATTGTGGGCTGTGTTCAATCTGTAATACTAGATTAATACTATGACAGCACTGAATAACAAGAAGGGCAGTCTGACCATTATTGAAATCAAGTTTTTGGAGACTTGTAATTCTGTATTGTAAAACTTGGGACACATTTTGATACATTCATGTTACCATTTAAAATCTCAACCGGTGGGGCAGGCCCCCCTGTCAAACTTATTAGGGGGGCACCGTGAGCGTTCAAATAATACAGTAATTATAATAAAACAAAAACTATTATTAAATTACATTTAATACAAGTCTAAATGTGACTTTTCATTTTTTTTTATTTACCTGTGATACAGGTACTTATTTAGTCTGGAAAACCACGACAAATAAAGAGGAGATCCAAATCACAAGCAATTTTGTGTGAGAACCATTGAATGCTCTGTTCCCGCTGCATTGTGTCCTTGTTCAGTACATAAAATGGATAGGTTTGTAGAGCGATTGTTCTGGTGCATCATCGTCTAAAAAACAAACTGTTGTGAAATATTAAGATATTAAGTTGCTTGGAAATTGGATTTCCCTTTGTTGGCACTACAGATGAACCTGGTCCTCACTGTGTCGTCTGTGGTCATGCACTGGCTAGTGATGTTTGTTAAAAACAGAAGTGCAGTTGTTTTTAAAAGTTTGTATTGATTTTGGTTACATTTTCTTTGGAGACACTAATGCATCAACATGTAAAGCAAGAGTGAGGTTAATGGGATGATCCATTTAAAAAAGTACCATTTATGTGTGTTTTGTTTGTTTTGATTTTTGAACATAGTGTTATCTATGCACAGGGTGACTTCTGTAGATGGCATAAGATGTACTGGAAATAGGGCAAATACTCCCCTGTGATTGGTTGATTTCTGAGTGAGGAACAAATTGCTAAGGTGGGGTGTGTGATTCAAAAGAGGTTGAGAACCCCTGGACTATATAAGCCCATGTGTCTGTCTATCCTGTCTATCTATCTATCTATATATGAAGATACAAAATACATTTGCTATATTTGCCACATACAAAATCTGTAAAAAATATCAAGTGTAATATATTTAGCTCAATGTGTCCAATTGTTTCTTTTTGAACGAAAGGTCCTGAAGCAGACTGATGAGCACAGGAAACATATTTTAACCTCTGCAGCAGCCAGCATTCACGAGTGGAGTATGAAAGTGAAAAAGATGAAAGCCATTTATTACACACTGAACCTCTGCAACATAGACATCACACAGAGGTTAATTATAGCTGAGATCTGGTGTGCAGTTTCTGACCTCAGCAAAATTCATGCAGCATTAGTCACGAGATCGGTAAGTGATTTAAATATTTGTAGTTTAAGGGGCTTGGTGGTACAGTGGGATAATTCACTAACCTCTCATGCTTGTCATCAGTGAAGTGAAAAAGGTTGTGTAGAGGGTTTTGGAATAGGATAGTACTATTTATGGTAATGGTGATGAAATCTCACAAAATAAAATGATATGCAGAGTATAACCGCAAATAAAACATTGTGTGCTATGCAAGTGCCTTTTATCCCGCTATGTTTCTTTGTCTGAATTTTGTCTGTCGTGGTTTAGAAGAATAACATAAGTGTTTTTGTGTATGGAGAATAATTTAGAAACAAGTGCTCTGACAAATCAATGTGTCTGACAAGCAGGCATTAAAGGTGTAGTGGAACTGATTCACTATCATCAGCTGTACATCATTTAGTCCTCTGGCTCCCCTCTGCACAGTTAGACTATACAAATGAAATTTATGGCAAATAATCCCCAGTCTTAATTAAATTGTAGATTACATTTCCAGACATTACAGCAGCTCTGTTAAAAATGCATATGTACATTGATAATATATAGTGATGTGAAAATGAATATACAACTGCACACTGGTCTACCAAAATATTAAAAACCTGTACTAGTTTGTGATGCTATGGGGTTGTTCATTTTTGCCAGCTTTGTCACACATATTGCTTGCTTACTAGCCTAAATATCTTTGTTTCTCTAAATTTGTAACATCACCTCTTCATAAAATAGTTTCTCAGTTTTAATTGCATATTTTTTTTTAATTGGTAGAATAATTGCATCCATGTTAATCAAAGTTGTTATCATTTTACAAAAAAGATGGCTTACACCCAGTGCTCCAGGCTTTGGGTCTCAGAGTCACGTTACTTATGTTTTAACATTACATTCTTAAACTCAGTGAACATGTTAAAACTTCAATATAAAGTCATACAGGTAAAAAAATATGGAAATGCATTAATAAGTTATAAACACTTTGTTTAGTATTATAGGCACCTTTTTTTTTTAGTGGTTACCTCTGACGATGGTTTCCAGATTTGTAGCTGGACTGGGGTGTTTACGTTTCATAAGAACATAAGAACATAAGAAAGTTTACAAACGAGAGGAGGCCATTCAGCCCATCTTGCTCGTTTGGTTGTTAGTAGCTTATTGATTCCAGAATCTCATCAAGCAGCTTCTTGAAGGATCCCAGGGTGTCAGCTTCAACAACATTATTGGGGAGTTGGTTCCAGACCCTCACAATTCTCTGTGTAAAAAAGTGCCTCCTATTTTCTGTTCTGAATGCTCCTTTATCTAATCTCCATTTGTGACCCCTGGTCCTTGTTTCTTTTTTCAGGTCGAAAAAGTCCCCTGGGTCGACATTGTCTATACCTTTTAGAATTTTGAATGTTTGAATCAGATTGCCGCATAGTCTTCTTTGTTCAAGACTGAATAGATTCAATTCTTTTAGCCTGTCTGCATACAACATGCCTTTTAAACCTGGGATAATTTTGGTTGCTCTTCTTTTCACTCTTTCTAGAGCAGCAATATCCTTCTTGTAACGAGGTGACCAGAACTGAACACAATATTCTAGGTGAGGTCTTACTAATGCATTGTAAAGTTTTAACATTACTTCCCTTGATTTAAATTCAACACTTCTCACAATATATCCGAGCATCTTGTTGGCCTTTTTTTTATAGCTTCCCCACATTGTCTAGATGAAGACATTTCTGAGTCAACATAAACTCCTAGGTCTTTTTCATAGTTCCCTTCTTCAATTTCAGTATCTCCCATATGATATTTATAATGCGCATTTTTATTGCCTGCATGCAATACTTTACACTTTTCTCTATTAAATGTAATTTGCCATGTGTAGCTTCAAACCTGTGTAGCTTCAAATCTTTCTTATTCTTACTGTGATTAGCTGCAAAGACAACAGGGCTAGCCAGAGATTGGATAATGTTTGCTGGGTTGGTTTTTCTTGTGTACAGTTTCCTAGTAACTGAAGACATTGTATTCTGGGAGATGTAGTTGTTAGTGGACGTTTTAGGGGACAACAAACTGTGCAGCAAAATTGTTATGCATATATTTACGCATTACATTTTAATGCGTAAAAACGGCAGTTACACAGCTTATCTGGACTGCTGCCCACACTATTTACATGTAGGGCTTTCCCCCTGCCACACACCTCCCCTCATATGCGCAGCACACATGGCTGCAACCAGCCATCTTCCCCCTTGAAACACTAACTGCCTTCCCCATTGTCCGTCTTTCCCCCTCTGGATTTGTGTGGGTGGGACGCCGGGTTGGTCTCGGCATTTCACGGTCTAAAAATAGGTATTTCAAGATATTTCACAATTAAACTTAATATTTATTAAAGAAGAAAAAAGTGTTGTCACATTCACAGACATTCCTAAATATGTAAATGATTACCTGAAAAACAGTAAATACTAAATTGTAGAATATTGAATTTTTTTATGTCTAAATCTATTTTTTATCTTTGGCAATATGGATTGGATTTGTTGTTTTGAAGTTATTTTTGTTTTTAATGTTTTTGTGTACATTTGTGTACTTTATTTGCATGACAAGTTGAACAAGAATTGCCAAAGATAAATAGATTTAGAGAACACAAAAGAACAGACATGAAATAAACAGAATTATATTTTTGTTGGGTTCATCTGCTGTGTGTCTCTGGCCCGGTGGCAGGACGGTACAAACTGCGTCTATTACTAGCCCCTCGCTCCTCTTCCACAGAAATACCTGCAGTTTCTCCTCTTGGCTCTGGAGCAGAAAGCCCTCTATTCTGTCTGCCAGCCAGAGGGAGTATCGCTCTGTCAGTTCTCATCAGTGGATGAAGTGGGTCTCAGTCTCAGTCTCTCCACTGCTTTATTTTAGGTGGAACCAGAATTTAATTATTCTTTTCTGTATGGGGATTAGCAGGTAGACTCTCCCCAGTTGTGCTCTGCAGCTGTTGTTGGGGGATTCTCTGTGTGTGTGCAGGACCTCTTTACAGAACAGCTGTGTGATTTCCATGGTGGTTTTATCTTACTTTGAGTAATCTACAGCTTGAGCAATAATTTTGTAGGATTAAATGCCTGCTGGGAGCTCAGTTTGTTTAGGATGTCTAGCAGGATCTGATGACAAATCTGAGACGAGCATACACCTTGGATAGTCCAACAACTAATACTGATTGATTCCATTATAAAACTTTAATCAATACCATAACTATTAAGTGAAGTTGTGACATTTTAGCAGGCTGTGTGGTCCAGTGGTTAAAGAAAAGGGCTTGTAACCAGGAGGTCCCTGGTTGAAATCCTGCTTAGCCACTGACTCATTGTGTGACCCTGAGCAAGTCACTTAACCTCCTTGTGCTCCGTCTTTCGGGTCAGACGTAGTTGTAACTGACTCTGCAGCTGATGCATGGTTCACACACCCTAGTCTATGTAAGTCGCCTTGGATAAAGGCGTCTGCTAAATAAACAAACAACAATAACAATAATCATTTCCTATTTGTTCAATTAAACTATTAGTCGTAGTAGTCGCATTAATATATATATATATATATATATATATATATATATATATATATATATATATATATATATATATATATATATATATATACAGTGCCTTGCATAAGTATTCACCTCCCTTGGACTTTTCCACATTTTGTAGTGTTACAACCTGGAATTAAAATTGATTTAATTAGGATTTTTGTCACTGATCTACAAAAATAGTCCATAATGTCGAAGTGGGGAAAAAAAATCTACATATTTTTCAAAATTATTTACAAATAAAAAACTGAAAAGTCTTGCTTGCATAAGTATTCACCCCCTTTGCTGTGACACCCCTAAATAAGCTCTGTTGCAACCAATTGCCTTCAGAAGTCACATAATTAGTTGAATGGAGTCCACCTGTGTGCAATTAAAGCGTCACATGATCTCAGATTAAATACACCTGTTTCTGGAAGGCCCCAGAGTTTGTTAGAGAGCATATCTAAACAAACAGCATCATGAAGACAAAGGAGCTATCAAAACAAGTCCGGGATAAAGTTCTGGAGAAGCACCAATCAGGGTTGGGTTATAAAAAAATATCCCAAACTTTGAACATCCCCCGGAGCACCGTTAAATCCATTATTAAAAAATGGAAAGAATATGGCACAACCGCGACTCTGCCTAGAGAAGACCGTCCACCAAAACTCAGCCAAATACAGGGAAATTCTAGAGGAAAACCTGTTTCAGGTCTGCAAGAAGCCAAAGCTACACTGGAGTGGTTTAAAAACAAGAACCTGAATGTCTTAGAATGGCTCAGTCAAAGCCCTGACCTCAATCCGATTGGGAATCTGTGGCAAGACTTGAAAATTGCTGTTCACCAACGTTCCCATCCATCTTGACAGAGCTTGAGCAATTTTGCCAAGAAGAATGGGAAAAAATTGCAGGATCCAGATGTGCAAAGCTGGTAGAGACTTACCCAAAAAGACTCACAGCTGTAATTGCTGCCAAAGGTGCTTCTACCAAGTATTGACTCAGGGGGGTGAATACTTATGCAACCAACAAATGTCTTTTTTTTTGGTTCAATTAACTTTTGTGTCACAATAAAAAATATTTTGCACCTTCAAAGTGTTAAGTATGTTGTGTAAATCAAATGGTAAAAATCCCAATTAAATCCATTTTAATTCCAGGTTGTAACACTACAAAATGTGGAAAAGTCCAAGGGGGGTGAATACTTATGCAAGGCACTGTATACATCGACATGTACATCGACTCAGTGGCCCATATTGAAAAAATGAAATTAAGTGACGGGAGTATAGATTCTTGGGCTACAGAGGCAGAAGTTATGGCAGCTGTAGATCTCCTAAATAGGCCCACACATGTATACATAGACTTAAAGAATAAGGACTGTTTTAAATATGAAGGCACAATAGAAGCCATTAAAAATAAGAACGGTCCAATTAATCTTTTATACAACAATAACCATTTCTCAGTTATTGTATTTAAAGACAATGAAACCGGAAGAAAATCTGAATACTGTGGCATAATTAAGAAAGATAATCAAAATAAATCTAAAACAGTAAAAATAAACCAGGTTAATAATAAAATGCGAAATAGGGAATTAAACATGACTAAGACAGAGAATTCAAAACATAAAGATAGGAGACCCAAAAATAGACATGGTACCAAATACACAAAAGATAAGACAGAAGACATAGTATTTAATTTATCAAGTAAAACTTTAACCACATCCCAAAAAGCAGTACTGAGTAAAGGACTTAAGTTTATACCGACTAAAAGATACAACGATAAAGATAAACTGGCCCCTGAATTGAAGGAGTGGGAGAGACGCATGAGATTAGAGGAATATTTTTTCAATGAAAATATCTCAGATTCAGAGGGTAATTATGAGCATGGGATTAAAGTTAATAGTACAAGCACATGGACTCCTCCGGATGGAAGAGACAAATAGTTAGATATGTATATTGAAGTAGTTAAACAAGAAATAATAGTAGGACTAAAGAAAAGATGTAAACTTAATCTAACCAATATTGAAGAACAAGCTATGACTGAGTTGTTAAATGATGATGATGTAATGATAAGACCAGCAGATAAAGGCTCAGGAATAGTGATAATGAACACAGATGACTATATGAAATCTGTAGAATGTGAATTAAATAATACAGATACATATGAAGAAGTTAAAAGGAATAAGATCAATAAATCAGCAAAAGAGGTTAAGGAAATTGCGGAGAGACTATACAATAAAGGAATTATATCAAAAGAATTAAAAAAATACATGCAGCCACATAATGCAAGAACAGGCCTAGCAAGAGGAAATCCTAAAATGCACAAAGAAAATCACCCGATGCGAATGATAGTCAGTACAATTGATAATCCAACACACATAATAGCTGAAATAGCAGAAAAACAACTTAGGTCGCACGTTGAGAAATTACCAAGTTATGTTAAGGATACAACACAATTTTTAAAAAGACTTGAATCAATAAAACACAACCTTCCAGAGAATACAATTTTATTTTGCATGGATGTAAATTCCTTGTACCCAAGTGCCCCTTGTAAAGGACCTTTAGAAGCTTGTCAAAAAGCACTAGATAATAGACTAGATAAATCAATACCAACAGCAGAAGTAATGAACATGATCAACGTAGTTTTAGAAAACAGTTATTTTACATTTGTTGATAAGAATTACAAACAAAACGATGGTACAGCAATAGGATCTAAATTAGGAATGCATTTTGCCAGTACATACATGGGAAAATGGGAAGAACAATTACTTAGAAAATCGGAAAGAGAACCTTTAGAATACATTCGGTTTGTAGATGATATTTTTGTGTTTGGACACATGGAGAAGAGTCTCTCTTCCAGTTTCATAAAATAGCAAATGAAATACACAGTAATATTAAGGTGGACCTTCGATGGACAAGGAAAGAAATAGAATTTTTAGATACCATAGTAAAACTTGAAGAAGGTTCAATTGAGACTGACCTCTTCTGTAAACCTACTGACATGCACCAGTATTTACACATGTCCTCTGCACATCCGATACACACTAAAAGGGCAATCCCAAAGGGTCTAGGAATAAGAATACGAAGAATATACTCAAAAGAAGTGACTATGTAAAACAAAGAAATATATTAAAAACACATCTTAAAAAAAGAGGATACAAAGAAAGAATTATAGAGACGGAGTTAAGAAAAGTGGATAAACTAAAATGATCTAGAGATGATCTACTAGATTATAAAAATAGAGATAAAAAGGTCAAAAGAGTCCCATTAATAATGACTTACTCTAAACTTTTGCCCAATATTTCTAAGATAGTTTGGAAACACTTGCGGATTCTACATAATTCAGAAAAATTAAAAAAAGTATTTCTTAAGGCCCCAGTTGTAGCATTCAAAAGAGAAGCTAATTTAGGTGATATTTTAGTTCACAGTAAACATAAAAGAATAATTGACAAAATAGGTTCTACGAACATGTGCAACAGTAGATGTAAAGTGTGTAAATACATAGATAAAAGTAAAAATATAATTAAACATAAGAACACCACATATCCACTAAAAACTAATACCTACTGTAAAAATAGCAATGTTGTTTATGGAATAGCCTGTGAAAAATGTGATGAAATCAAATATGTTGGAGAGACTGGAACTACTTTATATAAACGAATTCAGAACCACCTTTCATTAATTAGAAATAAAAAATGAATGAACCAATAGTACAGCACTTCACCAGTCAAGGACATGACATAAATGATGTAAAGTTTGTAGTATTAGAACAGCTAAAATTAGACAATGCGACATATAGAAGAATAAAAGAAAGTAAATGGATAAATAGACTGAATACAATTATGCCAGCGGGACTCAACAGAAAAGAATGAACTAATTAACTTCAATAGATATATAACATTTAAATAAATAAACAAAGTTTGTTCAAAAGTTGTGCATGCTGATGCGCTGGGGAGGCCAAATCTAGACTGATCCTCAGAGCCAGCATTGCATGATTTAATAAAAATATAAATTTATATAAAGTAATGTTAATTAGAATTAATACAGATTCAAAGATAGAAGTAAAAATGATGTCACAATATATAGAACAGCATTACATCATGTAAGAATAAATCATAGATTTGAATGTAAACAATAACAAGTAGTTGTCATGCCGTCAAAACCTATAAATACCTCCAATGTTTTGATTCAAACACAGGCTCCCTTGAGAAAGATATGTGCAACATATCGAAACGTTGAGCAGCTGGCTCTTTGAGCTAAAATATATATATATATATATATATATATATATATATATATATATATATATATATATATATATTACTTCTATCTTTGAATCTGTATTAATTCTAATTAATAACATTACTTTAGATAAACTTATATTCTTATTATATCATGCAATGATGGCTCTGAGGATCAGTCTTGATTTGGCCTCCCCAGCGCATCAGCATACACAACTTTTGAATGAATTTTGTTTATTTATTTAAATGTTATATATTTATTGAAGTTAATTAGTTCACTCTTTTCTGTTGAGTCCCGTTGGCATAATCGTGTTCAGTCTATTCATCCATTTACTTTTATTCTTCTATATGTCGCATTGTCTAATCTTAGTTGTTCTAATACTACAAACTTTACATCATTTATGTCATGTCCTTGACTGGTGAAGTGGTGGACTATTGGTTCATTCATTTTTTTTTATTTCTAATTAATGAATGGTGGTTCTGAATTCTTTTATATAAAGTGGTTCCAGTCTCTCCAACATATTTGATTTCATCACATTTTTCACAGGCTATTCCATAAACAATATTGCTATTTTTACAGTAGGTATTAGTTTTTAGTGGATATGTGGTGTTCTTATGTTTAATTATATTTTTACTTTTGTCCCTTGTATTTACACACTTTACATCTACTGGTGCACATGTTTGTAGAACCTATTTTGTCAATTATTCTTTTATGTTTACTGTGAACTAAAATATCACCTAAATTAGCTTCTCTTTTGAATGCTACAACTGGGGCCTTAAGAAATACTTTTTTAAAATTTTTCTGAATTATGTAGAATCCGCAAGTGTTTCCAAACTATTTTAGAAATATTGGGCAAAAGTTTAGAGTAAGTCATTATTAATGGGACTCTTTTGACCTTTTTATCTCTATTTTTATAATCTAGTAGATCATCTCTAGATCATTTTAGTTTATCCACTTTTCTTAACTCCGTCTCTATAATTCTTTCTTTGTATCCTCTTTTTTTAAGATGTGTTTTTAATATATTTCTTTGTTTTACATAGTCACTTCTTTTGAGTATATTCTTCGTATTCTTATTCCTAGACCCTTTGGGATTGCCCTTTTAGTGTGTATCGGATGTGCAGAGGACATGTGTAAATACTGGTGCATGTCAGTAGGTTTACAGAAGAGGTCAGTCTCAATTGAACCTTCTTCAAGTTTTACTATGGTATCTAAAAATTCTATTTCTTTCCTTGTCCATCGAAGGTCCACCTTAATATTACTGTGTATTTCATTTGCCATTTTATGAAACTGGAAAAGAGACTCTTCTCCATGTGTCCAAACGCCAAAAATATCATCTACAAACCAAATGTATTCTAAAGGTTCTCTTTCCAATTTTCTAAGTAATTGTTCTTCCCATTTCCCCATGTATGTACTGGCAAAATGCATTCCTAATTTAGATCCTATTGCTGTACCATCGTTTTGTTTGTAATTTTTTTGTCTGTAAAATAACTGTTTTCTAAAACTACGTTGATCATGTTCAGAACCTCTGCTGTTGGTATTGAGTTATCTAGTCTATTATCTAGTGCTTTTTGACAAGCTTCTAAAGTTTCTTTACGAGGGACACTTGGGTAAAGGATTTTACATCCATGCAAAATAAAATTGTATTCTCTGGAAGGTTGTGTTTTATTGATTCAAGTCTTTTTAAAAATTGTGTTGTATCCTTAACATAACTTGGTAATTTCTCAATGTGCGACCTAAGTTGTTTTTCTGCTATTTCAGCTATTATGTGTGTTGGATTATCAATTGTACTGACTATCATTCGCATCGGGTGATTTTCTTTGTGCATTTTAGGATTTCCTCTTGCTAGGCCTGTTCTTGCATTATGTGGCTGCATGTATTTTTTTAATTCTTTTGATATAATTCCTTTATTGTATAGTCTCTCCGCAATTTCCTTAACCTCTTTTGCTGATTTATTGATCTTATTGCTTTTAACTTCTTCATATGTATCTGTATATTTATATTTTTACATATACAGTAGTGTATATATACAGTCACCTCAAATTATTGGCACCCTTGATAAAGATGAGCAAAAAAGGCTGTATAAAATAAACAACACAGGTAATGAGCTATATTTTATGCTCAAATATATGGGAAAACCATATTCTTTTATTCTAATACAATTGCTCAGAGAGTTTTTGTATTAACAAGTAATAAAAAATGTTCTCAAAAAGATAGGTGTCAGAATTATTGGCACCCCTAATGATTCTTATAAATAAAATCAAACAAAATTAAATCTGCATTAACCCTTAGCAGTCCATTTATTGAGCACGTATCAGGCGCGTCAGGTCCAATTTATTTTCACACGCACAGTTTATTTTACACAGTAAAACAGGTTTAAAAGGCACTGCATATCAACAGGACACTCAGTACTGCATCTCCAGCCCCGCCCCACCCCTTGTTCGCTGTATTTAACATACCTCTTCATAGTCGTGCATACCGATGAATCATCTCCCGATCACGATCACTCGTTTTATCACCAAACTCCTCAATAATGCGATCCCAGTCATTATTTTATTACTATAACATCTAAAAAAAGCTCTGCAAATGTCCATGATATTCTTTGAGCGCTGGATGCAGAATCAGCTATCTTGTTTGTTTATGTCCATGTTATCTATGTGGTGCCGTGGCTATCTGTATTTATGAGATACGCCCATTTTTTTTCTTCTTTTTTTTCGGCTTCTCTCAGCTCCTATAGGTCTCACTCAGCCATTGAATGGTTTTCTCAGCTTTTTTCTGGAGAAAAAACGACACAGAGCTGTTTTTTATGTCTTTTTGATGATGTCGGACAGGGTCCGACATTGGACCGGAAAGGGAAAATTGCAATGTCAGACCAGGTCCGACATAGGACCGCAAACGGTTAACATTCTACTTCTTTAAGTTCATCTCAGTCTTAAGGAGCTGTACTTTGGCCTTCCATGGCTTCCTGTTTCACTGGGGTATAAAAATGAGGAAACACGCATATGAAATCCATTTGTCATCCATCACCATGGGGAAAGGCAAAGAACTCACAAATGAAAAGAGACAAATGGTTGTTGACCTTCATAAATCAGGCAATGGGTACAAAACAATAGCTAAAACTAAATATACCACTTACCACTATTAGGGCAATAATTAAGAAGTTCAAAACCACTGGAACAGTAGTAAACTTGCCTGGTAGAGGACGCAAGTGTATCTTGCCCCCACGCACAGTGAGGCAGATGGTTCAGGAGGCAAAGGGAAATCCAAGGGCCACAGTTGGAGAACTACAGAACTTGGTTGCATCTTGGGGTCACCAAGTCTCCAAATCTACAATTAGATGCCACCTCCATGCCAATAGGCTATTTGGAAGGGTTGCCAGAAAAAAGCCTTTATTGAGGGCAACCAACAAACGTAAGCGCCTGGAGTTTGCTAAATGGCATTGGCACTTCGATTGGAACCGGGTGCTATGGTCAGATGAGACGAAAATAGAGCTCTTTGGCCACGCACACCAGCGGTGGGTTTTTTTAGCGTTGAAAGAAGGATGCGTGTGCAGAAAAGAACCTACTGTAAAATATGGTGGTGGATCTTTGATGTTATGGGGCTGTTTTGCTTCCACTGGTCCTCCTGCCCTTGTTAAGGTCAACGGCATCATGAACTCTTCCCAGTACCAGAACATTTTAGCCACAAACCTGGTTGCCTCTGCCAGGAGGCTGAAACTTGGCCGCAAGTGGATCTTCCAGCAAGACAGTGACCCCAAGCACACATCAAAATCCACAAAGAAATGGTTAATTGACCACAAAATCAACATTTTGCAATGGCCATCTCAGTCTCCGGACCAACCCCATTGAAAACCTGTGGTTTCAATTGAAGAGGGCAGTCCATAAGCGCAGATCGAAGGATATCAAGGATCTGGTAAGATTCCGTATGGAGGAATGGTCTAAGATCCCTCCCAATGTGTTCTCCAATCTCATTAAACATTATACATGTAGTGTTTGTCACGCTTGCTATAGAGTTGTATTCTACCTTCCCTCAGCCCGCTGTGTGCATTAACTTGCTACACATTATGCTGAGTATGAGTATCATTGTCCTCAAACCTGCTCTCGAATCCGCTTGACTCCTCTCAGATGTTGTGGATCTCCTCTGCCAATTGGCTCTTGTTAGGCTCCTTGTATCCTGGTTGGTGGGGTGGAGACTTGCTCCAGTATGATGTCTTTCAGCAGTTTGGCGTTGATCCCGGCGCGATTTAGGCACACGTTGTCGTACAGGTGGTGCACGGTGTGGCACTGGACCACATGGACATTGGGGAAGTTCAAACATGCACTGGTGACTGTCATTGATCCTCTCGCTGACTCGAGGGTCGATATAATGATTTTTGCAGATGGGATTTTGTGGGTTGTCGTCTCCACTATTTGATTTAGCTTTTTGATGATGTGATTACTGGTGCTGGTGTTGTTGTGTGAGGATCTCCAGTGCGGTACTCGTGGTGGTGCATCATGTAATAAGGGAAAGACATTTTTCTCTGAGATATTTTCTGTTCGAGTCTATTAACAACTTCTGTGCTGCCTAATGTATCTGGCACGTCCTCAAAAATGCTTGCTCAGTGCTGCCTAACGTACCAGGTATTTCCTAATTAAAAACATGTTTAAAAAAAAGGGCTGGATTACCATCTGGATCAATCATCTAGAAGCTTTTACAGATAATATGTGGTCAGTGGCTCTAATTTCATTGTTACAGTAATAAAATACCTTCGATGTGACACAGTTAGACCCAATTTACAGCCTGCTTGAATGCTAGCGCTGGCCAGCAAATTTAAAGCAAATGTAAAACAAACAATGATAACTGGCAATACACAACAATGTGTAATTCTCTGAACCCCGGGGTTCAGTCCTGAAATAATCATGTTTGTAAATACAGAACACAGACACAGTCAAAATTCCAAAGTGAGTGCTTTTCAGTGCAAGTGGTGAAATATATTTATTTTGTGAACAATGGTGCAGTGTTGTCCAGGTTGGTGCTGGCCTTTAGCAACAGTTCATGGTACGTGTTAGCCGTCTAACAAAACATTTACAACAAAACGTTTACAATTAGCACGGCTGAAGAAACAAACACTAAACACTCACGATACTTTCACAGTCCTTCAGCGGTTCATCCGTAACCATAACAAAGGAGTTGTTCGTTCTGCCACTTCCCCTTATAGTACCTTCAGCCACCTCCCCTTAGTTAGCGAGTGCAATCGTTTATCTTCCAGTCCACGATTGCCACATCACTTCCCGTCTGGGGCGATGACTTAGTGTACTGTGGTTCCACCCCCTTCCTGGATGGCCAACTTCCGACCAACCCTGGAATGAACTGTCAAACCATCCAGTCCGGGGCACACTGTTCCCTTTGCACAGCGCCCTCACAGGTCGGGAGGCAGATTTATAACCAATATTCATTCGTTCTCTGTCACATGTTGTTATAAATGTTTATAGTGAATACGTCGCTGAGCTGTGTTCCCTTACAGATCCCAGTTTTCTCTGTTTTTAACAGTGTTTTCTGTGTTTTTTATTTTTTATTTGTCGTTATGGAATTATTTAATGTAGAATTATTTAGGGTTACAATTATAGTATCACACTGCTCTCTCTCTATCTCTCTCTCTCTCTCTGCTTGCCACCACATTTTCACTAAGTTCAGTGCTGCTTGCTCCTTCAACAGCCACAGAAACATAGATGGGCAGTATACATAAAATTAATTAACAACTTCCAGCCGAAAGTCATCTCAGTCGTACATCATCCTCCCAAGTTTTACCCCCCACTGAAAAATACAAACCAACAGGTCACCTTTTTGTGTCATTTGGGGAGCACACACTGGGGAGTCCAGTATCTAAACAATCGCAAACTGGCTGATGGTGTGCATAGAGACCTACTACATCCTTGAATGCAGCCTGTTGGATAAAAACATCAATGCACACTCAGTGGAATATCTACCCCCTGGGACAACTTAAAAAATGTCCTCTTCTCACCTTCAAAAAACTACAGCCTAGACATCTGTAGCTCACAACCTTCCTTTGCACACTCAATACTGTGAGCCGCTTCCCAATAATAAAACTATATAAGTTTATCAACGCGATTTCTTGGGATGGGGATTTAACCCCATCCACGCCAACTACCCTTTATGAGGGGCTTTTTTTTGCCGGTCTCAAATAATAAATAACAGCACAAATGAAAATACATACATAAATAAATTAATACACAAGGGGTGGGCACCCCATCACACAGTTATACTGCAGTTTTTGCAGGACCTGTTTGACAAGGGGAAATCCCCCTCTACATTAAAAGTCTATCTGGCAGCTATTTCAGCTTGCCATGTCAAGATTGACTCTGTCTACCCAGGAGATCACTTCTTGGTGAGGCAATTTTTAAAAGAAGCTTGTGGCTTTGGCCACCTATGAAGCATATTGTTCCTCACTGGAGGTTTAACGTGGTGCTTGATGCACTAATGAAGCCTCCATTTGAGCCCTTGCTTTCAGCTGAACTGAAATTTTTATCGCTCAAAGTGGCAATCACCTCCACAAAGCAGGTGAGTGAGATGCAAGCATTCTCAATTGCAAAAGCCTGCTTAATTTTTGCAGAAGCCAGGACAAAGGTTATGCTTTGTACCAATCCTGCTTTTTTGCTGAAAACTATCTCTGCATTTAATGTCAACCAGTTTGTGGAAATGGAAGCTTTCCATCCGCCTCCTTTCCAGTCTGACAGATAGTGGCAGCTCCATATGCTCTGTCCTGTGTGGACACTAGAGTATTATGTTAACAGTTGGAAAAAAAGTTGGAGGCAGTCCAAACAGGGGCAAAGTCCCATGGTCAAGCCCTGTCTAAACGGAGGCTGTCCAAATGGATAACGGACACAGTCAGGACTGCCTGAACGAGCTTGCCCCCTCCAGAAAAGCTCACTACCCATTCCACCAGGGGCATGGCAACTTTGTGGGCTGGTTTTGGAACTATTAAGGATGGCTTCAGGGGTGACTATTACAACATAGACATAGAGGTGCGTTTCTCCCTTAATTTTTTTGCCCTAGCTACTTGTTACTGAGGTTCCTAATGGACCTAATGGACTCTGACCTCTCCTCCCTGCTCCAGGGTCACAAACCCACCACGTGTGCCCTGGACCCCCTCCCCACTCACCTCTTTCAAGCTGCTGCTCCTGCTCTACTTCCCTTCATCTCCTCCTTTCTCAACACCTCCTTTCTGGTCTCTTTCCCTCTGCCTTCAAACAAGCCTCTATCACTCCCTTCCTCAAAAAACCTACCCTCGACCCCACCTCCCTCCAGAGCTACCGCCCTGTCTCCCTTCTACCCTTCCTCTCCAAAACCCTCGAGCGGGCAGTACACCACCCGCTCTCTGCTTTCCTATCCAACCACTCTCTGCTCGACCCTCTCCAATCTGGCTTCCGCTCTGCTCACTCCACTGAAACCACCCTCCTGTCTGTCACCAACTCACTAACCTTGCCGTGGTGGAGAAGCTTGCGTAGTCCCAATGATCCCGAGAGTGATGCTGTCTGGAGCTAAGCTAGCTCCTGGTAAGGCCACCCATGGTGGTAAGGTCAAGGGGGGAGGTTCCAGACAAAACGCGATCCAACCAAGACCTCAACAGTGGAGCATGTGGAAGATGACGGCAAGTCACAACGGTTGTGAAGGCGGAGGAAGGCTGCAGCAGAGGGAGGTCCCCAGTCGTCATGGTCACCATGCCATTGGACCCTGACCCCTATCTGTCAAGGACCGTGTGGTGGCTGCCCGTGCATCAGTCTCCCCACATTAAACGAAGTCATGCACAGGCGTCCTCCAAAAAGGGAACCACCCTACACATCCCGGATCAAAGTACTATGGCGATCAGCAAGTGGCGAAGGGGGCAGGATTGTGAGATCTGAAAGCTTCTAGTCACGAGCTGGCACATTAGGTGGTGGGTGTCAGATTCAGTCACTGGGCTCTTGGACTGAGGCAGATAGAGTCCTTCGGCAGCTGCACCCATGACTGAGCAGCCCTCTTTAGGATCCACTCTGCTCACCCCACTAGGGTAAGGGGCTGGAAAAGTTGCCCTAAAAATAGTCTGCCTCAAACATAAACAGCATCACCACTACCATAATGCAATGTCATCCGGAACAGATCATGTACTCCCAGTTAAGGGAAGGTCAGCAAGCCCCTGGCAGGCAAAAGAAACGCTACAAAGACAACATCAAAACAAACCTGAAGAAATTCAACATCACCTCCAACAACTGGGAAGACAATGCACTAAACAGACACAGCTGGAGGAAAATCGTTCAAGAGGGGGCTGCACTACACGAAAAGGCTCTTTACTGTACCGCAGAGGACAAGCAGCAGCTATGCAAGGAGAGACTCAACACCAGGAAGGCCCAACTACCAACCACAACCAACACTCACCCCTGTCCACACTGCACCAAAATATGTGGCTCTCGGATCGGCCTTTACAGGCATCTGAAGACCCACAAATAGAAGACCCTATGGAGGACAATCATACTCGACTCGAGTGATCGCCAATGATGATGAAACTCTGCCCGAGCTGCCTCTCTCTCCTCTGTCCTAATTCTCCTCAACCTCTCTGTTGCCTTTGATACTGTCGATCACTCTATTCTACTATCCTCTCTCGCTGACCTGGGAATCTCTGGCACTGCTCTGGCCTGGTTCTCCTCCTAGCTCTCCAACCGCACTTACCAAGTAACCTGGCGTGAAGCAACCTCCACACCTCACCCTCTGTCAACTGGAGTCCCCCAAGGGTCAGTCTTGGGTCCTCTCCTGTTCTCTCTCTACACCCGCTCCCTGGGCCCCCTCATCGCATCCTATGGTTTCTCATACCATTTCTATGCTGATGATGCTCAGATTTTCCTCTCCTTCCCCACCTCTGACTCCACCATCCCCTCCCGTATCTCTACCTGTCTGTCTGCTATCTCCTCCTGGATGCACTCGCATCACCTCAAACTTAACCTCTCTAAATCTGACCTCCTGTTCTTTCCCTCCTCCCCCTCCTCTGATCTCTCTATCTCCATTCCTCTGGAATCTACCACACTCTCTCCCTCCTCAGCTAAGAACCTCGGAGTCACCCTGGACCCCTGCCTCTCGTATTCCCAGCACATCTCCACTCTGGCACGCACTTGCCGATTTTCTTCCTGAGCAACATACGAAGAATCCGACCCTTCCTCACCAACTACGCCACCCAGCTCCTGGTCCAGGCCTTGGTACTCTCCCGCCTAGACTACTGCAACTCCCTCCTGGCTGGCTTCCCTGCGTCCGCCACCCGTCCGCTCCAGCTCATCCAGAACTCTGCTGCTCGCCTGGTGTTCTCTCTGCCTCGCTTCTCCCATGCAACTCCACTGCTCCGCTCACTCCACTGGCTCCCGATCACTACTCGCATCCAGTTCAAGACTCTTGTACTCGCCTACAGATGCATTGACCAGACTGCACCCAGCTACCTCCAGACCTTCATCTCTCCCTACACCCCCACTCAACCTCTCCGCTCTTCCTGCACTAGAAGACTGGATCTACCTCTACGCTCCCCTGCCTCCAGAGCCTGCTCCTTCTCCACCCTCGTCCCGCAGTGGTGGAATGACCTTCCTACAAATGTCAGGACTGCCCAGTCCCTGACCACCTTCCGGCGCCTCCTCAAGACTCACCTCTTCAGACAGCACCTGTAGAACTCCTCTTTTCCCTCCGGACACTTATCACTCTTTCTTAAATCTGCTTTACTTGCTCTTATCTGCCCCCTATTTTACTGCATTTAATACTGTACTTTAGAGTACTGTAATCTGTCACAAGTGTTATTTAATCTGTAGTATTTTGTATTTAATTATATCCTGATGTAACTATCACTGACACTGTTATCTGCTTTGTTATTGAATCGTATTTTGTCATATACTTGTACTTGCTAGAACCAAAGTCATTGTATTTTTTATCTTGCTCTTAATTGTATTATTACTTGTACTGTGATTCTTGAAATGTATTTTTGTTTACGACTGTAAGTCGCCCTGGATAAGGGCGTCTGCTAAGAAATAAATAATAATAACAATAATAATAATAATAATAATAATAATAATGGCAATGCACAAGGTAGCCTTTGGCTGCAGCATTCCAGTCCATTTAGTTAGTCTTCAGATAAGTCAGTGCCCTGATTCAGACAACTTTTTCTACTTGATTTGAATGTTCTTTCCTTCTTTCCTGTTTTTTTCTTAGTATTGACAACCTGCCATCCCAAATCTACTTTTCAGTAGGGGTCCTGATTTAACTTTCATTCTTCTAAAGCAACCTTTTCCTCCATTTGATGCACTTGTTTCTAACCTTTTGAGGTTTGTTGTGGGTCTACATGGTTGTCAGGTTGTCAATGTGTGTTTTGGTAACCCAGCTGTTGCTTTCACAAGGTCACTTTTTAAGACTACATTGTCTTAAAGGTGGAGAAAAACATTTAAAGTAAAAAAAGCATCTAAAAAGATAAATAAAGAAGCCATGTTACAGTTAATGCTCATATTCTTAACTCAAATAATGAACTCCACACACTAAATTAGCTATAAGAAAGGATGTAAGACGAGTGGGTGGTAGTTTAAATGTTATTAGATGAAGCCATCGATACCGCAGAGTGGGCAAAGGTAGACAGAGTAAGATACATCTAAATTATAGTGCTTAATAAAGGGCTCGAATTAGATTAGTTTTGCCCATGTAGTAGCTACACCCCTTACTAAATAGGCCTTGGTGGATCCTGGAGTGGAAATCTGGGAACATTGATTGTTTTCTTTGGAGCCACTTGGTTGAACCCCTTTATCTAGATACCTTAGGGTGAGAGCCTACAGCTGAGGTGGGAACCTTTATCTAGACACCACAGGGTGAGAACCTCCAGATCCTACAACAAGTTGGGAACCACACAAAACACAGAAAGAGGGCATGGGTAGGGAACAACAAGCCCAATTTTTTCCTGGTGAGTGAAATTGTCCCCACCACTTCAACATTTATAGGCAATAACTAACCAGCTGCTTCCCCTATTAAGAGACATGCTTTGCAGCCCAAGACCTGCTTTGACCCCATTGAAGCTGTTCTCTAATTGCTGAAATCGCCTGACAAAATTGCAAAACCTAGGATTCAATCTTTTTCATCGCCTGTCGTGTCGCCTATGGTGTAAAAGCATAGATTCTATAAATATTGTTGCATCGCTGCACATTTTCAATTGTTGCATCACATCTGGTGTGTAGTGGACTTTAATCTACCCCATGCATAAATGCATTTCAGTGAATAGCTGAGCATGAACTGCTCCCAAGACCTGAAATTGGGGAGGGAGTGACAACCCCAGTCTTCTGCACTGGGCCACTGCATGGTACAAACTGTTGGAGAACACTAGAAAACTGCTTTTAAACTGTGACTGTCTTTTGTAATGGAGTACATTTGTCTATATTTTCAGGAGCAGAATGGATCCAGTCTGGGTCCTATATTGAACAGAATAAAGACAGAACAAACCCCGCCAACATTCAACAGGACCAATGCCTTTACCTCAGGCTTCCAAAGTATCATTGATGCATATGGAGTGGGGAATTATCAAGAAATAAACCCAGGTGAGAATATTAACCTTTATTGACATTCACCTTCAACTGTCAGTGTTGAGGGCATAGTTTCAGTGACTTTTACACTGATGCCATGAAAAACCCAGACCCAAGTTGGGGAGTATCATGAATGTAAAACTGGGAACTGTCTTTGTGGTAGGCTACATACAGCATACACTGAGTATTTCAATGTGTTTTACCCTTGCAAAAACACCATAGTATTGTAGCCCCTTTTCCTTGGCAAGCACTGCTCCAGCGAATAGGAGTGTTGCAGTAAACAAGCTAGATGATTCAGCTAATTATTTCACTCAATAAACCAGAGTTTGATATTAAGTTCAGTTCCAAATTTGGCACTAGAAATTTTTCCCACTCATGTTATTTTATTTGGATAAGTAAGTGTTGTGCGCACACACACAAACTGCAGGAGACAGTAATTAAAGATCATTTTTGTCCATTTTTATTATAGGGATTTCCCTGGAAAACATGGGTAAGAACAACAGTAAAAAATATTTTATTTAACAATAAAATTAAGTTTACAACTTGGGTTCGGGAGGATGGACAAACCCACCCACATTTATCACTTCATCTAATTGAATCATATCAACTAATGAATCCAAATTGAATAATTACCACTAGCATAAATAATCGTTTTACTCACCCTTCCTTTTGTATTTTGTTCTTTCGCATTCGCCATGGAAGGTATACTGGATTACAGTATCTCCGACGACAGATTTATTTACTGTTTCTCCCGAACAGAATCCTCCTGCGACACAACCTGCTTCGGTTACCCCCCTGCAGATGATTTGATCTGCAATAATTCCAGCCGCAGCTTTCTCGGCCTCCATGGCAGAGTCTTCACAATCCTCACGATCTGCTTCAACCTGCAGTTCCCGGTCAGCTCGAAAGCTGTCTCTGGTTCGCCGCAGCACTCGACTTGCTACCCGCTTTCCAGCTCCAGACATCAAGAACTGGACAGTTCCAAAACTCCAGCAACAGCTTCACAATAATAATATCCATTTTCAGCACTTCAGCCAGCAAAGAGCATCTATTCAATATTTAACTCACCTCTCTGCAATCAAGTCCCAGTCGCTTCCACTATGACGTCAGTTCTGATCGCCGCCTCCCAGGACCTTCCTGCCTTACTGCTGTCAGCCACCGTGGACGCAGACATCTTGGGATACGTAATCTGCTGCTCTACCTCCCGCTGTCTCCACTTTAATCAATCAAGACGCATTTCAGCAACCCGGATCAGTTCAGAAACCTGCTTTAGCCACAGGCATCCAACAGGCCCCTGTGGTTTTATCAGCCCCTGTGAATCCCAGTAGGAAACAGTTTTTGGCCCCTCTTTAAACAGGTGTCCTACCCTCCCTATAGGGTTCATCAGACGTTCAAAATGTTCTGTTTTTGTCAGCGGGCATCCAACAGGCCTCCACCACACTCCTTCCCTACGATTGTAAGTCGCCCTGGATAAGGGCGTCTGCTAAGAAATAAATAATAATAATAATAATAATCTGTGGGCGTCCTTTTGTCCTCCACAACCCCTGTCCCGCCATTTCTGTCCACTGTGGGCGTCCAACAGGCCCCTGTAGCCCCCCCCCACTATTCTGTCCTCTGTTCAACATTCTTCCTTTGTCCTTCAATCTTTCTCCTCTCAGGCCTGCTCCCTCACACAGGTTTTCTCTCAGCTGTTCCTCTGCCTCCTTCCCACAATGCACTTTTCTTAAACCCAAAGCCTGTCTCTCTCTCCCTGCAGATATTAACCTTGTTTCTTTACTCACTAACACACTTAACTCTGTTTGCAACAGGACTGTTGATTGTGGCGATCTTTCTGTCACTTTAAAATCATCAGAACCCCAGTTATTTAAAACACTTTCAATTTCCGAAATTATTTGCCTTTCAGCCATTACAGAGACATTATTTATGAAGTCTACCCTGGTCACCGCCATGAACTAGATGACTATTTATCTATCATCCTCTATCTTTCCACCCGTTTTGGAGGTTCCACTTGTTATAATTACCATAAAGCTTTTTCTACTAAAAGCCAATGCACGCCTCCAGCAGTGGAATCAGTGCCTATACTGAGGTGCTTTTAGACCAGGATCTTTCTTTTCACATTTTTTCATGGGCTTACTACTCCTGACATGTTCTGTATGTGGCTCTACTACTCACTCCACCATAGCTTGCTCTGTTACTCAGTCTGCCTCTTCCTCCACTCATCTCCCAGCTAAAACTCCTCCTAAATAACTATCATATTCCGTTCCTCCATCTTTTGGATGATTTCCTTCTAATTGATTTTTCATATGTCCCACCCGCACAAAACATATCCACTTTCAAATCTGTTTTTTCTAAGTTAGGGATCCCCTTAGCCAAGGAGAAAAACTCTGGCCCCTCCACATCCATTGAACCTCTGGGTATCAACCTGATTCCTTCAAAGCTTCGCACCCCCAGGAAAAAATCAACCGCTTCGTCATTTCTTCTTTTATTTCTGGAGCCCCACGCACTAAATGTGACCTTCTATCTCTCCTCGGTCACCTCAACTACGCAATGAGAATCGTCGCACAGCATTGTTTTTTCATTTCCTACCTACTCCAACTCACTTCCTCCGTCAACTCCCTTTTTCTTCGAATTTCTCCAAACTCTTTCTGTTCCGAAGAATTACGCCTCTGGAAACTTCTCTTAAGTGAGTTGAACGGAATAACTTTCTTTTATGATAACTGTTGGCTTTTACCCGAAGAGCTACAGCTTTTCGCAGACACTTCTCCTTCTCACAGTTTTGGAGGTTATTTTAAGGGGAAACGGTTTGCTGCCCCCTGGTCCAAAGAGTTAGATTCCATCTCTGTCTCCGACCAGTCCATTGCATTGTTTGAAATGTATCCAGTTGCTGTAGCAGTTTCCCTCTGGGGTTCCAAATGGGCAAAAAAGTCCATTCTTATCCATTCAGATAATTCCACAACTGTACAGATCATTAACAAAGGCTGTTATTCTCCACAAATCATGAAAATTCTTAGGAGAATTACTTGGTTTACAGTTTGTAATCAATTCATCCTAATTGCAAATCACATACCAGAACATTTAAATCAAATTGCTGACGCTCTTTCTCGCAGATCCTTAGCTCCTGAAGCAGACCCTCTCCAATTCCGATCCCTCCCTATTCGGACCTCATATTCCTGTAACCCACGCTCTCTATACTCTTATTCTTCAAGCCCAGGAAACCAGGCTCTTTGGCACCTCGCCCTGGACACTCCAAACCTACTGGCCTTCCTGGAACTGCTTCAAAAACGTTTACGCTACATTCAACATATATATACACTCTTAAAAAATAAAGTGGGTAAGTTTTTTTGTTTTTTTTTCGTCTTCACAATTAAGAATTGAGCCGATTTTTACCGAGGAGGCTGCCTCAATGGACGCAACGCGCCTGCCTACGTGCACTATCTAAGCAGTTATAAGACACTTTTGCATTTTACCTTAAGGAGAGGTCAAAGGTCACAGTCAAAGATATTTTTTGGTAGAGCATATATGGGTTACTATATGTGTTCCATAGTAAGCTAAAATAAGCTAGTTTTTCATTCGACCTTTAGGAGAGGTCAGAGTTCACGAGCAATGACATTTTTCGATAGAGCATATATGGGTTCATATATGTGTTTAATAGTAACCATGACTGTATCTGCACTCTAAGGAGTTATAAGCTAGTTTTACATTTGACCTTAACAAGAGGTCAAGATCAAGGTAATTTTTTAATAGAGCATACAGTACATTAATTCCCATAGGCCTCCGCTACTCTGTGAAGATTCATGACTCTACAACATTCTACCTTAGATAAATACTGCAATATATGCAAATATGTGCAAATTGACCACAGCTGAAATATGATTGGCTTGAGGCAGCCATGTTTTTTTTTTATGTAGCGACTTACCTTGACAAAAACTTGACAGAGAACATTGCCAAGGCTCTGTATGCAAAGTTTCATTTCAATCGGCGTAATGGTTTCAGAGAAGAAGATGTTAGAATATTTTTGACAAATCCAATATGGCCACTGAACCATGTGACCAATCGACTTCTCTTGAACAACCGCAAATCTTTGCCATGAGGGTAGTCTATTGCACCAAGGTTCACATCTCTATAACTCCTTTACAGAGCGCAGATAGGGTCATGGTTACTATGGAACACATATAGGAAACCACATACGCTCTATCAAAAGATATCCTTGCCTGTGACATCTGACCTTTCCCTAAAGGTCAGTTGTAAAAGTTGCTTATAGCTCCTTACAAAAAGTGCACATAGGGTCATGATTACTATGGAACACAGATAGGAACAAGAATGCTTTGGGAGCCGTCTTTGGAAGTTGCTTGCAACTTTTCTATTTATTTTTTCCTTCCGCTGAGAAAACTTAAAAGTTGCATAAAATCAACATAGTTGCACAAAAAGTTACGAAACTTGGTACTGTGGTAGAGGTCTATGGGAAGTCGTGTCACAGCGAAAACGAAGGTCATAGATCACATGGTTTGGCAGCCATATTGGATTTTTTGGCCAATTTTAAATAATCTTCTTCTCCTAAACGGTTTACAGCAAAGATCTGAAACTTGGTGCATTTACCCCCCTCATGGCCTAGATTTATGGTTGTTCAAGAGTCGATGGGTCACATTGTTTGGTGGCCATATTGGATTTGTCGAAAATATTCAAACGACGACTTCTCTGAAACATTTATGCCGATTTGAATAAAAAATTTGCATACATGGCCTTGGCAAGGTTGTCTATCAAGTTTGTTCAAAGGAAGTCACTACATAGAAAACATGGCTGCTGCGAGCCAATCAAATTTCAGCTATGGTCAATTTGCATATATTGCAGTGTTTCTCTATGGTACAATGTGGTAGAGTGATGAAACTTCATACAGTAGTAAATGACTATGGGAAATTAATGTCAACGAAAGAATGAAGTTGATTGGTCACATGATTTGGCAGCCATATTGGATTTTACAAGAATTTTGGACAATTTTAGAGTGCAGATGGTTACTGTGGAACTATGGAACACAGATAGGAACAATAATTATTTGTTTATTTAGCAGACGCCTTTATTCAAGGCGACTTACAGAGACTAGGGTGTGTGAACTATGCATCAGCTGCAGAGTCACTTACAACTACGTCTCACCCGAAAGACGGAGCACAAGGAGGTTCAGTGACTTGCTCAGGGTCACACAATGAGTCAGTGGCTGAGGTGGGATTTGAACTGGGGACCTCCTGGTTACAAGCCCGTTTCTTTAACCACTGGACCACACAGCCTCCTAAAGACGGAGCACAAAGAGGTTAAGTGACTTGCTCAGGGTCACACAATCAGTGGCTACACAGCCTCCTTGGGATAATGCCTTGGAAGCCATCAAGTTGCTTGCAACTTCTATGCAGGTGCCATACACTAAGTTATATAGGAAGCGGTTGTTTCGTTTGTTTTGACAAAAGGTATTTGGAGGGTGTCGTGGTACAGGAAGTGGCTGAAAACGGGTTAATTTTATAGATTTTGAGAAAAATATTGGGGAATTACATATATATATATATATATATATATATATATATATATATATATATATATATATATAATAATGACAAAAAGCAGATCTCCAATAGTATGCAACAATTTAATTGTGACACACAGATGGACAGAGGCACAGACAGATTGCCCCCATATATCATGGACAGAGAGGCACCCCTGTATATCACCAGAATCGGATATTTCATCCCCAGCGGGGGATGCAACAATGACATTACCATATGTACATGTAAAAATCATAACTACCTACAAATGGAGGGAAAGGCACCACCATAAATCCCTAATTTTGATACGTTCAATTGCTAAAAAAAAAAGTACTTGGCAAGTTTCATAACTATTGATATGTCATCCTGGTTCCACACAATCTTAGCAGAGTATTCTTGTAAAATATAAAAACCTGTATCATAAAATAACAATTCATTTTACAAGTTGAAGGTCCATGTTTGAAAACAACACTTTTTGTCTGAATCTAGACCCACATTGAAAAATTGCACTGTGTATGCTGAAACAGATTAATATGACAAGCAGCAGCCTGTGCAAAGCAAATGCTTCAGGCACATTTTTTTCATCTCTTGGGTTGCCCTGAATAAATACGTAAATGAAGAGAGATGAGAAACAAATGAGGTGAAAGCTACAGCAAATTAGTCTGGACAACAGGCCTATAGTCTATGATCATTTTGTAACGATCACTCTGCACAACTGAGAGGCAGTTGCACTGTCCTCCCTAAGGAGATACTACTGGCCCTATTCCTATAGCTAAATAAGTCAGCAAGAGTGACGGACAGCAAAAGCAGGGACGTCAGAGGTGTCAATTTCACGAACAACCAGTTTATTATTCTGAACAATAATGTCAACAAATGAAAAAATGAACAACTGAATTAAATGAATAATGATAAGACAGGAATTCAAATAATTGCAGGTAACAGATAAGTATGTAGGGACAAACAGAAGGCTAAACAGTTTCACAAAGTAGAAATGAATGGTGTCCGGAGGGTCTCCAATAAACCCACACTCACAAACACAACCCACACAGATAGACAAAAGATAAATAAATAGATACAGATGAAAACACGGTCTTGTGGAAACAATTACATTTAACAGTCTCTGTGGCAATGGTGGGAGAATGACAGGTAGGCCCAACAAGTCCAGTAATAGCAGGGTAATTGAAATCCATACAAAGTAACAAAATAACAAAGTAACAGAAAAAATACAGGAAACAAAGTATCAAATTAAAGTAGAAAAAATCCAAACAAAAAAGAAATGATCTCACCCACAAATAAGGCAGTCCAGCAAAGTGTCCCGAAATGATGGTGATTGTAGAAGGTTGAAAACATTGAGTACGTTGAAATTGTTGAGACTGTCCAGTAGTGTTGAGTTGAATGGTGAACAGTTGTTTGGCAAAAATCAGGAGAATCAGGAACAAAATGGAGGCTGTCACACATAAAACAACAAACACTAAACAGACCTAGAAAAACAGCTAAACTTAAACAAGTAACAGTGAAAACAAAAAGAGCAGTTTAGACAAAGCGCAGCAACAAAAGAAAATGAACGGATGCACTGGAATTATCTAAGGATGGTAATGGATTCACTGAAATTTAAGTAAAGAAAATGCTGTAGTTTAATGGATTCCTCTGAGAAAGGGAGTCCCCCTCAGGCCTGATTAGCCAGCTTTAATACAAGTGATGGCTTACAAGGAGCTCTGAGATTGGAGGGGTGGAAATCTGAATGAGCCAATGGGGAGAAAGGATGAACAGAGGGTGGTTGCAAGGAACTATGGGAAATGAAGTTTTAACCTGGCCAGGCTACTGACCCTAATTAAAGGGACAGGTGGGTGAGACTTACACCCACATTATGTAGCATGGGAATTGCTACAATTTGCAAGAGATTGAATTACAGCCAGATGAAAACACAATCTGTTGCTTTGCACTGTCAACTAAATTGGATGAGCTCCATTAAGTTTTGTTATGCAGACTAAATTGTTTCTTGAAAAATGCTGAGAGATGACATGATTGTGGTATAAAATTAAAGTTTGGACCCCACCCCCATGACTATTTCTATGTTGTAAGACATTATTTTCCCAGTGAGGAGTTTCAGTGGGTTACAGAGTTTTTTGCTTTCTTTCTACTCATTTGGAATTAATGTATTTTCCATTTTATGGCACAACAACAAGCAATTTCATTTTTCTACCTCCAGCTCCATATAGCATTGTCACCTTCCCATTCCTGTTCGCTGTGATGTTCGGAGACTGTGGACATGGACTTATCATGACTCTCTTTGCTTTGTGGATGGTTATGCAAGAAGAACAATTTAAAAAGCTGAAGAATGAGGTATCAGTTATTATGTGTTAATATCATTATTATTGACCAGTTGCTGTGTACTATTCTTTAAAAAGAAGCTATCACTTTGGTGCATTGAGCATGTGAGAAGCCTTCCAAGTGGATAAAGTCCGAGACTGAGCAAAAGGAGACAGTTGTCTCCAAGTACACATACAACAAGTGTTTTTGTCTGTCCTTTAACAACCTGGATTTTAATTAAGAGTTAGTTCTGTACTGCTTTCTCTCTGAATAATGTGAAGACTGCTATGTGCTTCCAGAGTTCAGTGTATATCAAAAGTGGACAGTGTCAGAGTGTCACAGTATCAAAAATGGCAGTGGCAGAGTGTGACAGAGAAAGAATAATTCTTGGTGTTAGATCTCTGTTTGTTTGTTTGTTTGTTAGACTAGATGGCTAACATGATCTGGAGCTGTTGCCCACAGCCAGCACTAAACCCAGACAACCCTGCACTTTATATCACAAATAAACTGTAATTCGCCTTGAGCACTACAGCACTCACATTGGACTGGTGACCGTGTTTGTGTCTCCTGTGTGTATATGTACTGGACTGTTATTTGTTATTATTTACAGGACTGCAACCCATTATTATCCACTGTGCAATACACATCACTGTGTATTGCCAGCCCTCCTATTGTTTACTGTTTGGTCATCAGACCGTTTGGATATAAATAAAAACAGAATCCATTTCACCCGTACTTTGTTGTCTTTTCTTACTGGATTACTACAACTGCTCTACTAATTACAACTTTGCTACACAGAGAAATTCAACTTGTAATAATTGCAAAACAATATATTTAAAAGTGTAAAAGTGCTTAATTAATTTAATTAAACACTTTTACACTTGTTCTAGACTTGCATCAGTAATGAGCCCCCTTAACTGCTTTAAGAGTGACACACAGAGCAGCAGAGGCTGGCAGTAAGTGTGGAGCCTGTCTGGATTAACTTTCTGGAGATAGCTTCTAGACACCTCCATTCACTGCTGGATTAAAACAAAAAAGGACTGTGCCTAAGCTTGAGAGTGCTATGCAGACAAGCCTGGTGTTAAAACTTGTTGGCATAAATACAAAATTTGACATTGTCTCAGAGCTGCAGCCAATCACCTGATTGTTGTGCACTTGGATTAGCTCTGCTTTCAATTACATTTGGCGATTTTAGCAGACAATATAAAAAGCAGCTCTTAACTGCCTGATGTCATTTTCTATTTAAATAATGTTATTACAGTCACTTAGTGTTGAAGGGCTCTTGCTTGATAGCCACAGTCTGCCAGTGTTTTACTTGACAGGATATCTCAAACTCTATCAGTGCAAGGGAAAATTACCTACCTAAGGAAACACCACAAAGAGCAAACAGTCTCATAAAGAATTGGTTTCCCATGCATTTACTGGCACATTAGATCTGAACTGTACAAAAGGTATATTGCTTCATTTCACTGAACTGCTGTGCTAGTTTCTTTGAATATATAATGCAAAATAAATTAATATAACACCTTTCATACTAAGCAATGTCTGAAAGCAGAGCAGAAAACTAAAGAAACTGGCTGATGTTCATCATTTACCAGACATGTTTATTTCAGGTTGTCATTAACTGCTAACCCATTTTACCTTGTATAACAGAACAGAAGCTAGGTTCAAACCTTACTTATGTAGACAAGCTCCTGGATCAAAAGCCATAATGGCAGTGCATCACAGAACTCCACACATTACACATGTTCCGTTGTATAAAGTTATATTGAAGTAGAAACATTTAGATTGATGTCTTTTTCTATTTTTCTTCAGCTAAGTGATACTATATTCAACGGTCGTTACATTGTTCTTCTGATGGGGATTTTCTCAGTCTATACTGGCTTCATTTATAATGATTGCTTCTCCAAAACATTCAATATATTTGGGTCTGCCTGGAACGTTAAAGCTATGTTTAAGCCAAATGGACCTTGGAGGTAAGTGCTATAATTAATTCATAACTAAACTTGTCTTACAAATAATAATTTACAGAGACTTCGAATCTTGTTTTTTTAATTTTTTTTTTTATTTTAGCAACCACTCATTACACGACTCCGCAGTGCTGCAGCTGGATCCTGCTGTCCCAGGGGTCTTTTCTGGATATCCTTATCCATTTGGCATTGACCCTGTGAGTAGCTATACAAGAACTAAGTGGTTTCAGTTTAGCAGCAAGAATCAAGAGTTTATATGTATCTGCTGTGGTTCATAAAGCAGCCAGATGTCTGTAAAATGTATTATTTTTTTAAAAGCAGAAGTGTCTCTTTAGACTTCTTTCTGAAGATGTCAAAATGTCAGTAATTAATTTAATGTGCTGCTTCTACAAGGACAAGTAGGTAGTTCCCGGAGCTTACTCTGTTTTAATTAAGTGTGGAAATGAAAACACAAATTGTAGTCTTATTTTAGCTAGTTAGCTAGTTTGTTTCTTAAAAGAAATACTGATATAACCTTTTAAAATACATTTTCATATCTCTCAGCACAGCAACAGACTACACACTGTTTTTGCAGATTTATCCGATTACAGCTTTAGGTTTGATGTCAGTACTTTATCCTCCAGGCTACTCATAATATGGGTCAGGAAACCATGTATGATCCTGTGACAGGGATGGCTGAGTGGTGACGTCAGGCCAGATGCAGGAAGAAAACAAACGCAGTACTGCAGGGCAAAAGGCGCGGCGTGCGCCATTTATTTAAACAATAACAAAAATAAAAGGTTTAACAAAAAAACACACTGCTCACAGAGCAAAATAAAAAGATAAACAAAAACAAATCACAAACACAAAACACACAGGTCAGGCTGAGCAGATGCTGTCACTGATCCTGTAAAATTCATGTTAACTTTTCTCCTTTCTCCTCTCGCTCTCCCGTACTCTCCTCCGAACACCCAGCTTGAACTGAGAGCGCTGCAGGTTTATATACCATGGCAAGCGGTTTAACTAGCTAATAGGGGTATTCTATTACCCCTTGGCCACAATCTGCACAAGTTTATTAATTATGTGTGACTGCCGGCTAGATTAACAACGCACTAGCCAACAGCCACACATTACCACAAGGTTTTTAAATACTACTGGCAGAGGACGAGCTGCCGACCTCGCCTCTGCCAGAACACATTTAAATGCAACAAATGTAACAAAAACATACAGCTTCGCCGTCACATTCATAAATAAATAAATAAATAAATAATAATAATAATAATAATAATAATAATAATACAACAAAACAAAATAATAAATTGCACAGGGGCAGAGGGGTACCCCGTTTTAAAAATAAACAAATAATCATGTACAGGGTTCCTCGTCCTGTTACAGGTCCTATTACCTGAAGTGCGGTAAATAGAGTTAGAGAAATATGAGCTTTACCTCAAAATGTCAAAATCAAAGTGAAGTATTAAAAACAAAAAAGATCAACAGCAAAACAACTCTTGATAATTGTGTTACAGTACAGTAAGAGATTTCTTTAAAGTCTTAGTACAGTACTTTCCTTTATACAGTGCTCCCTCGTTACTTTATTTTATATTTTACAAATGCGGTTAATTCATGGTTATGCCATGTCAATAGCAGATTTGAATGTAAAATTCTTTACAGCATAAGGGACCTTCACTTGTACAGTTTTCAATATTTCATGTTTTTTTATGTGAATGCAAATAGAGAAATAAAATGAGAACAATGTTTAGTAAAGATAATGTTTTCTGTTTTTGGCTGTGTGTTTCCCGTTTAAATGATTTAAGTGACACAAACTACAACACTAGTAGGCACTTGGATACCCACAGGCTAATGTACCTTCAGTGATGACTGTTTCAAAGTATCAAATTGGACAGGACATCCCAAATAAACAAAAAAAAAAACCTTTAAAGATGCAACAGTGTACTTATTATGACATGAAAAAACAAGGCTGAGTATTGGATTCAAGAATATCAACATTTTGTAGCATCCTGCTTTTTATTTTACCTTTTAAGTTGGAAGCTTGCAGTAATTATTGGTGCAAGGCTACACCCCCTTAATTATTGGTTAACCAGCCTGCCAAATATATTGCTTGCTTTTCCCAAAATATAAAGAAGTTCTCTCTCCACCTCATATGAAACTGTATCTCCCGTGATCCTCCAAAGCCTAGAATTGGATGATCTCTGACCAATGTTGGAGGTCACATCTAAATAAAGAGCCACTTCCTCTGGAAGAACAAACAGGATCATGGTCCAAACATCTCCACAAAACCAATACTGCAAAAACCTATTGCCTCAATATATTTTTTTTACAGACCCTTGTATCGTTCCATGACAAAGAATGTATTTTGACAAAGGTTTACTGCTTGTTTTGTGGAAGCCAGGATTGCACCAGAACAATACCAAGAACCATGTCAGTGACATACATCCCCTGCCACGGCTCTAAATTCTAAATTAGAGCTATCAGTATGAAGAACAATGTGATGGCCATGACATATATCAAGAGCAGGGTGGCTCAGTGGTGTGGATTAGTGGTTAGGGCTCTGGATTCTCGACCGGAGGGTCGTGGGTTCAATCTCAGGTGGGGGACACTGCTGCTGTACCCTTGAGCAAGGTAATTTACCTAGATTGCTCCACTAAAACCCCAACTGTATAAATGGGTAATTGTATGTAAAAATAATGTGATAACCTGTAACAATTGTAAGTCGCCCTGGATAAGAGCGTCTGCTAAGAAATAATAATAAGAAAATATAACTATTATTATTCAAATGCCAGGGAAGATAACTATATAAAATTCCAGGGAAGTAAACACATTTCTTTATTTTTCAGTTACTCTGTCATGTGTATATTTACATTATTCTTTCAGAAAAGGGAATTTGCACAGGGAACTAAATATTACAGGGCAATGGGTACGTTTAACGGAAATCGTGAAATCTGTGATAACCATGATAAAGATCACTTATCAATGGCTTGCAGCAGTGTAGCTCTCTGGCAGCACAGCAACATTTTTAAAAGCTGTCACGTTATTTTGAATGTCCATATGGGACGTAGGGCTGCACAGACACCTAGACAATCCCTTTGTCCCTTGTTGTCAACTCACTATCTGAAGTTGATAAAAAAAATAAAAAAAACATCTATTTGCTTTTAAAGTTTTTTTAGTTTCATTACACTTGGCAAAAGCCGTCTCTTCTGAACTGCAGACAAAGCAGGGGGTTGGTTCCAGAAGTTCAATAATTAGAGCAAAATAATATATATATATATATATATATATTTTTTTTTTTTACAGATTTGGAATATTGCATCAAATAAATTAACCTTCTTAAACTCTTACAAAATGAAGATGTCTGTGATTGTGGGAGTTCTTCACATGCTGTTTGGAGTCATCCTAAGCCTAGTAAATTACATGTAGGTATTTTCCTTTTGAACTGCTTTCTAGAACAGCCTGTTAAGTTTTAGTGCACGAGCCATTTGCATGTATTTATTATTTTAGCTGTTTTATTATTCAACTTTCAAAATAAATATTGATAGAATAATCCATGGCAAAAAGCAACATTTTATATTTTATCTGTTGCGTCATTTAACGTAATAGTATAGTGAAACTGGCCTGACTTTGGATTTCTATTTTTTATTAGCAGTCCCCAAAGTAGATTGAGCCTAACTATCTTGCTGTGCATGGGGAGTTTGTACTGAGGATTTTACTTTTTTTTGTATTCTAACATTGATAACTGGCTTGGGCCTCAAAGAAGAGAGGTGAATGAACCTAGGAAGTGCATAAGTGTATAAGACTTTCCTGGAAACTGAGAACTTGTGCTATAGTATAACATGTTTTTATTTCAAAACATAACTTATAGCCTTTCAATATATACATTTACTTATTGACAGGTTTTATTTATTTATTGGTATTTCATATTTTTAAACGCAGTGCGACTTCTTCTTTAGCTAGGACTTGGCTCCCTCTTGTACCTTATGCAGCAATTATTTCTGTAAGTGTACTGCATTTGAAAATCTTGTTAGATAAACTATCTTGTTTTCAAGATAATACATTATATACAGTGTCTATAGAAAGTCTACACCCCCTTGAACTTTTTTCACATTTAGTGCCGCAGAGTTTCATGCATTTAAATGAGGATTTTTTTCCACTTATCTACACACCATACTCCACACTGCTAAGGGGAAAAAAGTTTTTATTGAGACAAAATATATATATTTTAAAAATACAAAACTTGGGGCTCCCGAGTGGTGTATCCAGTAAAGGCGCTCCACGTGGAGTGCAGAATGCGCTCTATAGTCTGGACTTCGTGAGTTCGAGTCCAGGCTATTCCACAGCCGACCGTGGACAGGAGCTCCCAGGGGGTGGCGCACAATTGGCCGAGTGTCACCCGGTGGGAGGGAGGGTTAGGTCGGCCAGGGTGTCCTCGGCTCGCCGCACACCAGCGACCCCTGTAGTCTGGCCGGGCGCCTGCGGGCTTGCCTGTAAGCTGCCCGAGAGCTTCGTTGTCCTCCGACGCTGTAGCTCTTAGGTGGCTGCATGGTGAGTCCGCTGTATGAAAAAAAGCAGTCGTCTGACAGCACACGCTTTGGAGGACAGCGTGTGTTCGTCTTCGCCCTCCCGAGTCAGCGCAGGGGTGGTAGCGGTGAGCTGAGCTTAAAAAATAATTGACCATTCTAAATTGGGAGAAAATAATAAAAATAATTGGCAATGACTAAATTTATTTAAAAAAAATACAAAACTAAAAGATCATACTTGGATAAGTCTCCACCCCCCGAGTTAATACTTGGTGGAAGCACCTTTGGCAGCAATTACAGCTGTGAGTCTGTTGGGATAGGTCTCTACCAACTTTGCACACCTAGATTTGGCAATATTTGACCATTCTTCTTTATAAAACTGTTCAAGCTCTGTTAAGTTCCTTGGGGAGCGTTGATGGACAGCAATCTTCAAATCATGCCACAAATTTTCGATTTAGGATTTAGGTCAGGGCTCTGACTGGGCCACTCAAGGACATTTACCTTTTTGTTCCTTAGCCACTCCAGTGTAGCTTTGGCTGTGTGCTTTGGGTTGTTGTCATGCTGAAAGGTGAACTTCCGTCCCAGTTTCAGCTTTCTTGCAGAGGGCAGCAGGTTTTCCTCAAGGACTTCTCTGTACTTTGCTCCATTCATTTTCCCTTCTATCCTGACAAGTACCCCAGTCCCTGCCGATGAGAAACATCCCCATAACATGATGCTGCCACCACCATGCTTCACAGTAGGGATGGTGTTCTTTGGGTGATGCGCTGTGTTGGGTTTGCGCCAAACATAACGCTTTGCATTTAGGCCAAAAAGTTCCATTTTAGTTTAGTCAAACCACAGAACTTTTTGCCACATGGCTACAGAATCTCCTGAGTGTTTTTTTTTGTATACTTCAAACGGGATTCAAGGTGGGCTTTCTTGAGTAATGGCTTCTTCTTGCCATCCTACCATACAGGCCAGATTTGTGGAGTGCTTGGGATATTGTTGTCACATGCACACTTTGACCAGTCTTGGCCATAAAAGCCTGTAGCTCTTGCAAAGTTGCCATTGGCCTCTTGGTAGCCTCTCTGATCAGTCTCCTTGCTCGGTCATCCAGTTTGGAGAGACGGCCTGATCTAGGCAGGGTCTTGGTGGTGCCATACACCTTCCACTTCTTAATAATCATCTTGACCATGCTCCAAGGGATATTCAAGGATATTTTTTTATACCCATCCCCTGATCTGTGCCTTTCAACAACTTTGTCCCAGAGTTCTTTTGAAAGTGCCTTGATGCTCATGGTTGAGTCTTTGTTTTGAAATGCACTACCCAGCAGAGGGAACCTACAGGAACTGCTGAATTTATCCGGAAATCATGTGAATCACTACAATTTGTGATTTTGAAGGCGATTAGTTACACCTGAGCTAATTTAGGATTGCTATTACAAGGGGGGTGGACACATATCCAACCAAGCTATTTCAGTTTTTATTTCTAATTAATTTTCTACAAATTTCTAGAATATATTTTCACTTGGAATTTGTGGGGTAGGATGTGTAGATAAATGAAAAAAAACCTATTTTAATGCATTTTAATTCCAGGCTATAAGGCAACAAAAGGTGAACATTTTGAAAGGTGGTGTAGACTTTCTATAGGCACTGTAGCTGTTGATACAAGCAAGCACATTGTATACTATATAGTAACACTAAAGAGTTAAGTGCTGTAATTGGTAGGCAAATTACCTGTTTTTGATGTATGCTTTTCTAAATGGGGGGTGGGCACATTTCTCAAGGTGATGGTGACACCAACTGTTCAGCAAAATGCATTTCCCCACCCTAGAATGTTAATTAGCATAATTATGAGGACAATGATTTCAACAGTGGCATTAACTTGTAATGTAAATTCACTGCAGCATATTAACCTTGGAAGAGATAGCTTTAGCTCTCGTTAGTCCTACCTGAAAATGTGGTTCAAATTATAAGGGGCCTTAACCAAAAGAAAAGAGTAATTTGTTTAAAGTGTGCTGTTAATGCTTTGCAGAGCCTAAACCTATTAAATGTAATGGTCCATAATGCCATGTCACAAGTATTAACCTTCAAAATTGCTCTTTGTTTATTGCTATTTAATATAAAACTTAGCAGGTGGCTGGATAGGTGGTTGGTGGGACTGAAAAAATGGCCCCTTCCTTATATTTCTTTTTAGTAGAAAGGCTAGACCATAGCTTATTTGCTGTGTCATGCCAAGTTTTCATTGTGCTGTGTAAGTCTGTTTTCAAAGACATGTGTGACAGGATGGCAAAGCGTTATTGAGACTCAAAGACAGTAACTGCGGGTTTAAGCGCTGGGGCGCACATTTATTAAACAAAAGTAAATTAAAACACTGCTCACAGAGCAAAATAAAAAGGTCAAACAAAACAAGTCACGAACACAGACATCCACAAAAGAAAATCCCTCACCGTCTTCCATTTTTAAATATAGGAGCGTTTGTCTCAGCAAAAGTTGCAGCAAAAACCTCCCTCTTAATGGAGTTTCTACCTCCCTTTTTATATCTGGCTGTTCCCAATTAGCACTAATTACCTAATTTGGGAACAGCCACATTCTCACGTGTATTTGGCAGGGATGGGAATTAACCCCTGCCAACCACCACCAGCAACACATCAAACAAACACTATTTACAAGCCTGCCCTGCCACATACCTGAGCATCCAGCAATAGAAGGGGAGAGCCTGAGCGTCCAGCGACCAAGGGAGAGTCGCACCAACGAACGATTGAGAGCCGCACCAGTCTCCAGTGACCGAGAGAGAGCCGCACCAGTCTCCAGTGACCGAGAGAGAGCCGCACCAGTCTCCAGAGACCGAGGGAGACTACCTGCTGCTCCTGCCTCCACTGCATGAGGGAGACTACCTGCTGCTCCTGCCTCCACTGCATGAGGGAGACTACCTGCTGCTCCTGCCTTCACCACCAGCGGGAGACTACCCACTGCTCCCGCCCACATGGAGAGAGACAAACACTTCTGTATTTAAAATAAAACTCACAGTGATAGTGGAAGACTGGTGAGGGATTTTCTTTTGTGGATGTCTGTGTTAGTGATTTGTTTTGTTTGACCTTTTTATTTCACTGTGTGAGCAGTGTTTTGATTTACGTTTGTTTATAAATGCGCGCCCCAGCGCTTAAAACTGCAGCTACACTCTCTGAGTCTCAATAACACTTTTCCATCCTGTCACACATGTCTTTATCCTAATGAAAGCATACACCCTCTACAGATTATGTTTTTTCAATCTGTGCTGTGTATCTTCCCATATACTAATACATACACCTACCAGTATTTAACACTAGAAGCCCCGCGGCGGTCATTTTGGCGGTTTTTGGATTTAAAATGTAATTTTTTCCAGTCGTGTAACACATATGGGGCTGTGCATTCGTGTACCTTTCTGTCTGTATGTATTAAATATTCTCACAAAGCATGAAACGCTGGAGTACAAAAATAAGAGATATATTACATTATACCTAAAAGCCTCGGGAGCAGTCACATTGACGGCCACACAGAAAACAATTGTATTTGATTACAGAACGGTATTCTACTTTATTATTTTTATTTACCAGTCCGCAATGTGTTTAGCTGTAATCAGATTAGTCTCTTCTCTCTGCCTGAGTGAATGACTGACAGTCTATTGTTTTCAATCAGCCATTTCAAGGCTGGCGCCTGCTTGCCAGCTGCGCTGCTTTGGAAGTATTTCGTGAAAGTTGGCTCCCGACGGTGGCCTGTTCAGGTGTTTTACAATGTTTTGGACCTAGCAGCCATCAACTCCTGGGTACCTTACAAAGAATGCATGGAGCAGAATTTACCAAGGAGAGCATATATTTTACAGTTAGCACAGCAACTTCGCAAGAAGCTTTTGGAACAGGCTGCCAAACGTGTACCCACAGGTGAAACTGGCTACCCCGCTGAGAGCCGCAAGACACGCCAGTGCCAGGTTGGCAAGTGCAATAAAAATAAAACTTTGGACAGCCGTGCCCTGTGCAGAAAGGCGACGTGGAGAAGCGCATTATCTATGTTGATTGTGAACAGCCTAAGACTCAAGGTAAAGGAATACCCTTTTGTTGAAAAATATATAACTTGTTGTGCTGTGCGCTTCTGTAAAATGTTTTTTTTTCTAAGTTTATTTATCTACGTTGTTCAGTTTCTTTTGCTCATCTGAAAAGCGTTCCACAGGGATGCTGGCCCATGTTGACTCCAATGCTTCCCACAGTTGTGTCAAGTTGGCTGGTAGTGGATCTCTACTCCGAATAGCTTGTTCCATCTCATCCCACAATGCTCAGTTGGATTGAGATCTGGTGACTGGGCAGGCCACTGCAGTAAGCTGAATTCACTGTCATTTAGTGGAACCATTCCTGGACAATCCTAGCCTTGTGACATGGGGCATTATCCTGCTGAAAAAATCCATTAGCAGATGGATACACTGCTGCCATGAAGGGATGCACCTGATTGGCAATGATGTTCAGATATCCTGTGGCATTCAAACGTTGCTCCACTTTTATCAAGGGGCCCAATGTGTGCCATGAAAACACACCCCACACCATCACACCACCACCACCAGCCTGCAATGTTGACACGCGGTATGATGGATGCTTGTACTCGTGGTTTTCCACATGCCCTAGTCCTCCCATCAGTGTGAAACAGCAGGAACCGGGATTCATCAGACCAGGCAATGTTTTTCCAATCCTCCAGTGTCCAGTGTTTTCGTTCCTTAGCCCACTGCAACCGCACTTTCTTGTGTTTTGCTGAAAGAAGTGGAACTCTGTTAAGTCATCGGCTGCCATACCCCATTCGTGTCAAGGTACGATGAGTTGTGCATTCTTTTATGGGTCTTTTCGGCACCAATGTTGTACTGGACTGTCAGTTGACTAACTATAGCCCGCCTGTTGCTCTGCATAATTTGTGTCAGCCTCCTTTGGCCTCTTTCATCAATGAGCCGTTTTCGACCACTGGCCTGCCGTTGGCTGGATGTCCTTTGGGTGGTGGACCATCCTTGATTCACACGGGAAACTGTTGAGCGTGAAAAACCCAGCAGCAATGCAGTCCTTGACACACTCAAACCGGCGGGCCTGGCACCTACTACCATACCCCGTTCAAAGGCACTTAAATCTTTTGTTTTGCCCATTTACCCTCTGAATGGCTCACATACTGTACACAATCCATGTCTCAATTGTGTCAAGGCTTAAAAATCCTTCTTTAACCTGTCTCCCCTTCATCTACACTGATTGAAGTGGATTTAACAGGTTACATCAATAAGGGATCATAGCTTTCACCTGGATTCACCTCGTCAGTCTATTTCATGGAAAGAGCACGTGTTCCTAATGTTTTGTACACTCAGTGTAAAAATATGCATGCATGCATGCTTCGGTTGTTCAGATGTTTATGTGATGCAATAAAAAAATTAAAAAAAAATTACATCCGACTGTTTCTCCTTTCGTTATATTATTTACAGTTTTTTGAATACAGCCGTCAGAAAGACTGCTGCGGGGCTTCTTGGTATGAGTATCTCTCCGGTCCTTCTAGTGTTAAACAGATAAAGGATATTCTGGCATGGTTTATCATTAATTGTTGAAATGTTTCTTGTCTCTATTGTGACTATAATGTGTATACAAAATCTATATTATAGACAAGTAGTCTTGAAAATAGACACACACACCTACACAGATACATACACAACTCTTGTAAAAGACATTTCACTGTATTTTTATGGTAAGTAGTAATGTTTAGTGGGTCAGTAAATAACCGCTAAGGGAAAACACCACCTGGATTAATATAGAGTTAAAGCGTGCCAGCCATTAGATCCACCACTGTGGCCATTATTAAAATAGTGTTCTTGCTTATAGCAATAAAATATAAACAACTTAAAAACTACATTTGGTTCCTTTCAGCACTGCTGATCTTATATTCCTGCTATTTAATGGGTTTGGAATGATTCATGTTCTTGTTCTTTTGATAAAGCTACAGTTAACAAAATTATTTCAGAAAGTTTCCTTTCAGTTCTTTGTGGAAAAACAGGTGATGTTTGATGTAAGCTTTTCTGTTCCTCTGTAATAAGCACAAATCTAACATATATTACTTTAAATATAATTCTCTTTTTAGTTGGTAGAACATACTTGGGAAACCATTTAAACTGCATTTCACATTTTTACATATACAAATTATAAGTGTGTAATATATGTATGCAATCACTACAATAAGCCACATTTCTCAAGCATTTACCCCAGTCTTTAATTACATGTTACACCTGTTTTTGTAAAGTCAATTTAACATCATACACCATCAGAACATTATGTTGAAAAATTGTCCTCCCTAAAAACAAATAATGCTTTGGCAGTAGACTGGAATAGTTTACAAAACTGAAGCCAAGATTAGACTTTAGTTTAGACTTTGCACAAGAGTTTGCTTAAGAGTTAATGGCCCATTAGCATTCTCAACAAGGCAAACAATAGATTTAGTATAAATACTGTGCACTGTTGTCCTGGCAGGATACCCTACAGGTATACAGTACCATGATACTTTACAAACGCACTTAGATCCATGCATGATTTGCATTATGCAGTTTTAGGGAAGATGGAGAAGAAAGTGGGGTTATCTGCAACATCAATCTGATAAGGAAAATACTGCAAACAAAAAATTAACTTACCTGCTGCCATCTTTGGACCATGCTAACTCAGGTATTTCCGTGTAGTTTTAGGAAGGACACTTGAGTGAGCTAATTAACATTTTCACGAGAAACTTGTGTAAGTGGGCATTGATTTCTCAAGCATTTTCTTGATTCTCATGGGTAAATGAGACTTTCCCATTAAATTACCGTTTTTCGGGGCATTTTCTTGAGCTTTCCCTGCCAACATGCATGTGCATTGCCAATTCACGTGAGACAAACCAGTCATGTAAACTGGCCCACTGTGATACCATACTACTGTATGTCAGAATATGAAAATATTACCATTCATTCTACCAATGGCATACCATAAAAAGGCCCATAGAAGTTACTTACCTGTCACAACACTAACACAGGAATGACAGCTGATTTGGTTGGTTGATGCACACAGACAACAACTTCCAAATTTGTGAGTTATTAAATAGTTGTTCTGAACCAGTGATTATGTCATACATTTACTGTGGTCATTCCTCAAAGTGAAAAATACTGGCCATTGAGACATACACCATAGCAAGACTGTCCTTATGACTAATCAAACCAAAAACTATTTATTTTTTTTATCTCTAAAAATATGTCTGTGTATAATATATATACAGTATATATATATATATATATATATATATATATATATATATATATATATATATATATATATATATATATATATATATAAAATATGTGACATCTAAATAAGAGTTCAATTCATTTATTTAAATAAGTTTAAAACATATTGTGCCATTTATTTAAACACCTTATTGACTTACCTGGTTAAATAAGGAATTGATTCTTTGACAAGTAAAATAGTAACTTTAACTAAGGTACTTTGACAGTTAAAGCATCTGTGTTTATCTGCTGTACTTACCTCACAATGTATTATCACTAATATATTTCTGCCTGTTTGATTTTGTTCTATTTACCCCAGATATTTTAAGAACACATGCAACATTTTTCTACAGTTTATCCCTGAGATTGTCTTCATGGTATGTCTTTTTGGATATTTGGTCTTTCTCATCATCTACAAGTGGTGCATTGTAACAGTGGATCAGTCTGAGACAGCCCCCAGCATTCTCCTGCTCTTTATTAACATGCTGCTCTTCACTTACGATGAGCCTACAGACACCTTTCTCTACAGGAGGCAGGTATGTCTTTCTTTTATTACAAAATTAGACAAATACCTTATTAGCAATTAACATTAGGGCTGGGACCAAATCAAAACTTTGACAACCCGCAAATCATACTTAACAAAACTGTATTTAATAGCGTTTTCTTTTTATGAGTAGAAGAAATAAGATACTTCCAAAAAAAAGAAAATGCTATTAAATACAGTTTTGTTAAGTGCGATTAGCGGGTTGTCAAAGTTTTGATTTTGGTCCGGGCCTAGGTAGGGATTACCACAACCCTGTGCACTTAATACTTGTATCGGGGAAATAGCACTGCAAATTTGAAACAAATTCTTAATTTAGATTAAAGACAAAGCGAAGGAAATGTGGTACCTTTTATTGGACTAACTAAACAATAAGTCATCACAAGCTTTTAAGATCTTGGAGGTCTCTTCTTCAGGTGAAAGTAGAAAAGAGAGACGGATGTTTACATTCAAAGGTGGCATTTGATTAAAATTGTATTCCACATGTTGGTCAAGCACAAGCAGTGTTGCAGTACTATTTGGTATCAAGGTAAACCTGTTACAGAATGCAGGACGTTCAAAATATGTCTATTATAACTTAAAATAAAATGTACACTTCACAGGAACCTGGCTTGAAAAAGACTATGTGGACTCCTTTTAAATATAGATCTAACATGCAACAGTGCAAATTTGTTCCTGCCAATGATAAAACATTTTCTATTGTTTTCTTTATTTAATAGAGAGGAGTTCAGACATTCTTGGTTGTTACTGCTCTTTTGATGGTTCCCTGGATGTTGTTCATAAAGCCACTGCTGTTGTACAAAGAACACAAGAATACAAAACAATTGGTGAGTTAATAACACAAGAACAAAGCAGATTGTGTATGGTTGTAAACATGTTGTAAGAACAAGTCAATGGGAGTTCATATCATGCAGCAGGCAAGTAATTAAGGTCTGAAAAAAATACTTGTAGTGTACTACTGCAGTGGTGTTGTCTCTATCGATAAATCTAAATACCAACATTTAAATCAATAACCCTGGACCTTTCTTGAGTACTTCATATTTTCACACTGTTCCTACTGTTTACTATGTATTGTTTTATGTTTTTTTACACATTTGTATTGATATGATTTTTAATGTCCTGGATGATTAATAAGCTGGGGAATGTAGTTTAATATGTCATATTGACCCGTGCTTCTGTGTAAATAAAAGTGCCTCGCAACCACATTTCTATTTTCTCGGTTTCAGCAAAATGGATAATTTGGGCTTTTTTTCCCACAAACACCACAAGCACATGTAACACCCACCTGTGGAAGGGTGTGAAATCAATTTAGTTACATTCCCCCTCACCAATAATGTTTCTAGACATGTGCATATAAATAATAATAATAATAATAATTTTAACCTTAGGACCACAGTTTTCCATGAACAACTGCATTGGTAGAGGAAAGCAAAGGTGGTGCAGGAAGACATGGTTTGTTTAACAATACCAGTTATGTTTTAGTTTGGTGAGTGTTAAAACAGTATTATGGTGCATATTGACTTAGCATTGCCTCAATAACATGCATGTTCATGTATCACAGCAAGGACTCTCATTGATTGATTAATTTATGACACAAAAACTGCTGTGATTATACTTTTGGCAGCAGGTAAATGGATCTCCAAACAAGCTATCGTTCTGTCACAACTCTGACCAAGAAATGGTAGAAGTCAATGGAGCGCCCTCCTCCAGTCATTGTGAAGTGGAAAAGGTATTCCAATTTAATAATTTGCTCATCATTTATTTTAAAATCCACACAGTGTATCTATTAGTAGTGCAGCTACGTGAATAACATGGCTACCTAATGGCTGCAGTGTGCATGTTCCCTCTTAAAGTAAAATATGATTTCTGGGTAACTTTTTGTGTAATCTATTTAATTGGAACCCAGACATTGCTGACTCGCTACTAGTTTACAGTATATACTGTACCCCTAATAATAGTTTCTGCAGCTGGTGGGGGCTCTTTATTGTACCAAGCTACCAGCACCTTTCCTACAGTCTGTGGTTTCCTCAGAAGTCTTACTCAGCTTTTGTCATCTGAAAGAAATATGTATCTACTGTAAAGTGATATTGTGACTGCAATAATTATATTTAGATGGATAAGAAGGTAAGGGGCTTGGACCCAGCCGAGTCATGAATCTTAGGTCTATAAAAGAAGAGGCAAGTACATCTTGCTTATCCAAAATCTAATAACAAAGCTGTTGAGAATTATTATTAAACTACAGAAATAGAATAAGGTTCATAGTTGAACCATACAATACCAGGTTATTCTGTGATTTAATACTTAAATGCATGTATTTTAATGTGTACAATACATAGACACCTGTTTAATTCCTACAGGTGAACTTGGGAGACATGTTTGTCTATCAGGCTATCCACACTGTTGAATACTGCCTGGGCTGCATTTCCAACACAGCGTCCTATTTGCGCCTGTGGGCCCTTAGCTTGGCTCACGCTGGTGAGTATATGGCTCAGAATGTTCCATAAATGTTCACTGCTCTTTTTAGCGATATGTTTGAAGTACTAATTGTAATCAGTTGTCATAACATTCTGGTGAAAGGGAAGCAAATGTTCATCAAAGTGTAACCTAGTATTCTTGAAATAGCTCATCTCCCATTCTGACAATCCAGTATTGTTTTACTGTTGATATTTTTGGTTTGGTTTTCATTTCACTTTAAGTTGGATGAAGCCCATGAATCCTGCCACAATGCTAAGTGCCTCATTGCACGCAGTAAGCCCCTTTACTGCATGCTTTGTACACCTGCTTTATTCACTAAAGTGGCAGGCAACCTAGCTCGCGGAAAAAAAACGTTGGCTGCAATTGTTTTTTCATTAAAAAACGTGTAACTTAGTTGTTCTTTGCTGATGTTAATGTTCAGCTTTAATATCGAAACATGTGTACTTACTAATAATTTAAACTCACATTCGTTTAATAACAAACATTTAGGTATGTTATGTCCCTGAATGACTAAAAGATGAAGAAATAAATGCTGATTGATAAAGGGAGACTCAATATTTACCAATGTAGCTCATGAGTCATGATATAGGTTTCAGTATATCATCGACTCCGTTGGTCTGGTGCAGATAAATTTCACATTGTCTGCTGATAAAACGTGAAAAACATTCTCTAGCATCCAGCACTCCATTTAAAACAAAGACAAGCAAGGAATATTTTAACTTAACATAGTTATGTCAATATATCTATCAATAAACAAGCCATATTATAAGATTTTGTACATGTTATTGTTCGTGTTTTGTCACGGAGTGACCCTAAAACCCATCTTCCCTTGTACAAGGTGAGAGCATCTTTTTGAGTGAAAGGTGTATGCGGCTGATATGTCTGTGTGAAAGGGTGACTGAACGGTGACGTCAGGCAGAAGCAGGAAGGAAACTGACACCAGGGCAAGTACTGCAGTTAAAAGGCGCTTGTGCCGTTTTTATTTTTAAATAACAAAAAGAAATAAAATATTTGAACAAAAAAACCACTGTTCACAGAGCAAAATAAAAGAGTAAACGAAAACAAATCTCGAACACAAAATAATAAGTAAACTATACAGGTCAGGCTGGGCAGTCGCTGTCACTGTTCCTGTATTTTCCTTTAAGTTTACTTTCGTTCTCTCTCTCCGCTCTCGTTCCTCCTCTCGAACACCAACAACAACCACCTGGAGTTGGAGAGCTGCAGGCTTTTTATAACAGGTGACCATCTCCCGATTAGCAACAAATTAAATCACCTAATTAATTCGGGAGATGGCCACCTTCTGCACGAGTTTAATTACTTTACTGTGGATGGGGCTTCCCATCCACGTTACTAAACAATAACAAAATAAACAAACGGCTACGCCGTCAAAATACATAATAAGCCCCGGCACTTTCGCCGTCATAAATATAATACTAAATCATAATACAAATACAAAATAACACAGGGCGGAGGGGAACCCCGTTCTAAACTAAAATAAACAAAACAATGTACAGGGCTGCTCGTCCTGTTACATATCCCCTTGTGCAACGCACACATGGCCCCAACGCCACCTCCCCCTCAGTCCCAAAGTCCCGGAAGAGGGGAAGCAAGTTGTTTCTGGGGTGGCCATGGTGGAATCTCTGGCACCCCCAACTCTTTGTGGCCGGCAGCTCCCTCTTCGGGGCTCCTGCCACACACTATCCTGCCCTGAAAGTGCGGCTGGGGAGCTGGTCTCCTGACCTCCCCCTCCTTCTTCATGGCGGCAGCTCCCCTCCGTGGGGCTCCGGCCACCCAATTTCCGGCAGTGAAACTGCTGCGAGGGGAGCTGGTCTCCTGACCTCCCCTCCTTTGTGGCCGGCAGCTCCTCTCCGTGGGGCTCTGGCCACAGCGTTTCCTGCCACGGAAATGCGGCTGGGGAGCTGGTCTCCTGACCTCCCCCTTTTTCATGGCCGGCAGCTCCCCTTCGTGGGGCTCCGACCACCACGATTCCGGCAGCGAAACTGCTGCGAGGGAGCTGGTCTCCTGACCTCCCCTCCTTCTTTGTGGCCGGCAGCTCCCCTCCGTGGGGCTCTGGCCACAGTGCAGCGACCCCAGGCGGAGCAGAGCGCCCAGCGATCCCAGGCGAAGCAGGACCCTCGACGACCCCAGGCGAAGCAGGATCCCTGGCGACCCCAGGCGATGCAGGATCCCTGGCGACCCCAGGCGACGGCGGCAGCAGCGGACCCTCGGGAGGCGACGGCAGCAGCGGCGGACCCTCGGAGGTGAACTTCGGGAGGGAGCCCCTGGCCATAGAGGCGGCAGCGGGAGCTCCACTTCTCCCTCGTACCCTGCACCCTGTGCGAAGCAAAAGGCAGCCCCAGGCGATCGCGGGCAGCAGGCAGCCCAGGCGTCGCGGGCAGCAGGCAGCCCCAGGCGATCGCGGCGCACCAGGCAGCCCCAGGTGATCCAGGCGTGGCATCCCTGAGTGGAGCGGGCATGGCATCCCTGGGCGGTCGAGGCTGGCATCCTTGGGCGGTGCGAGGCTGGCATCCTTGGCGGTGCGAGGCTGGCATCCTTGGGCGGTGGTGGTGGTGGAGGCAGAGGCAGCTCCTGCTCCTCTCCCTCGGGTGGTGGAGGCAGAGGCAGCTCCTGCTCCTCTCCCTCAGGTGGTGGTGGTGGAGGCAGAGGCAGCTCCTGCTCCTCTCCCTCGGGTGGGGGTGGTGGAGGCAGAGGCAGCTCCTGCTCCTCTCCCTCGGGTGGGGGTGGTGGAGGCAGAGGCAGCTCCTGCTCCTCTCCCTCGGGTGGTGGTGGTGGTGGAGGCAGAGGCAGCTCCTCCCCTTCTGGCGGCCAAGGCGGCAGGGGCTCCTCCCCTTCCGGCTGCGAAGGCGGCAGGGGCTCCTCCCCTTCCGGCTGCGAAGGCGGCAGGGGCTCCTCCCCTTCCGGCTGCGAAGGCGGCAGGGGCTCCTCCCCTTCCGGCTGCGAAGGCGGCAGGGGCTCCTCCCCTTCAGACTGCGAAGGCGGCAGGGGCTCCTCCCCTTCAGGCTGCGAAGGCGGCAGGGGCTCCTCCCCTTCAGGCTGCGAAGGCGGCAGGGGCTCCTCCCCTTCAGACTGCGAAGGCGGCAGGGGCTCCTCCCCTTCAGGCTGCGAAGGCGGCAGGGGCTCCTCCCCTTCAGGCTGCAGCCGTGAAACCAGCAGGCATGCTCCCTCTGCTGGTGGCGGCGACAGAGGCAGAACCAGCAGGCATGCTCCCTCTGCTGGTGGTGGTGGGAGCGACACGTCGTCCTCCCATGGAGGTGGAGATGGCACCAGCAGGAACTCACCCTCTGCTGGCGGAGGTGGGAGCGACACCCAGTCCTCCCAGGGCGGTGGAGGTGGAACCAGCAGGAACTCTCCCTCTGCTGGCGGAGGTGGGAGCGACACAGTCCTCCCAGGGCAGTGGAGGTAGAACCAGCAGGAACTCTCCCTCTGCTGGCGGAGGTGGAAGAGACACGCAGTCCTCCCACGGAGGTGGAGGCGGAACCAGCAGGTATTCACACTCTGCTGGCAGGTACCTGGGCTGTGGATGTTCGGCCTTCCCCTTTTGGGCTGTGGGCGCACTGGCTCCTCCCTCTTGGGCTGTGGACGTTCGGCCTCCCCCTCTTGGGCTGTGGACGCACCGGCTCCTCCCTCTTGGGCTGTGGACGCTCGGCCTCCTCCCTCTTGGGCTGTGGACGCACCGACTCCTCCCTCTTGGGCTGTGGACGCACCGACTCCTCCCTCTTGGGCTGTGGACGCACCGACTCCTCCCTCGTGGGCTGTGGACGCACCGACTCCTTCTCCAGGTCCGTGTCCCCTCTCTGCCTCCTTCTCCTCACCTTTTCTCCCCTGGCCTGTGGAGGTGATGGGGTCTGCTGCTCCAGCAGCCAAAACCACCCTGATGCACAGGACACCCTCCCCATGGTGTAGGCTTCCCAGAAGCAGGGGTCTTCATAGGGGCAGTCCCCCTGGTCATGCCCAAACTCCCTGCAGATGACACACAGGGGGGCCCCTTCAGCTCTCCACTGCTCCTGTTCCATGTCCCAGTAAGGGGGTCCCAGTTGGGTGGGGTCCCGTGACCACCATCTCCTCTCACCTCTCTCCCGCTGCTGCTTCTGGCAGCCCTTCCTCCTTCCTCTTCTTCCTCCCATCTTCCTTCCTCACACTCCTTTCTCCACAAGTATAAACGGAAACAAATCTCGAACACAAAATAATAAGTAAACTATACAGGTCAGGCTGGGCAGTCGCTGTCACTGTTCCTGTATTTTCTTTTAAGTTTACTTTCGTTCTCTCTCTTCGCTCTCGTTCCTCCTCTCGAACACCAACAACAACCACCTGGAGTTGGAGAGCTGCAGGCTTTTTATAACAGGTGACCATCTCCCGATTAGCAACAAATTAAATCACCTAATTAATTCGGGAGATGGCCACCTTCTGCACGAGTTTAATTACTTTACTGTGGATGGGGCTTCCCATCCACGTTACTAAACAATAACAAAATAAACAAACGGCTACTGGCCAAAATACATAATAAGCCCCGCGGCACTCGCCGTCATAAATATAATACTAAATCATAATACAAATACAAAATAACACAGGGGCGGAGGGGGAACCCCCGTTCTAAACTAAAATAAACAAAACAATGTACAGGGCTGCTCGCCCTGTTACAGTCTGACTCTTTGATAGAAACAGTTTTTTGTTTGAAGTCTTCCCACTAATGATGGGAATGGGAATGCAGAGATGCAACAAGATTCCAGTTTTTGCAGGTATCAAGTAAAGGCCCTGGTTGCCCACACCTCTGATGTAAAACACTGGATGCACAGGCCTGTCGTGGTGTCCAGGCTTAGCTCGGCAGAACCAGTCCAAGCTGGGCCTGGCGCAGAGTTTGAATCCTGTTTTGGAACATGCTGAGTTATTAGACATGAATTGAATGATTTAAACTAACCTGTACTGATTGAAATATGAAATACTGTATATACTCCTTTCAAATAGATCTGTAAAACCAGTAGAAGATATTATTAGCAGTCTATGAAAGCACCTGCTGGAAGGAGTCAAACTTGGCATAAGGCCTTGTTAACATATTCCAGTTTTATAAGAAAAAGTAGCCAGTTTCTTTTATTACTTTACTTTCATTACTTCATGTCCCATACTAATCAATACCAAAAATTGGTAAAAGGCTAGGATGTCTTAAAACCTGCTTCAAGTGGAGGCTAGGTATTGCAAATTAGCAAAAACAAAAAGGTAACCCTTTTAAAATAATTTTAGAACACGAAAAACCTACAGAAAAATAGCCTTGCCCTTACCTGCTTGCAAGCAGAGCGGTGCTAGATATGGAAGGTTCTTTTTAGCAGTCAAAGTGAGATTTACTTGTTGTCTGCAGTTTTGAATCCAAGGTCCTTCTATTATAAGAAAACCTGGCAGTCGAAGCGAGCATTTCACGAATTAGGGGAGTTGTGTCCAGTATCAGTTCTTATCAAATAAGTAGTGACTTTCTTTGGGAGAAAACTGACTTCATGCAGTGAATTTGGAGAAGTGCTTACAATGGTGTTTCATATTTAATCAAAACATAGTCTTGGCAAGAAAACAGGGTGTCTGAATCCTGCTTGAGTAGGCAACTTTTTGAAACAGAGAGAGGTCAGGCATAGTCTGAGAATGGCACAGTTAAATAAGGCTATTATAACATGTTCATTATAGTTCAAAATTTAAATGATAATAACTGAACTGACCACTGTATGCTTATTCAAAGGCAGGCTTTGTCCCATACTTTGTTAACACACATTTGTATATGAAGTTAAACTGGCCCACTGACAACACACTGAAAAGGTAACATAATATACGGCTAGAGGGACATATATTTTTGACCCAGCTTAATATAATCAAATAGAGCTGATGATACATATTAAACATCTCTCTTATATACACAGATACTTGTATTATAATATAGCAAGGATTCTGTGAACTTTGGTCCACCTGACTTTTTAGAAAAAGGAAGAGTTGGAAAAAGAGAGCGATGAAATCATGTTCCAATATTTTTTGGCAAGAAGTTATATCCAATCAGTTTTGAAAAAGTTGACCAGATCCTTCTAGAATGTATAATTAACTCAAAGATAAGAAACGTCAAGGCCAAGTGAAGATTAGATTTACTTGGGACTTCTGATGTATTCAATGGAGGGAAAATCCTATATAAGCCCAGAGCAAGACACCATTCGATATCGCTCAACTTGCCAACTACAAGCTGATGTGATCCATGCTCTGAGGGTCTCTGAAAAACTGATTGCTGTTTGGTAGAAGTCTCTACCTTTTGAAGACAGTTCTTATTTTTCCTGTCCTGATATTCTGCACTTCCATATATTTTGGAAGGTAAGCATATATTTGAATTTAATAGCTCTTTTATATTGCTATAAGGTACAGAAGGTATGTATTAGTTTTAAAAGAGTGATACAGTGAATGCTTTAGAATGTAGCTGTGGGTGTTTTAGCTTTTTGCATGGCTGGCCTAAGGGCTAAATATATGATAACCATATTTGTATTACTGTATTGAAGTACTAATGCTGTTAAACCTGTAAAGCACTGGATCGCCCAGACTGCTTTTTACTTGGGATTTACGGTGACCTGCGCAACCAACCAATCCAATTTTTAAAGCATTTAATAAATCGAGAAGAGCACTACTACTGCTCTGATTCATTAAAACTTCAAAGTAAATGAGTGTGTGTGTGAATATCTTGATGATTTAAAAAGTTGTCTGGACATATAGCATGGTCAGTGCACAAACAAAACCACTTACAGGAGTTTTGAACATCTCTGTCAACCTTAGACATCTCCTCTGGGTTTAAGAGTGTGCTCAGAGCACATATATATATATAAATAAAAAGAGTGTGTGCGAAAAATCTTGACAGTTTGTTTAGCACTTCCCTTTAATAAGCTGCAAAGGCGCCCCTGCATACTAGCCTTTTATGTAGGGCCCCAGAAAATTCACGCTATCATGAATTTCACAGAAATCGTGTATTTGACTGCCTAACTTGAAAAATATGCATTTTATTTTCTTTACAGTATTGTAATGAACCGCTGCATTGGAAGTTAAACGACTCCAGGAGACTAGATAGGATTCCAGATTTGCTGCTTTTAATTGCACTAAATAAAAATAACAGCGAATCACTGTTTGGGCCAGGGTTCATGCCAAATCAATAAATAAAAATACCACTCTTGCTCTCTCTGCTCTTCCTCTCACTTTCTTTCCTCCAGCACTCTCATTCACTCTCGTTCTCTGTTCTTCTGACCCACTCTGGGCTCTTTCACCGCTTCACAGATAGGCACTCTCTTTCAGCCTTTGGGTGCATTTGTAAACTCAATCTGATGCTCTGAAAGAGCGTCTGAGAAATCTCTTTGGAGTGCTTCAGAGCGTCAATTTTAATACTGGCTTAATACTGATAGTACTGTAATGAACCTTCTTGTTCACGGCAACTGGATTAATTACACGATAGCGTGCCGCTGCCACCACCTTTGTTTAACCAGGGGGTCCAGTAGTTATTGAAATATTTTTTTGTATAAAGGAATACATCAAAGAACAAAGAACAAAGGTTCATTACAGTTCAATGAGTACATGGTTCTGATCGGCGGCCTCACCATGGCGTGCAATGATTTCTTCAAGGATTGCAAGAAGAAGTGAGCATGGAGACTCCCCCCCGATCCGGGCTTACATGGGAGCATTTGCAGGTCGACATCTGCAGAGAATTACATGGAGCTCCTGCTCATGCTTGTTACCTGTTGGTGATTTGGCCACTACACGCAACCTGGACACCCTATTCGCATGGTGGGGCTTGCCAATCAGAATCACCACAGACAATGGGCCCCAGTTTGTCTCGGCGGAGTTTACCACCTACTTAAAGGAGCATGCCATCACTCACATCAGGACGGCTGTGTACCATCCACAGGCTAATGGCAGGGTGGAGCGTTTGAACAAAACCCTGAAGGATGGTATCCGTGCTTATTTCTCCAAGGGCCACCAGTTTGACACCGCCCTTCTTCAGAAGCTCCTACATTTCCGGGCCACCAAACACACGACTACAGGGGTCTCGCCGGCATTTATGTTGGGAAGAGAGCTGCAGCTTCCATTGACATGAGAAACCATAGGATGCGATGAGGGGGCCCAGGGAGTGGATGTAGAGAAAGAACAGGAGAGGACCCAAGACTGATCCTTGGGGGACTCCTGTTGAGACTGAGAGATGGCGAGGTGTGGAGGTTGAGCCGCGCCAGGTAACGGGTGACACATCCGAGCACCATGTCCGCCTCGCACAACAGGAATATGGAGACACTCAGAGCTTTTGTTGATTTTTTTTTTTTTTTTAAGTACCAGATGTATTGTTCTTTGTTCAGCACTGGTACGCATTTAGTTTACAAATTCACAAACACAGACACAGATGGACTTTAACAATGACATAGCCTACGTTCACAAACAAATAAATACAATGATCTGACCCTTTGTTCTCTCTTGACCTTTACAGTGATAGCCTTATATAGCTATACCCCAGCTTTCTTTTTTTACAAGCCTTAATTAGCAAACAATTTCGTACCATTTACTTTTTATATCAAAAATATGTTTTTAAATAACTATAGCCTACATTTAAAATAATTACTTTTTTTTTCTTCCTGTGCACTCACACGCCACTTTGCATATAATCAGTAGTCTACCTAACTTGCAAATGTTGCATTTCAAGATGTTAGATTTACAGTATTATTATTATAAACATCGTCATCATCATCATTATTATACAATATACCATCGTCAAATAAACATTTTATAAAGTTGTATGCTGGTTTATTACAATATTTTTTATATTCGGTTAATATCCCAAAATATCTACACCAATTTGTTGCTAAATATATATTTTTAGGTTTTTAAAGAAAATCCATAAAATGTATTTAAAATGTGTGACGAATTATATTTAAATAATGTATTTAAAATGTATGACAAATAAGACAAAAACATTAATTTGTTGCAAAAATATATTTATATCGGAAATAAAATGTATTAGTAACGTATAAAGAATACATAAGAAATATATGGTGCATTTGGCATACATTTTAAATGTATTCTAGTCTGTAATCCATATATTTATTTTATAGTTTAAAGATATACAATGAGGTTGTAATATATCATTAATATATTTTCTGTGTATCCCATGTATAAAAAAATCTATTTTCTTTCCGTATGGGTAAACCTTGTGCATAATTCCGCACGCTGTGACAACTTGCAAATGAATCATTTAGCTCTCTTTATTTGTGCATATAATTAGCTTAGTGAATAGAGAGACTGCTGCTTCATTTTTGTACGCGGTGTGGCTCCCCCCTGCCACACAGTAATTCTCGTCATTTACCCCCGTTTAGTGAATGAGGCTCTAAGTTTGGTGGAGGCTCAGTAATAGAGGAAGTAAACTCTTGGTTTATATCTGCAGATGCTGCGTTTACATAGTATCTGAATAAAACACAAATAAAACCATACCTCAGATTCCCACTTACTACACACTTTGTTCAAATTGCCTTCCGTGCCTGTGTCTTTCCCCGTCAATCAGACAAAAGGAAGCTGGTTCCTTTCAAACTGAACAATTTAACATGCTTCTTTTAGTATTACTACTTTTATAGTTATGAAGGAGTCATAGATTAGTGCTATTCAGAGCAGTGGCACTGGAACAATTTTTATAGTGGGGGTGTTGAAAGCAATTGAATACAACGGTAACCCCTGTATATGGTGGAATCCATGCATTTGTTTGCTATTATGTTAAAATATTGTAGCGTGCATGGGGTAGGCAGCAGCAGGGCTGGTAGGTGACGTAATCACACACAAAGACATAATTGACATGTTTATACATAGAAAAAAAGAAGAAAAAAACACGCACTTAGCTAGACTATATATTTGCTTTTTGTTATCCTTGTTTTGGACTACTGACTCATTGATCGCAGCTGGCTGTGATGAGCTTAGTTTGAGTTATTTTTTTGCTCTGTGATTGTTGTGGTCTTTCTAATGTTTTTTAAGCCAACATAGAACTGTAGTACTAGTGCTTGTTTATATATATTGTGGTAACTTGGCCAAGAGCAGGGTGTTGATTGGATAACACACTCTTTGGAGACTTCAATTGCAGTTAAACAAAAGTGGTTTTATTTACAGTGACAAACAAAACAAACCAAAAATCTTTTCATGAAGATACTAACTACACACTTTGTAGTCAGTCCCTAATGAGCACAGGACAGCTAAGCTGTTCCCCTGTTTACACAAAAACACACTGGTAAGATGGTACACAGCACAGTTGTTATTTCTCCTATTAATACACACCACTATTGTTCTTTTTCTATTGTTCTTCCTCCACATTGTTCACCCTCTCCCAACTCCTACTACACCCCACCAGTTTGGGAACAAAGGAGTCTTTTTTATACACAGTTCAATCTCCATAATTGCATACAATGAATCAATTTGCAACAATCACAATAATGCAATTACCCCATTGTATTTGATATAGGTGTGTTATCAGCCTTTCTCCATTTGGCCAACTGATGACACCTGGGGGCCAGTGCACTGCTACTACCGCATTTACCTTTTAGAAGGGATCAGGGCTTTAGACATTCTTAGGCTCACTTATTTCCCTTTTGTGACTACACCACAGATCCGTAAAAATCTGGTGTAAAAAAGTCACTCCCCCCTGAGAGAGTGTGTGTGTGTTTAGAAGAGTGTTTAGCAAAGAGATACGATTGCTGCTGTCTGTAATATTCAGAAAGGTACTCATTTTGTTGTGATTTATCTGGATTTGCTTGTGTAAACCTTTTATTTGACACTTGTGCCGTTGTGTTTTGGAAGGTATTTTGTTTTGTTTCATTTAATAAAAATACTGCGCAGCAAAGCATTTTCACCCTGCACTACCTGTGTTTTGTGTGCTGTTTCCTGATTCCTGACGTCACCATCGGCCAATCTGTGACAATCGCACATCACATCTGTATTAAACTACCGGTATTTTATTTTAGCTTATCAAGTACCCAAACAAGTTTAAGAACATATCTTCTTTGCTTTACTGAACATTTCTTTCCAAACCCATACTGAGACAATAGTTACCGCTGCATTAGCTTTTACAAATTTGTTGTATTAATTCAAATTTAAAAGAATTAAACAGTGCTGCTTCATCAATTTAAAATGCAAAAAAAAAAAAAAAACACAATAAACTAAACAGTGCACCATTTAATAACCAGTAAACAAAACATTTTAGTGTTGCATACGGTGCAGTACAATTGCATTCAATTTCCAGCTGTATAAATACATTAATTATGTTAATCAGAACCATAACCATACACATACTTTAGCACATGTAGAACAAGTTACAGTATGTAATAAAGCCATTCAAAATACTCCATTCAAACGAAATGTTTTCTACATCGGGCGATAAACACTTTCCTCCTATCAGCTCGTTTTTCTTTGGCCATTTTAAGTTTGTATTTGTTTCATCTCTAGTCACGTACTGTTTTTTCAGCATCGCGCAACTTCAAACCTGTTGAGTAGCATTTGCTTTTTTTTTTTTCTTACTGTCCTACTTTATCCAGTCTCAAAGTCACCTGCATTATAGCATTGCAGTTACAACAAACAGAAAACTTGAAAAGTGTACTACTTGGCTTTCTAACCAATAGCTGTTTGATAAGGATCCCAGGAGCTATTGTGTTAATACTTTGAGAGGAGGTCAGTCAAGAGTCTGAAAGCTTGCGTTCAATATTCAAAATGACTAATGGTATTGAGAGTAACAAATTAAAACTTTTAATTAGAACAGTGGTTTTGTGTTTCTACCTAGAAACATGAACTGAATGCCGTAGATCCTTGTAGCAGGGCGGTAGCGAGCCCTGTACATTTATTTGTTTATTTATTTTTAGAACGGGGTCCCCCTCCGCCCCGGTGTTATTTTGTATTTGTTTATTATGATTTATTTATTGTATTTGTGATGGCGTACCGCCGTGTTATTATTTTGTTTATAAATATGACGGTGTAGCCGTGTGTTTTTAGATTGTTTAGTCGTGTGGATGGGAAGCCACATCCACAGCATTAATTAACAAACTCGTGCTGTAGGTGGCCATCTCCCAAATTTAATTAAGTGATTAATTTTGTTGCTAATTGGGAGATGGTCACCTGAATATAAAAAGCCTGCAGCGCTCCAGCTCGTGTGGGTGTATGAGGAGCGAGAGTGGAGTGAGCGGAAAATCAAAGACAGAAAAACAAAACTAAAAGTAAACATAGGAACAGTTAAGGCAATCTGCCCAGCCTGACCTGTGTTTTATATATTTTGTGTTCGCGACTATTTTTGGTTTAACATTTTTATTTTGCTCTGTGAGCAAGTGTTTTTGTGTTTAAATATTTATTTTATTTTTGTTATTTAAAAATAAAAAGACGCGCCGCGTCATATACCTTCAACTGCAGTACTCCCTGGTGTGTGTTTACCTTCCTGCTTCTGCCTGACGTCAGACAACTCAGCCACCCTGTCACAATCCTGAACAAATAAGTCGGGTTGTTGACAGTTAAGTTTGTGTGCGACATAACCGTGGCTGTAGTAATCCCATTGTGGCACTGGTACAGTAGTTTAATATTAGACACACTGGTGCATACTGGTGTATTAGTCGCTCCCCTCTTTTAAGGGCCCCACAAAAATGCCTAGAAAATCAACTTATACAACAGGTTTTACAGTATACATGTATAAGATTTGTTTTTGCAGGGAGATTTAACTACAATACACTCAGTTTCTTGTACTGGTTGCAAGCAGTGTTTTAGCACCTTGGTGGGGTAGTGTGGAGGATCATGGTGCCATCTCGCTACATTTTTTCAACAAAACATATATATTGCAGAGATATCTGAAAAGAAAATCAAAATGTTCTCTAAACAGTTTTTGCATTGCCATAACTAAAAGACAAGATAGGTAATAAATATGATTTTGTATTACTATACAAATTAATTATTGTGTCCCTATACTTGGTTGATTTGAATGCTGAAAATAACTGCAAATATATGCATTATCCCTTTCAGAGCTATCTGAGGTTCTGTGGAAGATGGTTTTGCAGGTGGCCTTCACTGCAGGCAATCACCTGGAATCGCTGGTGTTGGCTGTCATCTTTGCTGCCTTTGCTGTTCTTACTGTGGCTATTTTGCTCATCATGGAGGGCCTCTCTGCATTTCTACATGCCCTGCGTCTGCACTGGTAGGCATCCAAACAGCAATGGTAACAACAATAAGTAGCGCTGCTCAGATTGCAAAAGCAGAAAACTGCTATTAAGAAATGGAATAGTTAGACACAGGACGCATCACATAAAACCATAGTATTCTGAATACCAGACAAAAATAAAGCTATTGAAACTGCATGTTAAGTATTTTTAATTACCCTAAAGAAACCTTAACAGAATCATTATCATACCACAAGATTTAATACCTGAAATGGCAAAACACATATTTTACAGTGGGCCCAATATGATAGCACATTGATACTTATGTAATAACATAGTACTGCAATGAATTGGTTCATACCATGGTTATTGTAGAATGTGGTAACATGCTAAAATGTTACAGTACATTCTACAATACCATTGTAGCTTCCCTTGGGCTACCATTTGTGTTGGACAGAACTACTGCAATCCCACTGTCAATTAAATCATGGCTGCGCCGTCTCTGCAAAAGTCAGTAAGCCTAACATACCTAGCCTAAATCAATACCATTACAATTTGGATATTGTTACTTATTATTTTGTATACTCAACAGCGAGGGAGCTAACTATCATCGTTAATCTTACTCACCCAGCAGCCAACACATTTTAAAAATATGTGAATCCAATTTATCTTCATCCCAATAAGACAGTTACTGTTTCACGTCAAAGGCTTTTTTTTTTTTAATGCTGCCAGGCTCAAGAAAATCACAGTAAATTAAAATATGCACACAGTGCATTTTATGTGCCTTAGATATGACCTTGTAAAGTAGCAGCTTTATTATCAATCTAAATAATATAATGATGTATTTGACGAATAAGCCAAGCTATTCTATTGATTAACAGTGAGATCAGGACTGCAGAAAGCTCTCTGGCTGTTACAAGCTACACTGTATCGTTTAAAAGTGCAAACTTGGAAAATTAATGGAGTTGCAATTGGTTACTGACTTCAGAGGACAAGGTTTTAAACTTGCAGTAGAATTTACTTTTTTTAAACTGTGTTTGACTTGTTGATTTGTGTGTATATCCACATTTAAACTGCAAGTGCAGTTTTTTGCTCATATTTCATATGCATGTTGAGTGGGTTTATTAAGATCTATAAATAGTTCCCAACTCCAAAAAATATTTATATCTTAGTATGGACTATTAGAAACATATGTTCTTAAAAGTGCTTGAACTTGCAGTCATTTTCCTAATATTATAGGCACCTCTTGTATAACACAACAAAAATACCTGTTATCATACTATATACAAGATCACACTAGGGTTGGAAATTTTAAACATCCAAAGAACATTATAAACTCCAAAGAAGTGGGTAAACGTTGAATAATATGCTTGATGTATAATCGGTAACGTGGCAACTTTTCTAATGTATTCATTTTAGTAATTTATCATCATATACAGCAGTCCGTTGCGATATTATAAAAAGGAAGGGGTTTGGCAATTATCTCCAATAGCTTTTCTAACTGGTGCACAAAGATTGACACTGGGGCGGATTTTATTCTCAGTCGATCTGGTGCACTCTGTTTTTCTGCTCTAGTAGGCGTGTATGGTATAAATTCCACGGTGCAATAAAGTTAATGACAAGCATTTTTTTTTAAAGTTTGTTATATATATATATATATATATATATATATATATATATATATAATACAATGGCATCTATAAACAAAGGAACAAATCAAAGCCACGTTTGGAAGTATTTTGAAGAACAGGATGAGAACCGTGGTATGTAAATAATTATGTCAAACAAAATTGCAGTACCACAAAACACGTTCAGTGTTTCATTTGAAATTAAAACATTCAGAAATTACTGTGGATGGAGTTAAAAAAAAAAAAAAAAAAAAGCAAACATCCATAATAAACAGAATGCTTCAGGCTGACATTTATTCAGCCCAACATCCCTGTGAATATTTATAACACGAAGGAAGGTTTAAAAAAATAAAATCAAAGAAAAGAAAGCATACATGTAAATAAATTATGTATAGGTTTTAATTTACCAGTACAGTTTTACACAAATCATTTGTTTAAAAAAAAAATCTATGTAATTTGTCAACATATGTAATTTGTCAACGGGATATAGATAGATAAAGATTATATATATACAGCTCTGGAAAAAATTAAGAGACCACTGCAAAATTATCAGTTTCTCTGGTTTTACTATTTATAGGTATGTGTTTGGGTAAAATGAACATTTTTGTTTTATTCTATAAACTACTGACAACATTTCTCCCAAATTCCAAATAAAAATATTGTCATTTAGAGCATTTATTTGCAGAAAATGACAACTGGTCAAAATAACAAAAAAGATGCAGTGTTGTCAGACCTCGAATAATGCAAAGAAAATAAGTTCATATTCATTTTTAAACAACACAATACTAATGTTTTTAACTTAGGAAGAGTTCAGAAATCAATATTTGGTGGAATAACCCTGATTTTCAAGCACAGCTTTCATGCGTCTTGGCATGCTCTCCACCAGTCTTTCACATTGATGTTGGGTGACTTTATGCCACTCCTGGCGCAAAAATTCAAGCAGCTCGGCTTTGTTTGATGGCTTGTGACCATCCATCTTCCTCTTGATCACATTCCAAAGGTTTTCAATGGGGTTCAGGTCTGGAGATTGGGCTGGCCATGACAGGGTCTTGATCTGGTGGTCCTCCATCCACACCTTGATTGACCTGGCTGTGTGGCATGGAGCATTGTCCTGCTGGAAAAACCAATCCTCAGAGTTGGGGAACATTGTCAGAGCAGAAGGAAGCAAGTTTTCTTCCAGGACAACCTTGTACTTGGCTTGATTCATGCCAAAGCTGCCCGATTCCAGCCTTGCTGAAGCACCCCCAGATCATCACCGATCCTCCACCACATGTCACAGTGGGTGCGAGACACTGTGGCTTGTAGGCCTCTCCAGGTCTCCGCCTAACCATTAGATGACCAGGTGTTGGGCAAAGCTGAAAATTGGACTCATCTGGGGGTGCTTCAGCAAGGCTGGAATCAGGCAGATTTGTCTTTGTGAAGGACGCATGAATCATTATCATCATTGAAGTTATTCAATATTATTATTATTATTATTTCTCACCAGATTGGATCCTTTCCTTTACTGATACAATGAGATGTATGGTTGTGGTGCCATCAGTCAGCTGAATTTCACACTTCTCTGTCGTTGAGTTTGTAGTGGTGCAGACCACAATTGTCTTATATAAACCATTTCAAAATGACACACAGCTGTATTAATTCAGTCAGCTCCAATTATATCAGGTACCTTCACAACCCTTTAATTGTTCTATTTTATTACTAGAAGTGTTTTTCTGCTCATTGTGTATTGGGACACTTCAACACATGCTGATTGGTGAAATTAATTTAAAATGTTTTAATGTGTACATTTGATATTTACAATTGATTTTATATATGTTTCCTACATTTCCAACTGACTAACAGATGTCAGTATATCATGAGCACTGGCGTAGCTAGAACATGTTTGCCACTGGGGAAAAAATACAAATATCAATGGAAACTTTACATTTTTGCCAAGCGTTCCTGTTCTGATTCAGTTTAACATACAGCTGTGGCCAAAAGAATGTTAGGATTGAGACATAATTAAGTAAAAAATAAAAAAATATATATATATGAACATAATTTATATATTTTATTTATCATGTAATCAAAGAAACTCAAAATGATATCGCAAACATCTACCGGAAGCCATAATAGTAGTACAGTAATTCGTGTTTGATTTCGAAATGTCACATTTTTAAAATTTTTGTCATATGGAAAACTACAAAGTGCTATGTAATTCAATATGTTAACGTAACATTATTCAGCAGGTTTCATTTGACTTTATGAAGCAAAATGTGTTGCTTCTATAATGGGATGCAAAACTTTTGGCCGTAGTTGTATGTTAATGACTAAGGTTTAAACATTCAGAAATGTAACCAAAATGCATGTCCCCATATGAGCTTATTTAATGGCTAATATTAAAATATGTTTTCATATCTTACATATAGATTCACATTCATTAACCAAGGTGTATTGTTTAATTTTGTTCCTGAAAACATCCAGCTTGAAAACTATAATCATTGGTTTAAATAATGCTAACAGTTTTATTTATTAGAGCGTGGCAATGTTGAATAATGCTTATAGAAAACACTATTTGTCAACTATTCATACCTTACAAGTTACAAGAACAAAGTTTCATGAGTGGGATGTGGCAAAACACCCATGTTAAAAACATTGATAATACATACGATTTCCAAAGGAAATTTTTTTAAACTGCTGCCACCTGTGTGTATACAAGGCAGTAGTGACTGAAAAAAAAATTGCATCTTGCCCCATCCTGCCCTGTTATTTCCATCATGTACCATTGTTTTTAACTATTAACTATTTTGAAAGCACATTGTATTACAGTTGCAGGCAAACTTATAGGCACTGGGTAACAAGAAGCTAGCACAACATTTAGTCTTTAATTACATTTTTTTTTGTCAGTAATGATCTAAAAATATGTAGCCCTAAACACAAGACATGAAAAACAAGACCACGGTATCAAGTAGCCAGTCAACGGCACTGATAAGCAACACTGATAACGGTACCGGTTCGTCTTTCCTTGAGATGTACAATACTTCTGAGTTATCTTAAAATAAGTTATAGGAACTGTGGAAGCCAAGCTCACCAGTATTGCTTTTCTGGTCAACTGTCTGAATGGGTCCATGTTTATAGTGCTCTCGAATGAGGTGATCTTTTGGCAGTAGATCACATTAAAAACAATTTTTAAACATGCACATTTAACCTCATCCATACTGCACTTTGTGTAAATATTTGTTTTTAAACTTTGTGGAGTCAGACAATCAAATTAGCAGTCACTTAACAGGCAAGCAGGTGGAACTATTTTTAGGGAACTGTTTTACAGTGTACGGTTTTCCTGGCTGAGACAGGGATATCCAGTCAATGGAATCACTGCTATCACAACCCCCCTCCACCAAAAAATCTCACTGGCCCCTAGCAACAGTAAACAAATATATTTATACATTGGTAAATATTGTAAAGTATATAGACCGGAGTCTGTGTTGTTCTTCAGATAAGTGTCTGTCCCTTTAATTACACACTGTACACTAGTAGTGCGCTTTACACGCCGTGCCATAAGTTTATTAACAAACGGACAAACAAACAAAACACAAAACAAAACCTAGCCCTTCTTTGGGCACTAACTAAACAGGTTAATTGTACTCTTATCTAATACAGGGCAGGGTAAGCCTTTACCCCTTTTTAAACCAACTCCACAAACAAATGAATCCAAATCAGCATCCTGCACTTTCGCTGTCAATACCATACCTTTGTTTCGTTATCAGAAAATCCTTCTTTGTCAAACACACTTTTCCATTGTTCAGTTTTCTCCTCTTTCTCCACTTCAACCCACCACACAAAACTGTGACCTTTTTATTCCCCAACTTGATCATTTGCATCTGATCAGCATTTACCCATTAATTATTCCATTAAGCAATTGTTACCTTTGCTATGATGCAGTGTATGTGGCTATCACCAGGGTCATAAAGCCTCCAAATTAATGTTTGGTACATACACATCATCACATACCCTCCCCCTCGGCTCAAAAACAAAACTGGATGTTCCTCCCCATCACAGGACTGTGATAACACTGCCCCTAGACCCACGTCTGAAGCATCTGTTTGTAATATAAATGGTTTATCAAAGTCAGGACTTATCAAAACAGGCTCAGAGCACAGTGCTGATTTCAAGTCTAAAAATGCCCTTTGAGCCTCTGATGACCATTTTACCATGTTAGACGCGGAGGCTTTAGTGAGTTCTATCAAAGGCACAGCTCTTGAGGCAAAGTTTTCAATAAACCGGCGATAATAGCCAATAAGCCCCAGAAAGGCTCAGACTTGTTTCTTATTCACTGGATGGGCACAAGACAAAATAGCTTCAATTTTGTTTAACTGTGGTCTAATTAAACCATGTCCGAGTGAAAGCCCCAAATATTGTGTCTCCTGCAGAGCGAATGCACATTTATTTTTATTAGCTGTTAAGCCTGCTTCCCAATGATCTCAATGCCGCTTCCACCTTGTGTACATGAGACTCCCAATCAAGGCTAAAAATGACCTCATCGTCAAGATAAGCTGCTGCATAGTTACTATGTGGCCTGAGCACCCTGTTCATAAGCCTTTGAAAAGTGTTTGTTGCACCATGCAGTCCGAAAGGCAACACTGTAAATTGGAACAAACCCTGTGGAGTTACAAATGCTGTTTTTTTCTTTTCTCTGGTGACAATGGCACCTGCCAATAGCCTTTGGTCAAATCGAGGGTGGTAATATACTTGGCTTTGCCCAACCTTCCAGCAATTCATCCATCACTTAATTTCTCTGCTATTTGGAAAGGTCCCTGCCATTTAGCCAAAAACTTGTGCGCATGTTAAGGCAGCAAAACTAACACTCAGTCTCCAACTTTAAACTCTCTTAGCCGAGCACCGGCGTTAAACGCCATCTTTTGTAGTTCTTGCACTCTGACCAGACCAGATCTGCACTTTATTTACCAGACTGCTGACCTTTTCCATTCTATCTCTCATTTTTAATACATATTCAACCACATTGTCCCCTCTAGGTGGCGCCCCCTCCTACACTTCTTTGACAACATCGACGATTCCCCTCAGCTATCTCCCATACAACAATTCAAATGGCGAAAACCCGGTCGATGCTTGTGGAACCCCTTGGTCAGTAAGGATCTCTTTTGGGAAACCGACCCTAAAAAAACCTGTAACAATGCTTGTGCTATGTTCTTTGAATATGTATTCCTTAACAGTACAGCCTCGGGGTATCTAGTAGCATAATCCACTATGACCAGAATGTACTGGAGCCCTGTTTTAGACTTTTCCAGGGGCCCAATTAAATCCATCCCCACTCTCTCAAATGGCACGTCTGTGACAGGTAACAGGACTAGCGGGGCTCGAGTAGGTTTCCTGCCAGCGACCAGTTGACACTCTGGGCAAGCTATACAAAACCACTCTACATCTTTATAGAATCCCTGCCAATGAAACCACATCATTACCCGGTCTCTGGTTCTCTGTACCTCCAAATGCCCCCCTAACAGATGGCTGTATGCCAACTGTAGTATTAGACTTTTGAATTTACCTGGCACCAGTAACTGTTCTAACCACTCCCCACATTTAGTTCTAGTGACCCAATAAAAAAGATCATTTCTAACAATGAAATGTGTTAAAAAATAGTTCATCTGCAGTGTTTGGACTGCCCTGTGCCACCCATTTTCTTAAGCCCACTGGAAGGCTTCTTGGAAAATTATTATTATTATTATTTGTTTATTTAGCAGACGCCTTTATCCAAGGCGACTTACAGAGACTAGGGTGTGTGAACTATGCATCAGCTGCAGAGTCACTTACAATTACGTCTCACCCGAAAGACAGAGCACAAGGAGGTTAAGTGACTTGCTCAGGGTCACACAATGAGTCAGTGGCTGAGGTGGGATTTGAACCGGGGACCTCCTGGTTACAAGCCCTTTTCTTTAACCTCTGGACCACACAGCCTCCTAAAATGGTCTAGGACCAGTATTTTCACAACAGAGTTATTCACCTCGGGTTGAAGCCACCTACGGGCTAAGTGTATTAAGTCAAATAGCTGTGACCTTGGTGCCTTTCCATCTTCATATTTCAAAGAATGGAAGCGTTGAGGCCTAACAACTGCGGTGATCCCTGCTCAGAAGACTATAATTACCAGCTTCTTGTAGCTTCAAATCGAAATAGGCTTTTTGAGCCTCTCCACTCAAAAAAAGGCGCAACAATGCCTGCCCACTGTTCAGGTGTCCAAGCCTCTCGCTCGGCGGTCCTTTCAAAAGCCAAAAGATAAGTTTCTATGTCATCCACTGGGGTCATTTTTTGCAAAACATGACTAGCACGAATAGGATGTGGTCCCTCAGAAGCTGCTCGTACCCGGTCTCCAGAAGTCATCTGACTCCATAGTTCTCTCCATTCTTGATGGTCCTGCGCTGCTTGTTCTGCCAAGACTTTAGTATGTTCCTGTAAAGCCGCGGAGGCATACTGCTGGCTTGCCGTGGCTTGTAGAACTGTTTTAAGTAACTCTTCCATGTTGAGGGGTTCTCACTCAACAAACGTGGCCCCGCTTCTGGTACCAAATTTAAAGTATTTAGACTTTTTCAGCCAGAGTCTGTGTTGTTCTTCAGATTAGTGTCTGTCCCTTTAATTGCACACAGTACACTGGAAGTGCTCTTTACATGTCGTGGCGTAAGTTTATTAACAAACTGAGTGCACAAACAAACAAAACACAAAACAAAACCTAGCCCTTCTTTGGGCACTACCTAATACAGGGCAGGTTAAGCCTGTTCTCCTTTTTAAACCAACTCCACAAACAAAGTAATCCAAATCAGCATCCAGCACTTTCATTTTCAAAACCGTACCTTTGTTTCATTATCAGAAAATCCTTCTACATTTTTTACTCATTCAGGGACTTAATATACCGAAATGGTTATTAATAAACAAATGTGAATTTAAATTACTAGTAAGTACACATTTCGATATGAAAGCTGAACATTAATATCAAGAAAGAACAACTAAGTTACACGTTTTTAATGAAAAGACTATTGTAGCCAACTTTTTCACTAAAGTAAAACCAGGCTTGTGTGATTGTAAAATACCACTTTTTGATATATTTACTACTGCTTAATCTAAGTTATAAATAAAAGATGTTGGTGGGAATAACTTGTTCATGGCCCCGCGGCAACATTACCCTCATTTTTAATTCTAAAACCCAACATTATTTAATTTTTAACACCGGTCTGATACTCTCTTCCTTACCTTTTTTCTAATAAATACAAAATATCTGCTGTAACACAGGGGGTTAATCCTCTCTGCATGAAAAAAACATGTGCGAATACACATTTGTTTGTTTTGCTTTATTGTTTAATTCAATTTGTTAATTGTTTTATTATTAATTATCCCCTGCACCTGGTCATTATTGTTAAATTAGAACCAGGTGCAGGGTATAAAAGAGAAGCAGCCAGTCTGTTCAGGGCTGCAGTGAGAAGAGCCCGCTTGTGAGTGTGTGTATGCAAGCGTACAAAGGAAGGTAGAATGAAACCTTTTTGGAGTGAAAAACCTGTGCGTGTTTTGTTAAGTTGTGGTTTTTTGGTGGTGAAACGGCTTAGCTGCCCCACTGGTAGTCAGGGTGTTCCTGTCGTTGTTTTAGTTAGGGCTCGAAAAACAGCTAGGTGTTTATTTTGTGTTTTGATTTGGTTTGTTAATTAAAAATAGAGCATCAGCGCGTGAAAATCCATTTCTGGTGTCCTGGGTCTATTTTTAAAGGGGCAACGAACTGTGAGTGGTGCCGGCCGGTTCACACTGCCTATATTTAAGTATTAATATTTCGTGCAGTCGTCTCTCTGACCACCCGCCAAGTTCACATTCACTTACCAACGTTTTTTCTTACTGTTAGTTAACGTTAGCCTCGGTGCAGACCTTTTGTCAAACCAATCTGTTCCTGCGTGTAGGGAGAATTTATTGTGATTGTTTATAAATCTGGCCCATCCTCTGAATACTTTTCCATTTTTATATTTTATTTTAAAGATTTTAAAGAAAACCAATGCCAAACACAACAAAGTAAAATACATAAATAATGAACAAAAAACATGGGGGTGCAAAATATATAGTTTGACCCCCCCATATTCAAAGTGGGGGGACATGTGCCCCTTCTGCCCCATGGGTACGGCACCTATAATAATAATAATAATACAAACTTCTAAAATGTGTTTTTTTAAATGTACAATAAAAGCAATAAGTATCATTATCAAAAATAATTTCTTGTTTAATCTCAAAATCCTACATTGTTAATACAACAAAATACGTTAAAATACACCAAGAGATTTTTATCTGGCCTACTTTCAGCATGCTTAAAATTCTTTTAATAACATAATAAATGAATTAAACAAATATGCATTACATGTAGGCCTACCTTAACCCTTTATGTCCATTTATTCAGCTGCCTCAGGCGTCAGGTCCAATTTATTTTCACACGCTCAGTTTATTTTAGACGCACTGTTTAAAAGTGTTTTTTTCACAGTAAAACAGGTTTAAAAGGCACTGCATATCAACAGGACACTGTATCAGTACTGCATCTCCAGCCCCGCCCCACCCCTTGTTCGCTGAATTTTTCACATTCCTCTTCATAGTCGTGCATACTGATAAATCATCTTCTGATCACTTGTTATCACCAAACTCCTCAATAATGCGATCCAAGTCATTATTTTATTACTATAAAACTCTAAAAATCTCTGCAAATGTCAGTGATATTCTTTGAGCGCTGGATGCAGAAGCAGCTATCTTGTTTGTTTATGTCCGTGTTATCTCTGTGATGGAGAATAGTAGTGAGTAGCTAGCGAGCCCAGCGACCCGGGAATCTTTTTTAAGGCGAGCAAAGCGAGGTGGTGGGAATTATTTAAGACGAGCGCAGCGAGCTGGCATCAATAAATTAAAAGTAAATCAGCTCATTTTTGCTGTTTAATCTACTATTTGTTAATTAAACAAGTAAAACAAAGAAAAGTTTAAATTACCTGGTATTGCCAGACAGTCTCCTATCTAAGTACCAACCAGACACGCATATTATTATTTTTTTTTTTATAGCAGACACACTTATAATAATAATAATATAATAATAATAATACATTTTATTTGGCGGACGCCTTTCAGGACACTCAAGGACATCTTACATTAAAAGTAGGCCTACATAAAATCAAGCGCAATACATAGTCATAAAATCAAGTGCATCAATCAACAGTGCAATTTAAAATCTAAAAATCTAAAATCAAAAGACCAGATAAAACAGGACAGATAAAAAAAGGAGGGAGGGGTTGGGTAGAGGATACGAACCCGGTTTAGGGTGAAGGTTTAGGTTTAGGGGGGTATGGTTAGGAATAGGATACGGACCCGGTTTAGGGTAAGGATTTAGGTTGGGGGCACATAGGGATACTGGGAAGGCACAGAAGGGGGAGTAGGACAGAGTCAAACATAGACCATAGACTAAAGGTCATAGGCTTCCTGGAAGAGGTGTTTACAGGAGGTTTTTGAATGAGATGACTGTGTCTGCATGTCGTATGTGTGGGGGGAGTGCATTCCAGAGCCTGGGTGCAGAGCAGCTAAAGGCCCAGGCACCCATGGTGGAGAGGCGGAATGGAGGGGTAACAAGGAGACCAGCAGAGGAAGAGCGGAGGGAGCGGGAGGGAGCATATACTGGGAGAAGTTCTTAAAGGTAGGTGGGTGCCATGTTATGGAGGGCTTTGTAGGTGAGGAGGAGTGTCTTAAAGTCAATACTGTATAGCACAGGGAGCCAGTGTAGATTGATGAGGATTGGTGTAATGTGTTCTTTGAATCTAATATTTGCATAATGTTGACATGATGGGCCCGATTTTCGAAAGGGGTTTCATTTTCGGTGGAAATGGCAAAATCCGCTGAATTTTTCCACAGGTTAATCCATTAAACAATATCTGCCTATTTTCGTCGGATCACATTTTATGCATAATTGTCTGCGGTTCTAAATGGATAAGTAATGAGTATTTAAGCGGTTTTATCCGCCAAAATAATACTTCAGGTTCAATTGTATTAGCAAATGCTATATAAACTCAATCGAAAATTGTACCACACCAGAGTCAAAACGCAAATGCAAACATGAGGGCAAATTCTTATTTCCATTCAGTCTTACTAGTCACTTGTTTAATTAGGACAACATAAAACAAACAAACAAACATGAACAAATGAATTGGAGTTATAGGTTTTAAAGGAGATATAACTGCAGTGTACAAAAATGAAAATGAATGAAAACTTTTTTTTTTTGGATGTACACAAAAGGTTTAAATTAATCATTTATCATTTATTTCAGGAGGCTTCATTTTTTCTCTATATACTTTTTTCTCATGTAAACGTTTTGTGTACATTTTTTTTTTTCATTTTTATGTTATGATCCCAAGCCGAAATATGACCCCATCAGGATTGGGACAACCCCATCGCCTTGAAAACCGTTCATTGACATTTTTAGTAAGCCAAAATCTTATTCGGCTTGTACAAATAATTAACTTTACCCAAAGCTGACCTGAATAAGAACAAATAAAAACCAGAACAAGATCTGACCACCCCTTCGTGTCAAAGTGAGACTAGTTTGAATTATTTTCCAGGGTAGCCCCAAATGTATCAAACTATACTTTGGAAATAAAAATGTAAAAATTAATACATACATAAATAAATAAACACATCTGCAGACATCTGCTTTGATATAGACTCATCAAACCATCCGGTTTATTTATTGATAAATTTCAGATGCATCAAAATACTGAATACTGAATACTGTATGGTTAACTGAAGGTGGTCCCTGAAGAGAAATAAAAGCTAACTTACTTTAAGGAATGTATTAATGTATGTTCATCCACAACTTTAAACACTGAATTATAAATCCTACTTAAAACTAAAAACAACTGTGTACAATTCTACTCAAATACCATGTTTATATTAGGTGGATGGTTGGTCAGTTTATTAAAAAAATATTTATTACTGCATTAATGAAGTTGGCTTCTTATTCGGCCAGCTTCTTATTCACATTCTAGTTTCTTATTCGCATCCTAGCTTATTATTCGCCAATATGCACAAATCTAACTAAAATTGAATAAGTAACTGAGCCCTGGGGTATTTCATTTTTAAGTTTCATGCTTTCCCTATTTAATATAGAGCACACAGACCTGAACAGGAAAAAGTCAATTTAACAAACCATTCTGTTGTAAAGTCACCTGTCCAAGTTTACTACTTTATTCTGCACCGTACAGAAAGCACATTTTCTTTTGAAGTTTGTATTTCTATTTTTCAGAAGGTAAGCCCAATGTACACCTTAAGTGCAAAGTAATCTGTACACTGTATCATTGTTGAACATCAATCTCTACCCCTAAATAACATTTTAGTTCCATAGTATATTTATAGACCTTATAGTTTCCTCCAGAATGTTTTTTTTTTAAATGGACCTTTTCTTGTTCAGGTCTGTGTGCGTATGCTATATTAAATGGGGAAAGCACGTTATCAGACAAGATAACAAAGGAAAGCGAATTCCATGTTAGACAGGGAAGAATACATATGGATCACGCACAGGGTTTCCACTTCTGGATCCCTGCTTTGAAATGTTGCTCTAAACCCGATGTCAATATTGCTATGTGCGCCAAGTTTGTACCAAATTCTGTTTTGGGCCGGGATAAATACATATGGATGATGTAGCGGGGTTCCCTGTGTTTTTATTAACATTGAAATGAACAGCCCAAGGAGATTTATCTCCTGAAATACCCCATTTACTTATTCAATTAGTTACATTTGTGTATATTAGCAAGTAAGAAGCTGGGATGTGAATATGAAGCTGGCCGAATAGAAGCCAACTTCAGCATGGTCATTTTTTTAGTTTGTTTGTTTTTGTAATTTTTCAAATTAGCCTAAAGTTTGGCACATTTGGTGCTACCTTGGAGAATAATTCAAATTAGTCTCACTTTGACACGAAGGGATGGTCGGATCTTCTTCAGATCTGCTTGAGGTAAAGTGGATTGTGTGCATTGCAATGGGATTGTATTTCAGCTTGGGATTGTAATACACACACACACACACACGCAAACACAGCTGCTTCTAACACAGGATCCACGTTGAATGCCAGGAAGACTCGGTCTGACTTGCTGTCACTCTGTTTTTTACTGGCGGATAGTCATATTGACCAGGCTGAAGCAGGGAGAAACCTAACTGGTGAAAGTTTACATTATCCACCACTTTCGTCTTTAGAAAATAGACACAGATTCTTAGATCGTTATGTATTCCACCAAAATAAACTGTCAGAATAACTAATGAACCAAACTAGCGGATAGAGTCCCACCCTGTTTTCCGCAGCTTTAGAAAATACTGAATCAATGGGAAAAACAGGTGCAGAAAAAAATGGCCGAAATAATGTGATCCTCCAACGTATCTCTTTTTGAAAATAACCCACTATATGTTGTTTTTTTTTTTTTTTTTTTTTGTTTTTTAACCAATGTTTGCCGCTTCTTTTGCAGGGTTGAATTTCAAAACAAGTTCTATAAAGGATCTGGCTACAAGTTTACACCTTTCTCTTTTGGAAACCTGCCATGCAAAAAGCAATGATTTACTTCTTTTTGGCCATGTTCTCAAAGATTGAAGATTGAAGTCTGGAGACCACTGACTAGACTAGACATTGTCACTGTGTAGTTATTAATTTAGCAATCTTTTTCTGTGGATTGGGGGTTGTGTAGTAGGGGCTCTAGAGTGGATGAAACAACCCCTTCTCTTTTCAGCAATTAATATAGAATCTGTAACAATCTGCAAAGTCATCTATTTTGTCTCTTATTCTTGTTAACTATTGGCTTTAAACTAAACATGTCAAATAAAAGAATCTATTGCCTAATTAAAGGGCTTTCAGTAAAGAACAATGGATTATTTTCTGCATTGACCTGCCTTTGTGTGTAATCAAAGTGTACCTAGCAATTCCAAACCATCAACAATGCTGATGATTTATGGAAAAAATAAAGGGTTAGATTACTTTTCCAAAACGCCAATAGCCCCATGAATACTACAATTTGTTTGCAAGATATTTCAGTCTTAATTGATATCACCCATGTTAGTTCTGATACATGTTTAAATCCATACATTCATACTAATGACTGCACTACAGAAAATGGGAATTTTACAGTTCAGAGGTAAAACTAAAATGAAATGTTATTTAGCAGAAAAAATATTCGTCTAAGGCTTTTATTAGCCTTTAACCAAAATGTCTGACGCTTTGTATTATTTTTGCTTGCTTGTACTTTACTACACTTTGGTGTTTTTACCAAGGAATACCAGGACACAATTTTGAAGGTCAAGCAACATCCTACAAGGACAATAGCACATATAAAATCAGTTTTGTTTCATTAGGAATAATAATAATAATAATACATTTTATTTATAAAGCACCTTTCCAATCCCAAAGCGCTTAACATAGTTGATAGAAGACAAGATAACAAACGATAGGGCAAAATAAAATACAGGAAATAAATAAACAAAGACTCGGGGTTTTGATAACGCTGAGCGCGTGATCGCGCTCAGCATTTAATAATTAAACAGAAAATAAAAGGTTTGTACACAAAACACGGCACTTTCGCCAAAATAAATATATTAACAAAACGGGCTAAACAGTAAACAAACAAACAAACGGTGAGTGAAGCAATTCATTCATTTATTTTAATTTTAATTTTAATTTTATTTTTATTCTCTCTCTCTCTCTCTCTCTCTCTCTCTCTCTCTCTCTCTCTCTCTCTCTCACTCACTCAACACCCAACCCCAAGTGAGTCAAAACATGCTGCTTTTATGCAGTTGTACCGAGACTCGATTGCTAGTCAATCATTCAATTGGAATCTCGGTACAACTGCACGTGAATTAATTAAAGTGCAATTCCCCGTGCTCACATATTACGTTATAACCAACACGTGAAAGTGATTTGTGCCATCCTCGTGCCTAAATACAAATCTACAATTTAAACACACGTGAAACACAGACCCGCTTATATCCCGTGTACCAATGCCTATACACCAACACTTACACACAACACGTAACATATAACATACACGGGGGCACTTTGCCACACTCTCGTACAGACTCCACATAATTCGATTACAATAATGAAGCCTAGAAGTAATAAAAGCGTTAATCAGTTTTTCAGCATTAGAAAAACATAAAAGGGGCCTTATCCGTGCAATATTGTCGAGATGTAAAAAGGACAAGGTCAAAGAAGAAGAAAAAATACCGCCCACGTTATGTACTACAGTGGAAGCAGATACATTTACATTGTCAATATCCAAATTAAAATGGCCAAATCTATGAACAAGAGACTGGGAACCGATTAAAATAATTTGTTTTGTCACAGTTTAGTTTTAGAAAACTCTGTTATATCCATATTTTTATATCACAAAGGTAACTGACTAGTACAGAGGTAGCAGTGCTTGTATCAGGTTTTGTGCACACATATAATTGTGTATCGTCAGCATAAAAATGATAGCTGAGGCCAAAGCGTCTAATAATCTGGCCAAGTGGTAAGGGGTACAGAACAGAGTCCTGTAGGATTTTAAGTTTTTAAAGAGTTACAAAGTGTTATCTCTCAGACAGATATGACTTAAACCAGCAGAGAACAGTATCAGTAAGGCCAAGTTATTTTTCCATGCGTTTCAATCAATATATTATTTAGGACTGACTGTGTCAAAGGCTGCACTGAGGTCTAATAAAAATAATAGCCTCAGGAAGCAGTGTGGAGTAGTGGTTAGGGCTCTGGACTCTTTACCGGAGGGTCGTGGGTTCAATCCCCAGTGGGGGACACTGCTGCTGTACCTTTGAGCAAGGTACTTTACCTAGATTGCTCCAGTAAAAACCCAACTGTATAAATGGGTAATTATATGTAAAAATAATGAGATATCTTGTAACAATTGTAAGTCGCTCTGGATAAGGGCGTCTGCTAAGAAATTAATAATAACAATAATAATAATAGAAGAAGGATATTAAGGGCCCCGAAATCTGCAGTCATAAGCAAATTTTGGCTACTCTGACCATGGCTGTTTCAGTGCGATGCCTAGCTCTGAAGCTGGATTGAAAAGGTTCGAGTAACTCATTAGTCAGCAGATAATTTTGAAGTTGAGACGAGACTACTCTCTCAAGGATCTTAGATTAAAAAAAAGGTAGATTGGAAATAGGTTGGTAGTTATTTAGAATGTCAGGGTCAAGACCAGGCTTTTTTAAAAGTTGTGTGATAGCAGTAATCTTTAACACTGGTGGAATAGAACCAGATACCAAGAAGTCATTGATTAATGTGGTAACAAAAGGACCTAAGGCTGAAAAGCAGGCCTTTACTAGAATTGTGGGGATAAGATCCAGGAGGCAAGTAGTGGGTCTCATTTTACCGACAAGTTTAGAAACATAGGCAAAATCAACAGTAGAGAAGTGAGATAACCTAGACACCAGTGAAACAGGACTTGACACAACAATATAGTCAGGACAGGGAGAAAAGAGTAGCTGATTATTGATATTATAATCTTATTCTGAAAAAAACTGCAAATATATATTGCACTGGTCAGTAGATGCTGAGAAAGCAGTATTATGGAGAGGTTGTAACAGCTTATTAAAGGTGGTAAAAAGAGCTTTATGGTTTCCGCTCCCACTCTCAATAACAGAGGTAGTAAGATATCTATCTGATGGTAGTAAGATCAGCTCTATAGACAACCTGGTGTTGTTCATAAATCTGCGCATGGACAGTCAAACCAGATTTCTTTCACTGTCATTCTAAACGATGACCGACGGCTGTCAAGGAGTGTTCTTTAGTGTACTAAGGGCAAGCGTAAGTGAAGGAGACCGTACAGGTTTTAAGAGGGGCTAGATCATCAAAAATAGATGTTAATGCATTATTATAGTGAGCAACAAATTCCTCAATTGAATATAACTGTGGTTGGTGAAGAGGCCAATTTATGAATGCCTCAGTGTGGAAGGGTGTGGGTATTCACTGACACAGGAGACACAAGTTGTAGTCGAAACACCGCACAGGTGCTCAGTTTTATTTTGTTTAATCTTATGATTTGTACTGATTTTTTTAAGCCCGCAGAGGGCGCTGTTGTCAGTGGTCTGGCTACCAACTATGTTATCCAGAACCTATGGGAATACCAAGTCAGGGTACACAGTATAGTTCAGGTGCACTCGCAGGTGTTCAGAAATAATGAAAACGAGAAAGAAACGTGAATTTCCCCAGTCGCCACTACCCGTATGACTCGGGTCTCCGTCCTACTCTTTGCTGTTCCTCAGCTAGGTTTTAAAAACACTATCGGTGTCTGCCCAAGGATTCTCCACTTTCCCTCTATTTCTTTAGATTCTTTCCTTTAAGTTTCTTTGTGGAAGTTTTTCTCCCGTCCGTCAGCTGGTCTTGCCGGGCAGCGTGACCACTTGCTCGTTGTACAGGTCTAAAGGGGCAGATCTGAGGAAACAACAAAGTTATAGGACCAGCAATCCCCCAATACCCGCCCCCCAGCCACTCAGAGAGGGGGAAAGCCCACACACCCTCTTCCCCACTTCTCTGTGTCACTGCCATGACTGACAGGCAGATCCCATGGGACTGCCGCCCTCTTCCTGCAGCATCGTGCATACGTCAGATGGTCAGTCCAGATCTCCCCTGTTACACTCAGAAGACTATCAAGGTCAACTGACTTAATGTTACAAAAAGTGAGATTGCTAGGAAGGGGCGGAAGAGGAATAGCATTATTCAAGGAGATAGCCTTTTGATAAGAAAGCCGTAAATCAATCCCATCAAGTATAGAAATTAAAACACCAGTAGAACATACTGAACATTCATGTTGTAACATGAAACCAAGACGAAATGAATCCTCCAGACAGCCAGGCAAACTACAATGCAATGCAAGTATATAACAGCATTTTACAATATGGGGCAGCAAAAAATAAATATATATCTCTGAAGGGGGCGCAGCAAAAAAAAGTTTGGGAACCACTAGCTCAGAAGGAACGAAAAAAGACTACAACTTGAAAGATTTGCTCTTTGGGGCTTTCCTTTCACAGCAGTTACGAGTTTATCTTATCATCTGAGTCGCAAGTACATTTATTTTTATTTTAAACAATGTATTCTATTAGTTGAAATCTGTACCATGGTGTGATGGGGTGCCAGCTCGCCCCTATACTTTGTGGTGTTGTTGTTATTATTATTATTTTTACTGTTGTTTTCATTATGTTTTTTATTGTGATTCTTGTTTGGTTTGGATTGGCAGGGAGGGGGTTAAATTCCTCCTTGCAAAAATACATGTGAGAATAGCCACAGCCTATAAAAGGCAGGTGAAATTCTTTGTTTGGGGAGTGTGGTTTGGAGTGGTTTTGTTTGAAGAGACACAGAGTAAGTGTTGTCTGTAGAAATGTGTAGAAATACTTGTTTAATTTGATTTATTTTGTTCCAGTGTTTTGTTTGAAACCTTTTGTTTAGTGTTTATAACTTTTGTTTGGCCCTTGCCTGTTTATTTGTGTTTTTTTGTCAATTAAAGTATTTTTATTTCACTGAATTTTCTGACTCTGAGTCTTCCCTCTGCGGCTATCCTGCCACAAGTGAGACTCTGGAGACTCAGAGCGGAAGTGCAGTTTTTTGTTTTGTTTTTGGAAAAAAATTAAAAAATTTAAAAAAATGGGCAAGAAGAGCAGGCAAAACGGCAGCAGCAGAAGCTGCAACAGCAGGAGAAGCAGCAACAGCTGGAGGACCCAGCCAGCTTGTTCCCGTGGTGCTCCTGGTGCGGTAAGGAGGACCATCGCTGGCGAGCCTGTCCAGAGGAGCCACCGGCTGACTGGTGTGGTCGCTGCGAGGAGGACGGGCACAACTGGGCCGGATGCCCCAATGCGTCAGACCATGCATCAGCAGCAACACCGGTAGCTCCAGTGCCTCCGGGTTCACCCTCGTCCCAGGAAATCTGGGAATGGCTGATGGATGCGGAGGGGAACCTCTACAGCGACCTCCCACTTGCTATCAACGCGTTGTGGTGTCGAGACGGGGAGCAATGGGAGGCCTGGGAGAGACAGCACCACCCAGAGTCCCTTCATGAGACTATTATTATTATTATTATTATTATTATTATTATTATTATTATTATTATTATTTATTTCTTAGCAGATGCCCTTATCCAGGGCGACTTACAGTCGTAAACAAAAATACATTTCAAGAATCACAGTACAAGTAATAATACAATTAAGAGCAAGATAAATACAATGACTTTGGTTCTAGCAAGTACAAGTATGACAAAATACGATTCAATAACGGAGCAGATAACAGTGTCAGTGATAGTTACATCAGGATATAATTAAATACAAAATACTACAGATTAAATAACACTTGACAGATTACAGTACTCTAAAGTACAGGATTAAATGCAGTAAAATATGGGGCAGATAAGAGCAAGTAAAGCATTTAAGGAAGAGTGATAAGTGTCCAGAGGGAAAAAAGAGGAGTTCTACAGGTGCTGTCTGAAGAGGTGAGTCTAGAGGAGGCTGGAAGGTGGTCAGGGACTGGGCAGTCCTGACATCTGTAGGAAGGTCATTCCACCACTGCGGGGCGAGGGTGGAGAAGGAGCGGGCTCTGGAGGCAGGGGAGCATAGAGGAGGTAGAGCCAGTCTTCTAGTGCAGGAGGAGTGGAGAGGTCGAGTGGGGGCGTAGGGAGAGATGAGGGTCTGACGGTAGCTGGGTGCAGTCTGGTCAAGGCATCTGTAGGCTAGTACAAGAGTCTTGAACTGGATGCGAGTGGTGATCGGGAGCCAGTGGAGTGAGTGGAGCAGTTGAGTTGCGTGGGAGAAGCGAGGCAGAGAGAACACCAGGCGAGCAGCAGAGCTCTGGATGAGCTGGAGCGGACGGGTGGCGGACGCAGGGAGGCCAGCTAGGAGGGAGTTGCAGTAGTCTAGGCGGGAGAGTACCAGGGCCTGGACCAGGAGCTGAGGAAGGGTCGGATTCTTCAGTTATGTTGCTCAGGAAGAATCAGCAAGTGCGTGCCAGAGTGGAGATGTGCTGGGAATAAGAGAGGCAGGGGTCCAGGGTGACTCCGAGGTTCTTAGCTGAGGAGGAGGGAGAGAGTTTGGTAGATTCCAGAGGAACGGAGATAGAGAGATCAGAGGAGGGGGGGAGGGAAAGAACAGGAGGTCAGATTTAGAGATGTTGAGTTTGAGGTGATACCATGGTGCTCCGTTACCTGGCTGAAGATATGGCAGAGATACCAGCATTCCAGGTACCGGAGTGGGTGGAGCTGACATCCTGCGAGCCAGAGGGGGTGGAACTGCCATCTACAGAGCCAGAAGGGGAGGAGCCGATGCTGCAGTCTCCAGAGCTGGAAGAGGAGGAGCCACCATCTCCAGAGCTGGAAGGGGAGGAGTTACAGGCTCAACCCTCTGTTTTTTTTGGGGGGGGAAAGGATGGAAGAGAGCCCTCCATTGCTGTCGGAGGAACCGCAGCCTTTCCCTGCTGTCAGAGGAACCGGCAGCCTTTCCCCTGCTGTCGGAGGAACCGGCAGCCTTTCCCTTGCTGTCGGAAGGAACCGGCAGCCTTTTCCCTACTGTCGGAGGAACCGCAGCACTACCTGCACCGCCTGGGGATTCCTGTATTGGATCACCTGGGGGTCATTTGTTGTTGACCTCTGGGGAGTTGCTGGGGCTGGAGGAGCCAGCCTTGAAGTTGCCAGCCTTTTCACTGCTGCGGAGGAACCGGCAGCAACACGAGCCCCACCGCCCAGGGATGCCTGACTTGCTCTGCCCAAGGATGCCTGCCTCAGCTCCGCCCAAGGATGCCTGTCTTGCTCCGCCCAAGGATGCCTGCCTCGCACCGCCCAAGGATGCCTGCCTCGCACCGCCCAAGGATGCCTGCCTGACACCGCCCAAGGATGCCTAGGCCGCTCAGGGATACCACGTCTGGATCGCCTGGGGTTGCCTGCTGCTCCGCATTGCCTGGGGTTGCCTGCTGCTCCGCTTCGCCTGGGGTTGCCTGCTGCTCCGTTTCGCCTGGGGTTGCCTGCTGCTCTGCTTCGCCTGGGGTCGCTGAGGGACCTACTTCGCCTGGGGTTGCCTGCTGCTCTGCATTGCCTGGAGAGCCACCGGTTACAGAGTACGAGGGAGAAGTGGAGCTCCTGCTGCCGCCTTCATGGCCAGGGGCTCCCCTCCCGAGTTCGCCTCCCGAGGGTCCGCTGCCGCCGTCGTCTCCCGAGGGTCCGCTGCTGCCGTTGCCTCCCGAGGGTCCTGCTTCTCCTGGGGTCGCTGCCAGTCCTGAATGGCAGCAGGAAGTACTGTGGCCGGAGCCTCACAAAGGGGAGCTGCCGGCCACGAAGAAAGGGGGGTAGGTGAGGAGACCACCCCTGTGCCACAGCCCGGCGGCTAGGGGTTGGATCCCTCGGCCTGGGCTCCATGTCTGGACCTTTGGTCGCTGGGCCTGACTCCCAGGTCGCATCACCACCAGGCACAGGAGGTCGCCTGGTCTCCTGCTCCGCTCCCCCTGGTTGCCCAAACGTTGCTGCACTGTCGCTTGGGCTCGCACCTCTGCCTGGGGCTGTCACCCCCCAGAAGCCAGTTGGCTTGAAGCCTCAGGAGTGGTGTGCGTTTCCTGCAAGAAACACACAGACTAACTTCCTTTTTTTCAGGTAGGAAATTACCTGGGCCCTACGGAAATGGTGCTTACACCCATTCATGTTCAATGTACTGAAATGATACATGAATTTCTGTCAGGATTTGTTGGTGACATTCACAGAAAACCCTGAGTTCTCCCAATGTTCACTAACTGGTTGTGGAACTTTTGTCAGCGTGGCAGGCCCCTAGTAAGGATCTCATGGATTGTAAAATCCTATGGAAATTCCCCCATTTGTCCAGGGCCAGCTCTACCTTCTTCCTGCAATGGATTGTGCAGTGGAGCCTGGAGAAGAGGTGGACAAACTCCAAGTCCATGCTACCAAGGTCAACTGACTTAATGTTACAAAAAGTGAGATTGCTAGGAAGGGGCGGAAGAGGAATAGCATTATTCAAGGAGATAGCCTTTTGATAAGAAAGCCGTAAATCAATCCCATCAAGTATAGAAATTAAAACACCAGTAGAACATACTGAACATTCATGTTGTAACATGAAACCAAGACGAAATGAATCCTCCAGACAGCCAGGCAAACTACAATGCAATGCAAGTATATAACAGCATTTTACAATATGGGGCAGCAAAAAATAAATATATATCTCTGAAGGGGGCAGCAAAAAAGTTTGGGAACCACTAGCTCAGAAGGAACGAAAAAGACTACAACTTGAAAGATTTGCTCTTTGGGGCTTTCCTTTCACAGCAGTTACGAGTTTATCTTATCATCTGAGTCGCAAGTACATTTATTTTTATTTTAAACAATGTATTCTATTAGTTGAAATCTGTACCATGGTGTGATGGGGTGCCAGCTCGCCCTATACTTTGTGGTGTTGTTGTTATTATTATTATTTTTACTGTTGTTTTCATTATGTTTTTATTGTGATTCTTGTTTGGTTTGGATTGGCAGGAGGGGTTAAATTCCTCCTTGCAAAATACATGTGAGAATAGCCACAGCCTATAAAAAGGCAGGTGAAATTCTTTGTTTGGGGAGTGTGGTTTGGAGTGGTTTTGTTTGAAGAGACACAGAGTAAGTGTTGTCTGTAGAAATGTGTAGAAATACTTGTTTAATTTGATTTATTTTGTTCCAGTGTTTTGTTTGAAACCTTTTGTTTAGTGTTTATAACTTTTGTTTGGCCCTTGCCTGTTTATTTGTGTTTTTTTGTCAATTAAAGTATTTTTATTTCACTGAATTTTCTGACTCTGAGTCTTCCCTCTGCGGCTATCCTGCCACAAGTGAGACTCTGGAGACTCAGAGCGGAAGTGCAGTTTTTTTGTTTTGTTTTTGGAAAAAAATTAAAAAATTTAAAAAAATGGGCAAGAAGAGCAGGCAAAACGGCAGCAGCAGAAGCTGCAACAGCAGGAGAAGCAGCAACAGCTGGAGGACCCAGCCAGCTTGTTCCCGTGGTGCTCCTGGTGCGGTAAGGAGGACCATCGCTGGCGAGCCTGTCCAGAGGAGCCACCGGCTGACTGGTGTGGTCGCTGCGAGGAGGACGGGCACAACTGGGCGGATGCCCCAATGCGCCAGACCATGCATCAGCAGCAACACGGTAGCTCCAGTGCCTCGGGTTCACCCTCGTCCCAGGAAATCTGGGAATGGCTGATGGATGCGGAGGGGAACCTCTACAGCGACCTCCCACTTGCTATCAACGCGTTGTGGTGTCGAGACGGGGAGCAATGGGAGGCCTGGGAGAGACAGCACCACCCAGAGTCCCTTCATGAGACTATTATTATTATTATTATTATTATTATTATTATTATTATTATTATTATTATTTATTTCTTAGCAGATGCCCTTATCCAGGGCGACTTACAGTCGTAAACAAAAATACATTTCAAGAATCACAGTACAAGTAATAATACAATTAAGAGCAAGATAAATACAATGACTTTGGTTCTAGCAAGTACAAGTATGACAAAATACGATTCAATAACGGAGCAGATAACAGTGTCAGTGATAGTTACATCAGGATATAATTAAATACAAAATACTACAGATTAAATAACACTTGACAGATTACAGTACTCTAAAGTACAGGATTAAATGCAGTAAAATATGGGGCAGATAAGAGCAAGTAAAGCGCATTTAAGGAAGAGTGATAAGTGTCCAGAGGGAAAAAAAGAGGAGTTCTACAGGTGCTGTCTGAAGAGGTGAGTCTAGAGGAGGCGCCGGAAGGTGGTCAGGGACTGGGCAGTCCTGACATCTGTAGGAAGGTCATTCCACCACTGCGGGGCGAGGGTGGAGAAGGAGCGGGCTCTGGAGGCAGGGGAGCATAGAGGAGGTAGAGCCAGTCTTCTAGTGCAGGAGGAGTGGAGAGGTCGAGTGGGGGCGTAGGGAGAGATGAGGGTCTGACGGTAGCTGGGTGCAGTCTGGTCAAGGCATCTGTAGGCTAGTACAAGAGTCTTGAACTGGATGCGAGTGGTGATCGGGAGCCAGTGGAGTGAGTGGAGCAGTTGAGTTGCGTGGGAGAAGCGAGGCAGAGAGAACACCAGGCGAGCAGCAGAGCTCTGGATGAGCTGGAGCGGACGGGTGGCGGACGCAGGGAGGCCAGCTAGGAGGGAGTTGCAGTAGTCTAGGCGGGAGAGTACCAGGGCCTGGACCAGGAGCTGGGTGGCGTAGTTGCTGAGGAAGGGTCGGATTCTTCGTATGTTGCTCAGGAAGAATCAGCAAGTGCGTGCCAGAGTGGAGATGTGCTGGGAATAAGAGAGGCAGGGGTCCAGGGTGACTCCGAGGTTCTTAGCTGAGGAGGAGGGAGAGAGTTTGGTAGATTCCAGAGGAACGGAGATAGAGAGATCAGAGGAGGGGGGGAGGGAAAGAACAGGAGGTCAGATTTAGAGATGTTGAGTTTGAGGTGATACCATGGTGCTCCGTTACCTGGCTGAAGATATGGCAGAGATACCAGCATTCCAGGTACCGGAGTGGGTGGAGCTGACATCCTGCGAGCCAGAGGGGGTGGAACTGCCATCTACAGAGCCAGAAGGGGAGGAGCCGATGCTGCAGTCTCCAGAGCTGGAAGAGGAGGAGCCACCATCTCCAGAGCTGGAAGGGGAGGAGTTACAGGCTCAACCCTCTGTTTTTTTTGGGGGGGGAAAGGATGGAAAGAGAGCCCTCCATTGCTGTCGGAGGAACCGGCAGCCTTTCCCTTGCTGTCAGAGGAACCGGCAGCCTTTCCCCTGCTGTCGGAGGAACCGGCAGCCTTTCCCTTGCTGTCGGAAGGAACCGGCAGCCTTTTCCCTACTGTCGGAGGAACCGGCAGCACTACCTGCACCGCCTGGGGATTCCTGTATTGGATCACCTGGGGGTCATTTGTTGTTGACCTCTGGGGAGTTGCTGGGGCTGGAGGAGCCAGCCTTGAAGTTGCCAGCCTTTTCACTGCTGCCGGAGGAACCGGCAGCAACACGAGCCCCACCGCCCAGGGATGCCTGACTTGCTCTGCCCAAGGATGCCTGCCTCGCTCCGCCCAAGGATGCCTGTCTTGCTCCGCCCAAGGATGCCTGCCTCGCACCGCCCAAGGATGCCTGCCTCGCACCGCCCAAGGATGCCTGCCTGACACCGCCCAAGGATGCCTAGGCCGCTCAGGGATACCACGTCTGGATCGCCTGGGGTTGCCTGCTGCTCCGCATTGCCTGGGGTTGCCTGCTGCTCCGCTTCGCCTGGGGTTGCCTGCTGCTTCGTTTTGCCTGGGGTTGCCTGCTGCTCTGCTTCGCCTGGGGTCGCTGAGGGACCTACTTCGCCTGGGGTTGCCTGCTGCTCTGCATTGCCTGGAGAGCCACCGGTTACAGAGTACGAGGGAGAAGTGGGGCTCCTGCTGCCGCCTTCATGGCCAGGGGCTCCCCTCCCGAGTTCGCCTCCCGAGGGTCCGCTGCCGCCGTCGTCTCCCGAGGGTCCGCTGCTGCCGTTGCCTCCCGAGGGTCCTGCTTCTCCTGGGGTCGCTGCCAGTCCTGAATGGCAGCAGGAAGTACTGTGGCCGGAGCCTCACAAAGGGGAGCTGCCGGCCACGAAGAAAGGGGGTAGGTGAGGAGACCACCCTGTGCCACAGCCCCGGCTAGGGGTTGGATCCTCGGCCTGGGCTCCATGTCTGGACCTTTGGTCGCTGGGCCTGACTCCCAGGTCGCATCACCACCAGGCACAGGAGGTCGCCTGGTCTCCTGCTCCGCTCCCCCTGGTTGCCCAAACGTTGCTGCACTGTCGCTTGGGCTCGCACCTCTGCCTGGGGCTGTCACCCCCCCCCCAGAAGCCAGTTGGCTTGAAGCCTCAGGAGTGGTGTGCGTTTCCTGCAAGAAACACACAGACTAACTTCCTTTTTTCAGGTAGGAAATTACCTGGGCCCTACGGAAATGGTGCTTACACCCATTCATGTTCAATGTACTGAAATGATACATGAATTTCTGTCAGGATTTGTTGGTGACATTCACAGAAAACCCTGAGTTCTCCCAATGTTCACTAACTGGTTGTGGAACTTTTGTCAGCGTGGCAGGCCCCTAGTAAGGATCTCATGGATTGTAAAATCCTATGGAAATTCCCCCATTTGTCCAGGGCCAGCTCTACCTTCTTCCTGCAATGGATTGTGCAGTGGAGCCTGGAGAAGAGGTGGACAAACTCCAAGTCCATGCTACATTTGCACACGAGGAAGGCGCGTTGGCAGCGAATGGCTGGCTCTCTACTTCACGGCCGGGTCTGCACCTTCCTCTTCCTCCTTATGCCACCGGAGGCGGTCTCCTGCGTCGTCTCGGGAGACACGCCAGGAGGGATTCCACCCCTGATGGTGCTGGCCCCTGTACCCGAGGGGTGAGGTGCTTGTGCCTTGCAGGGGGCTCCAGTGACAAGTCAAGTCTCCTTTTCAGGGACTCCCTCTGACCCACCACTAGATGGTGCTGTGGTGGGCTTTGTTGCAAGTTGTGATGCAAGTTTCAATCGAGCAAAAATAAATATGTACCGGTATTTATTCAAATTTCACTTTCCAATTTTAAAATGCATTTCAGTCTTACAATATTACAAAGATAAGGCCATTCATTAACATTGACAGGATAAGATAGGAATTACATTATTTATAAAATGTCTAATGTATATCATTTTAAAATATCTAATATTTTTGTGAAAAATAGGCCACAAATACCCAGTTTAAACTCCACAAGGAATGTGCTAGTAGCAAACCAACATTATACACATGCAAACCAACACTATCGCCGCAAAAAACATTATTGTATGCACAAACTTCCAATGTGTTAAATAATCAGCAAATCAACAAAGTAAGTATAAGTACAGGAAACCAATGTATTAAATACACAAACCAGAATAATACCCTGCTCCTAGCCTGAGTCCTCAGAGGCGCTGTTTGATCCCACGATGACACCACGCGTGGCAGGATGGGTGATGTGTGTGACGCCAGGTTCCAGGAAAGCAGTACACTAAACTTGCAAACCAATATAGTATGCAGGTAAACCAATATACTGTAGTATGCACACAAATAGTACAGACACAAACCAATATAGTATGCTCACAAATCAATATAGTATGCACAAACAAATAGTATTCACACAAACCAATATAGTATTATAATGACCCAGGGATTTGCACTGCAGCAGGACTTATTGTCTGCTCCGTTTGTTTGTTAAGTGTTTCTGTAATTTCTCTTATTCCACGGTTCCATGCCACTAGCTAGCAGGGGGGTGTGCAAATATCTTCCTGTCTGGGTCCACCAATCCTGGACATGCATCCAGCACTAGGACATTAGCCGGGGCTGGGGTTAACTATTGCATGCCCAGGTTTGGTGGACGCTGACAGGGGGCAGGAGTATAAAAGGGGGGTGCATGTAGCGTGTGGGGGAGTAGTAGTTGAAGCAGAGATGAGGGTGGAGCCAAAAAAGATTAGAGTGTGGCATGGTGGAAGCCCTGCCGGTGTAATGTGTGTGTGCATGTGAGGAATATTGGGTTGGCAGGGAGGTTAAAAGGGCACTTCTGCAGTTCAAGTTACTTATCAAATGTTATAGCTAACTAGAAATATGCAACTGTTCAAGAGCTGAAAACAAGTAAAAAGGTCTAATTAAGCAAATTATTAGTTCAATTAAGGGTATAGTTAAGTAATTGAAAGCTTGGTTGGAATGAAAACCAGCAAACACAGGGGGTGGTGATGTGTATGACGTCAGGTTCCAGGAAAGCAGTTCACCAAAGGCAGAATGCGGGGCAAAACACTGCGTGGCTGCGCAGTTTTTTATTAAACAAAATAAAGACTTTTCAAAACACAAAATAAAAGGGCACAAGGGCCAAACAAAACAGAGCTACAACACAGAAAATAAACAGAACGAATACCTCACCAAAACAAATGTAGCAGTCGTTTTCTCACAGTGCTGTCTATCTCCTTCAAACTCTCCAAACTCTGTCTCAGTCTCTGTCTCTGTCTCTGTCTCTGTTCCTTCTCCTAACTCCATCCAAACTAATGAACCTGGAGCTGGGCTTATATAGCAGGTGGTTAGAAGTTAATTGCGCAATTAACAAATCAATAAACTCCTGACCACCTGCACCTGAACAATCATCCCTGGATGGGAATTAACCCCATCCTAGCCAAACACTAATTCTAAACTGCATTTTAACTAATACACAGCCGGTTCTCAAACAGCAGAATATACAGAATACAAACCCCGTCACATTTGCCCCCCCCCCCCCCTTGTGCGCAGCACACATGGCCCTACGGCCACCTCCCCCCTAAAGTCCCAAATGTCTTTGTCAAACTCCTGAGGTAGCCTTGGGCCCACAAGCAGTCCGGTGGTCCCAAGCAAAGATAGTCCGGCTGCCCCGGGCAGTGGCAACCTGGCAACATCCCTGGACATTGATGCAAGGCAGACAGCAACTCCGGGAGATGGTGCGGAGCAGGTAGCTCCCCAGTGGTGGCGCGCAGGCGGCATCCCCAGGCGGCGGTGGCGCGCAGGCGGCATCCCCAGGCGATGTAGAGCTCTCAGGAGGCGACGGCGGCAGCAGACCCTCTGGAGGCGAACTCGGCAGGGGAGCTCCACTTCTCCCTCATACTTTGTAGCGGGTGGCTCCCTAGGCGATGCGGAGCAGCAGGCAACCCCAGGTGATGCGGAGCAGCTGGCAACCCCAGGCGAATCGAAGCAGCAGGCAACCCCAGGCGGAGCGAGGCAGGCTTCCTTGGGCAGTGCAAGGCAGGAATCCTTGGGCGGAGCGAGGCAGGCATCCTTGGACAATGCAACTTCACCCAGTGGGCAGCGACGGTGGTTGCAACAGCTCTTTCCACTCCAACATGGTACACAGCAGAGCTGGTTCTTCTCCCTCAGGCTCTGGAGATGACAGCACAAGCTCCTCCCCTTTGAGATCTTTGGACGGCAGTGCCTCCCCCTCGAGCGCTATGGACGGAAGTTCCACCCCCGTGAGCAATTCAAACGACAGTTCCTCCCCCTCGAGCTCTTAGGACGACAGCTCCTCCCATCTCAACCTTCGGGCAGGTAACTCCTCCCCCTCTGGCTCTTCGGAAGGCAACTCCTTCTGCTCTGGCTCTTCGGAAGGCAACTCCTCCTCTCTGGGCACTGGACACTCAGGCTCCTCCGGGTGTGGTGACTCGGGCTTCCCCTTCTTAGACATGGGACACTTGGGCTCCTCCCTCATGGGCTCTGGAGTAAGCAAGGCACCGCCCGATGAAACTGGTAATGGTGGAACCCCTCCCATGTCTGCAGCCAGGTAATCAAGCACGATGGCTGCAATGTCCTGGAAGGAATCCGGGTGGTGCTGCTTCTCCCAAGGTTCCCACTGTTTCCCGTCTCGAGCCCACAGGATGTTAATCGCCACTGGGAGGTCCCTCTTCATATCCCCCTCGAGGTCCACCAGACAATCCCAAATCAACCACGAAGTAATCTGCTCCGGTAGCACCAGAGCAGGCGGCCCTTCTCCAGACGGCTCTTTCTGGGTTCTTCGGTGTGCCTGGTCTTGGCTCATTCGAGCAGCCAACACCTCTCTCTGATATTGGGAGGGGCAAATGGCCACTGTGTGCCCGAATTTACCGCAACCAGAACACTCTTCATCCACCAGGTAGACCTGACAGACAGCAGGCGGCAGTGAAGCCACACTGGACTCTTCCTCCAATGCAGGCTGCAATGGCTGTTGCACTGCCGGTCCCACAAAAGGGCACTTCCTCCAGCTGTGTCCAGAACCCTCACAGAGACCGCACCAGTCTGGACGCACCTCCAGGCAGTCCAACCAGCAGTGCTGCAAGTGGCCGCACCAGGTGCACCTGGGCCACACTTCCCACAGTTCCACCCATGGCTCTTCTTGCCGGGGTGGCTGCTGCTGCTGTTGCTGCCACTGTTGCTTCTTGCGGCTGTTCCTTCCCATATTAAAAAAAAAATAAAATAATAATAATACTTCTTATTAACATGTGGTGATGTGTGTGACATCAGGTTCCAGGAAAGCAGTACACCAAAGGCAGAATGCGGGGCAAAACACTGTCTGGCTGCACAGTTTTTTTTTTTATTAAACAAAATAAGACTTTTCAAAACACAAAATAAAAGGGCACAAGGGCCAAACAAAACAAAGCTACAATACAGGAAATAAACAGAACAAATACCTTAACAAAACAAAGGTAGTAGTTGTTTTCTTTCAATGCTGTCTATCTCCTCCAAACTCTTCAAACTCCAACCAAACTAATGAGCCTGGAGCTGGGCTTATATATCATGTGGTTAGGAGTTAATTGCACAATTAACAAATCAATAAACTCCTAACCACCCTCACCTGAACAATCATCCCTGGATGGGAATTAACCCCATCCTAGCCAAACACTAATACTAAACTGCATTTTAACTAATACACAGCAGGATCTCCAACAGCAGAATATACAGAATACAAACAATAACAATAAATCATAATACAAATATATAGGGGGGTGGGGGGGTGTTCCCCTTCACAGTTCTCAATTAACATCTGAAGTTTTTGTGACTGCTACAGCATAATTATAGTCATGCTGTTGACATCTACAGAGCTGGGTTGAACCCAGTGCAAAGCATGTGGAAAAAGTACGATTTTAGATACATTTCATTATTATTTGTTTATTTAGCAGACGCCTTTATCCAAGGCGACTTGCAGAGACTAGGGTGTGTGAACTATGCATCAGCTGCAGAGTCACTTACAACTACGTCTCACCCGAAAGACGGAGCACAAGGAGGTTCAGTGAATTGCTCAGGGTCACACAATGAGTCAGTGGCTGAGGTGGGATTTGAACCGGGGACCTCCTGGTTACAAGTCCTTTTCTTTAACCACTGGACCACACAGCCTCCTAAAACAAACAAAAGAAATGTTTGAAAGAGTTCTAAATCCAATGAAGCAAGTATCAAGTCAACTGAAGAATTGTCCCATTAACTGAAAATGTGTTTTTACCCTGCATTTTGAAGCATAACTACAATATATTGCCTACTAAATGTTTTAAAATAATGTTTCAAGCATGTAATAACAAACATTTGCAATACCTTTTATCTCTTTTTGCATTTCTTTATATTTTTTTATTCCTCCTGGAATGCCTCCCTGCTTCCTATTACAAAGTGAAAAAAAAAATATTGCCATTTATGCAGACTACTCAAAATTACCTCAAAGTGAAAAATAACTGGATTACTGTAATAACTGAAATTGGACTACCACAATGGAAAGTCATTTAGGAAGCAAATGTTGTGGCAAAAATCATGGATGAAATCAAAACTTTGATCCAACTGCTTATCACAAATTACAAACATAACTTAGAGGGGGATCACGTGACCCACGGATCTAGATGGACGCTTGATCTTTTAGCTCTGATACTCACTAGTTATATTTTCTTGTTACCTCCACTTTACTTATTCGCTTGTATTTTTGAATTACTTTAAAACATGGCTAACAACCAGGGGATTAAAGACTGCTAGCTTTTTACTCATTCTCATAAGTCTGCTAACGCTAGGAAGACTAAAGATCTTTCTCAGGGCCTGGGGGACTCGTCTCAGACTATCACCTCGGCCACCACTGAAGCAGCACCCGTAGCTACTCCGGCCCCCAACTCAGTAGAACTACTTCCAGAAATTTTAGCTGAGCTGAAATCTCTTAGCTCCACGTTTGACACTAAATTTGATGTGTTTGACGGCCGCCTAAATGCTATTGTGTCCTCAGTTACTACTCAAAAAAACTCGCTAACTGAGATCGTTCAGAGAATTAATTTGCTGGGAACATGCATTGAAACTGCGGAGGAAAGGATTGCTGGTTTAGAATCTGCAATACCAGCAAACAATCTGCTATTAAATTCTCTCAAGGACAGGGTGGCACATTTAGAGGAGAAAGTGGACGATATCGAAAACCGGGGCAGACGAAAAAACATTCGAATCGTGGGCCTGGCTGAAGAGAAGGAAGGTTCGTGCCCCTTGTTAAATATCTGCAAAAAATGCTGCCTGGCTGGCTTGATCTGCCCTCGGATCGGCTGTTTGAAATAGAAAGAGCGCACAGATCCGTAGGACAAAAACCCAGAGCTAACCAGAGGCCGAGGAGCATCGTAGTACACTTTCTAAAATATCTCGACAAGGAGGCTATTCTGAGTGCTTGAGGCCATTCTGAGTGCTTTCAGAATTAAACGAGAGGTTTTATGCAAGGGCTCAAGGCTGATGTTTTTTCAAGATCTGTCCATGGAGGTGCTACGCAAGAGGAGAGATTTAGCTGTGGAGAGAAAAAAGTTCACCTATCTCGGAATATTTAGGGGCTTTGCCTATCCAGCTAAACTTCGGATTCTACACAAGGGGAGGATTAAAGTTTTTGAGACATCAACCATGGCCACCAAGTTCCTGGAGAGGGAGCTTGAAAGCTACACTGTGGATCCCCCAGAGTGAAATTGGTCTTCGCAAAATAAGACTCGCTTTTCTTTTATAAACGGTGGAGGTAAGGTAATGAGTACAGAACTATACATTTTTTGCTTTACTTAACATGTTTTGTTAAGATCACCTGACATTTTCGCTGACTCTTGGCCATTTAAAATCCATTTAAACCTTTGCTTCATATTTAATGTTTTTATCAAGAGTACTATTGATTCTGTTATCGCTGCTGTTATAATACTGTGTACTTTTTACTTTTTCTTTCTATTTGCGTGCGTACCGATGCATGCTCACATAGCCTGCTATGTAAAGTATGTATGTATGTATGCATGTATCTGTGTATGTATGTATGTGTATGTATATATATGTGTGTATGTATATATGTATGTGTATGTGTGTGTATGTGCATATAATTTTTTTTAAATTTATTTATTAATTTTTTTGTCTAATGAGGTGACTTCTTATACTATCGGTGCTCTTCACTATAACGCTGGTTGGGTATGTTTAAACGTAGCATAGTTATTAACTTGACCTGAAAAATGATGCTGTTAAGTGTAATCTTAATAGCACTTACCATGCTAGGGTTCAGTCATATAGAAGATAGTAGTTGCCAGGTCGTTTGGGGACTTGGCTGGGGATTGGGGAGGGTATGTAGGTTTGTTTTGCTTTTTGTTTGCATTTTTTTTTCTCTACCACTGCTGGATATGTTATTCACTTAACTGTGCATGCTGCACAACTGAAACTATTATATTTTAAGTTTTATTTAATGCAATGGAGCTCTTCTATATATATTGTACTAAAGTGCCATGAGTAATCTGAGGGTTGTCACATGGAATGTCAAGGGCCTGGAACACCCGATAAAACTTAAACAAATTCTTACTTTCCTTAAGAAACAGAAGGTGTCTATAACACTATTACAAGAATCACATCTGAATGACAATGAACATATTAAACTGAAACAAGACTGGGTGGAACAGGTATTCTTCTCTTCCTTTAAATCTCACAGTAGGGGTGCTGCTATCCTAATAAATAAACATGTTCCCTTTATTTTAGAACATCAAGTTGCAGATTCAGAGGGCAGGTTTATTCTAATTACGGGATCTCTCCTGGGCCAACATATTACAATTCTGGATGTTTATGCTCCAAATGAGGACTCCCTTAAATTTATGTCTGATATGGTCACTCTATTCAGTCAGCACTGTAGGGGTATGAGTTTGATGGCAGCCGACTTTAATTGTGTACTGAACCCTAACCTTGATAAATCTTCTGAAGCTCCTCTTTCTAATTCTAGAACCTCTAGGACCCTGAATTCTCTATGCAAATAGGTCAGTCTTACAGATATCTGGAGAGAACTAAACCCTAGAGTAAGGGACTACACATTTTACTCTAGCCCACATAAATTCTATTCCCATCTGGATTACTTTTTTATTCCTCATAAATACACTCACTCAATATCATCATGCTCTATTGATTCTATAGTTATCTTTGATCACGCACCTGTTTATATAGAAGTAACTTTAGATAATTTTACCCCCAAGACTGCCTAACTCTGTGAAGTCTGCTGCCATTAGTCTCCTAAAAAAGAAGGATATAGACCCACTAGAGTGCTCATCTTTTAGACCCATATCATTGCTTAATGTAAACTATAAAATTGTTGCAAAATTATTAGCCCGGGGATTGGAGTCACTTCTCCCAAAGGTGATTAAACCAGATCAGACTAGTTTTATTAAGGGAAGGTACGCCTCTGATAATATCTGTAGACTACTGAATATCATTGATAATATAAATAAACATACTAAATCTGCAATGATTGTGTCGCTAGATGCTGAAAAGGCATAGTGTTGACGGGGATTTCCTTTTCTTAGTACTTGAAAAAGTTAATCTAGGTCCTAAATTTATAAAATGGGTTAAATCAATGAACTCTTCGCCGCAGGCTCAAATACTTACAAATGGTATTTTATCACAGAATTTTTCCCTTAGTAGAGGCACACGGCAGGGGTGCCCCCTGTCCCCACTTCTCTTTGCCTTGGCAATAGAACCCCTCGCGGAATCCATTAGATCTTCTGCTACAATTGATGGTATTTTAGCAGGTGACAGTGAACCCAAAATATCTCTTTACACTGATGATATTCTCTTATATTTAACAAACCCTGAAAAATCCATCCCTGGTGTTCTTAGTGCAATTGATCAGTATAGCATTTTTTCTCCAGATCCAATGCCTGCCACTTGAACTCTCCCCCTTCTGAAAATCGAAAAATAATCTCTCCATTCCAGTGGGCTCAAGCAGGTTTTAGGTACCTTGGCATGTTTATTAACCCAATACTTAATAATATGTTTAAAGTAACTACTCCCCTTTAGTTAAAAAAATTGAAGAAGAACTAACAACCTGGACCCATCTTCCAGTTTATTTTTGGGGCGAATTAATGTGATCAGGATGAATATCCTACCTAGATTTAGTTATTTATTCCAATCCCTACCTTGTTATTTATCATACTCTTTTTTTAAAGAGATCAATAAGTTCATATCTAAATTTAATAAAAAATTAATAAAAAACCAAGAATTAAGTTTGCAACTTTGACTAAGCCCTCCGAGGAGGGTGGCCTTGTCCTGCCCAGTCTCGAACTATATTATTGGTCAGCTCAGGTTAGGCAGATGATGGGGTGGCTTTTAGATCGCTAAGATTCTCTTTGGATACAAATGGAATCCTTGTCAAGTCACCCTATCTCTCTGAGATCTCTTCCTTTTATTAATAACTATACATCTTTGGGTCTTGTAACAAAATCATTTGTGATATTACTTGCTTGGATTGTAGAAAATGTATAAATTTCTGTCCTCTCCCCCCTCACTCTCAACCCAGATTTTCCACCCACTCTTCGCAATATCAGTTTATAGAATTGGTTTGATAGGGATATTCATAATCTATCCCCCTTGTTTGAGAAAAAATATTCTCAAACCATTTGCTGAAATAAGTAGTGAATTCAGAATACCCAATAACGATTTCTTTACTTATTACTACCCTTATGCCCAAAATAATTTCTAAAGTTTATATGATTTATCACATAAGGTTACATCCTCTTTTCTGTCCCTGAAACCACTTTTGGAGGCTAATCTCAATCACCCTATTGAGGATACACTTTGGTCAAGAATTTGTGAGAAAATTCACTCTCCATCAATATCAAAACAATGTCAGAGAACTTAACTATAAATTCATTTTTAAAACTCACTCCAGTTCGACTCAACAGAATGTCAGCCGAATATTCCCCAGTATGCCATAGATGCAATTCTGCACTAGGCACCTATATGCATATCTTTTGGCACTGTGACAATTAAAACATTCTGACGTTCTATTCATTTGGCTATACAGGATATATTAAATTTTAAATTTGACATGTCTACACTTTTGTACCTTCTGGGTATAGAGCCAAATTTAGCACTAGACCCTAATCGTGAAAAAACTTTTTGACATGATGGCATTTTTAGCAAAAAAGTCCATCCTTTTACTCTGGAACACAGGCATCAAATATTTTACCATTAGAAAAATTATCATATGATATGCACAACAGATCGGATACATTCTGGAATATATGGTCTCCTTCAGCCCCTGATATTTAGATATGACCTTGACTTTTGTGTATTGTGCGTCTTTTATTTATGTTTTCCTTTTTACAGTATAGACTATCACATGGAAAATGTTTATGCTTTTTTGGTCTGTTAGTGAACTGCAATGTTTTATGTTTTTCTTTCCTTTTTTCTTTATTGCTATTATAATTATTGTTATTTATCTATTATCTTATTGTGTTTTTTTGTTTTATTATTATTTTGATGTCCTTTTGTAAAACAAAATCCAATAAAAATTTGAATTAAAAAACAACATAACTTAGAATTATTTTGATTACCAAAGTAATACTGTAAGAAATATTGATGTTTATATGCTTAAAAGTAATTTATATTCTTTGTGGTGAATGCAGCTAGAGATGCAATAAAAATAAATCAAATAAAGTGGAAATTAAATACTTTTTGACACAAAGTTTTTGAAGTAGTTTTAGTAAGAACACCCAAGCATCCAATTTTCCATCAGGATACCTTTGATTACCCCTGTTGCTTTCAAGTATTTAACATGAAACTAGTGCAGTAATACTTAAATATCATTTAGCAGCCATCATTTTTTTCTGTCTTTTGCTATAGGGAATGCGTTTTGCCATTGTGAAGAAATGACATAGTCAATCTCTGTATCCACTGCTTATCTACTGCCACATGCTACTCCTCTTGATTAGTGCAGCTGTGTCTTACTAAAGGATTCAATTAGCTGTTGATGGTAGGCACCTGGTGATGTTGCTTGCCCTGGATAGTTACTTGACTGATTGGCCATGCAGTGAGAGAAAGGAGGAATGCAGCCACATTCTCATGCAGGTCAATTAGTCTTTTAGCTACCCCTGTTTGAAATAAATGCAAGTTCACTTGACATGCAGATTGAATTGTCATATGTCAACCAATCACAATCTAGATTTCATGAACATATACAATATAAACACCATCTGTGTCACTCTGAATAATTAAATATTCAGGAAATTAAAACAAAAAATAAAATAGGACACAGGTGTGCTTATTTACAGTGACCTATCAACCCACACTTAAAGGTTGTTGAAAAGAAAGGCGGCCATAGCCACAACAACTAAAAGACTTAAATATGTCAAGCGATCTAGATTACAATGATATTTTGGAAAAAGAGAGACATGTCTTTGACCCTGTGGAGAGTGAAGAAGACTATGTGGAGAGTGAAGAAGACTATGTGGAGAATGAAAGTCATCATGTGGAAAGTGAGGGACCTGCCAGAGATTCATTGGAAACAGCTGGCTCTTCAAAGGACTTTTTATTGGTTTATGCTAACAGTGATTCACATTTTGATGACTCCAAAACACGCATCCTGTCTAAGTTTGCTAATGAGAGAAAGGAGAGTAATGTCCAGGACCTCGACAGTGCAGCTGCCAGGGGCTTTGGTGAGTTTTCAGGTAAAAACAAATACAGTTTCTGACGTAACAGTGTTTTTATTCTTTAACTTCTTGAAAGAAAAAACACATCAGGTGGCTCAGTTACATTGGTGTAGGGTTATTGTTGCTTGTACACTTACAGTCACAGAACACTTACCACAAATGTCTTAAAGCTGTATTTGAAGCCAAAGGTGGTCACACAAAGTACTGAAACAATGCCAATACTTTTGTCAAGACTGAGCCTTGGGGGACTCCTGTTGAGGGATGGTGAGGTGTGGAGGTTGAGCTGCGCAAGATTACCTGGTTGATGTGGTCAGAGAGGTAGGAGGAGAACCAGGCCAGAGCAGTGCCAGAGATTCCCAGGTTAGCGAGAGAGGATAGGAGAATAGAGTGATTATTTTTAAAGAGTATTATTTTTAAAGACTAATCATGACCTGTAACAATCTCATGATTACAATATTGTCAGTTACAAAAACAAAATCAAAAACAAAAACAGTGATTAATAGTCACTTAATAAATTAAATTCTGAATATGTCAGATGATCCCACAAGTTCTGTAATATAGCAATGAGAACTACAACATACTGACACTTATTTTGGCTTAGTTGTTCAAAGAAAGCTATGTAGCTATGTTCTTATTCCCTCAAGGGATTTGCATGTTTAAGTTGAAAAAATAGTTACAGGAAATCATTGAAAAGTATACACAAGAATATATTTAGAAAAAAGTTTATATAAAAACAAACTGAATAATTTTGTTAATATACATTACAGGTATTTTAAGAATTACAAAAGTACACAAACTGCACTGTTGTGGCTCCATTGCTTCTAGTGGAAGTTTAAAAGTCTTAAAGGGACAATATTTTTTATCAAGGAAATGTTTACCAAGAGAAATATTGATCTTTTTCAGGAAACTGGAAGAACATGCAAGACTTCACAGTTAACTTTGTTCATCAGCCAGATATTTTAGATGGAAGTGTGTTTCAAACTCACAGTTCTCTTGCCAGACTAGATGGCAGTTTTCGTATTACTCTTTATTGGCGTGCTTTAAATTTGAAAAATATATCACTGTGGTCCATTCAAAGCTTTATAGTGGTTACCCATAGGCTTGAGGTATTCTTATGAAAATAAGTTGTTGTCAGGGCTCTGGTATGGTAAAAAGAAGCCAAATATGTTTTTTTTTCAGGCAAACTTTGTAGAAGAACTTAAGGTTCTCCAAGAAGGGTTCTATGTTAAGGGGATCCCTAATGAAAAATTCAAACTTTTTGTAAATGGACAAGTAGCTGATCTGATGGCCAAAGGGCCATCTCTCAGTTTTAAAATTCATAATGGAAAATTTGATTGTACTGTGTGTCTTCAGCCAGGAAAAGGGTTAGCAGGCCATGGAAATAAAAGGATATACTTGTATTCCTTCGATGGCTTTCCTAGAAGGAATCAAGCAGACTCTTTGTTGCATGCTCAACTGGCATCAGAAACAGGGGAAGCTGTGTTTGGAATTACGGGACATTCGCCTGTGCACAACATTTTAGAAATACCCAATATGTTACCTCTTGACTATATGCACCACGTCCTTGAAGGTGAATACACCAGATGCCTTACTAAATGGCTCAAGGGGGATTGCCCAAGTGAAGTTTCACTCATCAGTGAAAAAAAAAAGCTTTGTTTGAAACTGAAAGAAATATGTCTTCCCCATGATTTCAACAGAAAGCTCAGATAATTTGAAAAGTTTAACAAATGGAAAGTCAGTGAAAAACAGCTACTGTTCCTCCATGTAGGACTGCCAATTTTTAAGGAAGTAAGGAAGTGAATATTTTTACCATCATGCCCTACTTGTCACTGGTGTATGGGCTTTGAGTAAAGGTAACATAACAGACAGTGAAATCTCTGTGGCAGAGGCAATGCTCCGGAGTTATGTTAGACTTCTTCCAGTCCTGTTTGGCATTACAACTCCCACTGCCTGATCCACCTAGCCGAGCAAGTGAGAGGGCATGGGCCTTTAATTCTCCATTCTGGATTTGTTTTTGAGTCTATGCTGACACATCTTAAGTGTTTGTTCCATGGCACTTGTGGTATCTGAGCAAATTGTGGCCATCACTCAACATGCTGCTAACCATGCTCTGGCAATTGCTCAAGGCAATGAGGATGCTACTAATTTTGTGGAACACCTTTTGAAACCTGAAAGTACAACAAAGTTGGCAACTCTGAATGATGCTGTCAAGTTTTTCCAAACATTTAAGCTTGAAATACCTCACATAGGAAACATTATCGAAGGGTTCCCTGCCAAAATGGGCATGATTGCCCAAAGGATGGTGAAAAATTGTGAAGTTTAGCACAGCCTCATCTACACCAATAATCTCTGTGAGTTATTTAGTAAGTTTTGAAGAACATGATGGAGAGATCGGTTTTGGTCAAGTGGAATATTATGTTAAAGATGGCAATAATGGTTGTGCAGTAATTAATGTTTTTAGAAACTTGCACATTAATGTGTGTCAGACAGGTTGCCAGAGCCCAAAGATCCTGTGATAAAGGTGTTTTTGACATCAGGATTTCTTGGATGCCAGTTCACTGCTGTGAAGAAAACCAGGGATTACAAGTTCATCAACTGTTCACAGATAAGAGCAGAATTGTTTTTGTACCTTGTGATAATGATGGTGATGATGGGTATGTTTCAGCGGTATTTAAGAGCTATCAGCATGATTAAGCTTCCAAGCCAGAATGGCTGGGAAGCCAAGTGTTATTGTTGGGATTATTATTATTAGGCTTCCTAGCCAGAATGGCTGGGGAAGCATATTATTATTAATGGGATTTTTTTTTCTTCCGCCAAAAAACCCTTAAAAGGTGTATAAAATGAAAACGGTTGCATGAAAACTCACGAAAATTCACAGACCAGTGGAAACTAATTTCCACGGCTGAATGAACGTAATTGGTTATATGGTTTGGCAGCCAAATATGGGTTTTAGTAAACATTTTGGCCAATTTTAAACATCTACTTGTCAAAAACCACTTAATGCAGAGTTCTGAAACTTGCTGTACATGTCTTACATTGGTGCATGTGCATCATAAGCTGATCGGTTGCGTAGTATGATGGCCGTGTTGCATAACATCATTAACAAACATCTTCTTCTGGGAAACCGCTTATCTGATTGAAGAAAAAATTTGCATACATGATCTAAGTATGGTTGTCTTTTACGCTTGTTCAAGGGAAGTTGCTACAGTAAAAAAATATGGCTGCCGTGGGCCAATAGGATTTCAGCATTGATCAATTTGCACCTATTGCAAGATATATCAATGGTACAATGCAGTAGACTCAGGAAATTTTGTATAATAGTAGAGACCTATGGAAAGTAATGTCAATAACTGAATGAAGCAGATTGGTCACATGGATGGCAGCCATTTTGACACTGCCCACATTTTACACAATCACCGTTGCATGGAAACTCTTCAAACTTCACACAGTTGACTTCCTGTCAAGAATATGATCCTATTTAGGATCCCTGGTAGAAATCTTACACAGGATCCTTTACAGGAACAATGTCCTGGTTGTTGAACATCCTCAGCATTTAGGATTGGTATAGGATTGTAATAGTATCCTAAATAGGACCGTGTTTCTGACAGGATTTTGGCTAGGGTCCTAGTCCTGTACAGGATATTAACCAAGATCTTGTTCCTATACATGATATTGACCAGGATCTTGTTCCTGTACAAGATCCTGGTGGGATCCTATAATATCTTACAGGATCCTTTGCAATATTTCTACCAGGGCAGGATATTAACCAAGATTGTGTTCCTATACAGGATTCTGACCAGGCTCTTGTTCCTTTTATCCTGTTAGGATCCTAGATTTCTACCAGGGTATGCATTTACATACAGACATTCTATAATCGAAATTACATGTATAAATAAACATTTGAACAGAATGGGCTTCATTTACAATTGTTTATAAAGTCTAAGTGCTGGCACAAATCACACAGATACTGCTTTTCAAAATATGCAGTGCACTTACTGCATTGTCCGTCTTTGCTGCATCACCGTCTTGTTTGGTAAAATATGCAGTAATTCCAAACATTCTTTTCTGTCCTGCATGTTCAGAAATCCATTTGCAATGTGTATTGGGGTAACATTGAATTTCTTAGAAAAACTTGTGACCTGTCAAGGCTGATTAATGGCCTATCAGAGGCTCATTGAAACAATAGAAATGTCAACAGACAGCTCACTTCAGAAATGCAGACTGATATAATCAAACTTCAATAGAGCTGCAAGTACCGACTAAGAAACACAAATAATACCGCAACATTTAATTGTTATAATATGTATCGGTTGAAATACTGATAAAATACTGTCAGAATAGGTATGACAGTATTTTATCTCACTTTTTTTGCAGCTACTCAGTTCTTTCTTTGGGGAATTAGTACATACAGTATATTTAGGAAAGGAAAGTCAGGAAAGTCAGGAAAGTACAGTTCAAACTGATTGTACCGCTTGAAGGATGGACTGAATTAGAGAAAGCAGTACATCTTTTTTTTTTATAGCGCCTTTGACCAAGGCACTTTACAATTATTAAGCTAAACAGTACAATCAAGAGAAACGGCGGAAGGAAGAAGGTACGGAAGTAGAGAGTGGTGCTACTGTGAGAACAGAGGCTAGGGCAGGGTTGGGCAAGCAAGCATGGTCCTGACCGGGGGTTAGGGGCTAGGCCACGCAGTGGGATGGGCTAGGGTGAAAAGATGTGTTTTAAGGGAGGAGCGAAAACTGCGTAGTGTAGGTGACTGTTTTATATGGAGTGGGAGTTTATTCCAATGAAGGGGAGCCAGGAGGGAGAAGGAACGGAAACAGGATTTGGCACAGGGCGAGGGTGGGACCGAGAGGGACAACAGAGTTTGACAGCGTAAGAGACGGGAGGGAACATAGTAAGTGATAAGTGCAGCCAGGTAGGGTGGGGCGAGACCATGGAGGGATTTATAGACTAGAGTAAGGAATTTAAATAAGCAGCGATAGTAAACAGGGAGCCAGTGTAGCTGAAGGAGAAGAGGGGCGGTATGAGAGGAGCGGGGGAGGTTGACTATGATACGGGAAGAGGCGTTTTGAATTTGCTGTAGTGGTGTGAAGGCATAGGAGGGAAGGCCAAGGAGAAGGGAGTTGCAGTAATCGAGGCGGGTGAAGATGAGAGCATGAACCAGGAGTTTAGCGGCAGAGAAAGAGATGGAGGGGCGTATTTTGCGGATGTTAAATAGGTGGAATCGGCAGGTGCGTGTTGTGGCTGAGATATGATCAGCAAGGGAAAGGGTAGCGTCAAAGATGACGCCGAGGTTGCGAGCAGAGTTAACCGGAATGAGAGACAGGGGAGGAAATGAAATGGTGGGGGTGGGAGGGGGAGAGGGAGGGGAAGAAAAGGATTTCAGTTTTTGATGGGTTGATGAGGAGGTAATGGCGTGCAATCCAAGATTGGATAGCAGTCAGGCATGCAGTTATACGGGTGGAAAGGTCAGGGGTGAAGGAAGGGAAGGAAAAGAAAATCTAGGTGTCGTCAGCAAAGAAATGGTGGGGGAAGTTAAATGAAGAGATTAGAGCTTCAAGAGGTGAGGTGTACAGAGAGAATAACAAGGGTCTGAGGACAGAACCCTGGGGAACACCAACAGTCAGAGGGGAGGGGGGAGAGGTGAGGCTGTTGAAAGCAACAGTAGAGGTGCGGGAGGATAGGTATGAGTGCAACCAGCTAAGGGGTGTTCACAGAAATGCAGAGGTTGAAAAGGGTGGAGAGAAGGATGGGATGATTGACTGTGTCAAAGGCAGAGGAAAGATCAAGGAGAATGAGAAAATAAGAGAGGCCAGCGTGGGAGATGATTCTGGACGGTGAGGAGGCCAGTCTCTATGGAATGGGAAGGATGGAAACCAGATTGGAATCGGGGGTAGAGGGAGTTGGCGGATATGTATTGTGATAGGCATACGTGAACTAGACGCTCAAGGAGTTTTGAAAAATATGGAAGGAGAGAGATTGGGCGGTAGTTGGCAGGGCAGGCAGGGTCGAGTGTAGGTTTTTTTAACAGAGGAATGATGGTGGCTGATTTAAAAGCGGCAGGGCAGATACCGGTGGACAGGGAGGAGTTAAAGAGGGAGACTAGATAGGGAAGGATAAGAGGGAGTAAAGGGGGTATGAGGGAAGCAGGGACGGGATCCAGGGGGGAAAGAGGTTGGGTGGGCCTTGGAAATGATGGAAGAGAGTTCAGAATAAGATGTGGGGGGAAAGTCAGTAAAGGGGGCATTAGGAGCAGATGGAGGTAGATTGGGGAGCTGGGGATGGGGGCTAGTCTGGGGGAGAGTCCGAAGTCGTAGACTAACCTAACCTACATGACTTTTTTGAGGACGCAACATTGAAAATGGATAATTGCAAAGCATACGACATGGTTTATTTAGATTTCCAGAAAGCTTTTGACAAAGTCCATCATAAAAGATTAATTCTCAAACTGAACGCAGTAGGGATTCAAGGAAATGCATGCACATGGATTAGGGAGTGGTTAACATGTAGAAAACAGAAAGTACTGGTTAGAGGAGAAACCTCAAAATGGAGCGAGGTAACCAGTGGTGTACCACACGGATCAGTATTAGGTCCTCTGCTATTCCTAATCTACATTAATGATTTAGATTCTGGTACAGTAAGCAAACTTGTTAAATTTGCAGACGACACAAAAATAGGAGGAGTGGCAAACACTGTTGCAGCAGCAAAGGTCATTCAAAATGATCTAGACAGCATTCAGAACTGGGCAGACACATGGCAAATGACATTTAATAGAGAAAAGTGCAAGGTACTGCACGCAGGCAATAAAAATGTGCATTATAAATATCATATGGGAGATACTGAAATTGAAGAAGGAATCTATGAAAAAGACCAAGGAGTTTATGTTGACTCAGAAATGTCTTCATCTAGACAATGTGGGGAAGCTATAAAAAAAGGCTGTAAAAAGTGTTGAATTTAAATCAAGGGAAGTAATGTTAAAACTTTACAATGCATTAGCAAGACCTCACCTAGAATATTGTGTTCAGTTCTGGTAGACTTGGCACATCAACGCACAGCCAAAAACTGTATTTTCCACCAGCAGGGGGCTCTGGCAGTTCCGGGTCATGGACTCAATGCTCCTGTCCCCTTAAGCAGTTGATGGAGAAAATCCTGGTCGATGTACCGCCCCATGAGTGTCTGGTCTACCTAGATGACCTCCTGGTGCGTGGAGCCTCCTTCCAGTCTGCCCTGGACGCCCTCAGGTGTGTGCTGGAACACGTGGTTGCAGCTGGGCTGAAGCTCCACCCAGGGAAGTGCTGGTTCATGCAGTTAGAGATCACCTTTCTGGGCTACTGAGTCACAGGAGAGGGGATCAGCACAGAACCTGCTACGGTGACTGCAGTCCGGGATTGAGTCATGCCTACTGACCAGAGACAGCTGAATGGGTTTCTGGGCTTCACCTCCTATCGCCAGCACCACTACACTAGCTCCTGCGGAAGGGGGAACCCCACAGACTGCCTTTGACGCACTCTGGGAGGTCCTGACCCAGTCCCCAGTACTCTCCCCACCCGACCCCAGCCTGCCGTTCCTCCTGGACACCGACACCGTCTCAGATTCTTGGTCAGACAGGGGGTCAGACAGAGGGTTTTTTCAGCCGGTTTGGGGTCCCCCAGGAGCTCCACAGTGACCAGGTGTTTGCCGAGACAACCACAAGACCTGCTCCACTCCCCTCCACCCCCAGATGGTCTTGTGGAGCGGTTCAACTGCACTATCGCCGTACAGCTTGCCATTGGCATCGCCAGCCACCAACGTGACTGGGACACCCACCTACCCCTGGTCCTGTTAGCCTGCCGGACAGTAGGACTCCACCTCATGCACCCCAGCCCTACACATCTTGGGTTGTGAGCCCTGCACCCCAGCTGAGATGGTGTTTGGCCGGCCGCCCCAATCGACCCCCCAGGTCCAGAGTTCGCAAGGAGGCTGCAGGACTGCCTGGAAGCGGCCCGTGCTTTTTCCAGGGACCAATTGTGGTTGTATGTTCCAGGCAGAATCGGAACTTTGACACCCGTGCCCAGGGAGACATTTTGAGGACGGGGAGCTTATGTGGGTCTATAGCCCCCAGCGGAATAAGGGCTGCTGCGCCAAACTTGACAGCCACTGGCTTGGGCCCTGCCGGGTCCTGGAGAGGATCGGCTAGGTGGTCTACAGCATCCAACTACCTCCCTGAGGATGACAGGTGGCCCTTCAGAGACCGGCTGGCCCCCTACAGAGGAAGGGACCTGGCACTACCCGACCCAGCGGCTTCTGCTCCCCTTGCCCGGCAGTCCGCTGTCCCCTCTTGCACCTCCTTTCACCCCTGATTCTCCCCTACCAGGAGGTTCCAGTTCTCTCAGGGATGACAGTCCGTCAGCCGAACTGCTAGGAGCCCAAGGCCACCTTTGTTCTTAAGGCCAACGACAGTGCCAAATCCCGGGTCGTTTTTGGGACTTTGTCGGCCCCAGGGTTGGTGGACGCTGGCAGGGGGCAGGAGTATAAAAGGGAGGGCGCATGTATGGCGAGGGGGAGTAGTAGTTGGAGCAGAGACAAGAGCGGAGCCAAAAAAAAAAGATTATAGGGAGTGAATAGAGTAACAGGGTAAAAGTAGATTTACATAATTCGTTTATATAACAAGTGGTTCTCAATTTTGGTCTGTGTTAATAAACCATGGATTCGAGGCAAGAAAACTGCTTGTGTGTGAGCCTGATTTTATTTTCAAGTGGCGCTACAGTATACACACAAACAAATAGTAATCACGCAAACCAACATAGTATGTACACAAACCAACATAATACACAAGCAAACCGACATGTACAAACCAGTACATTTTCAATACTAACCAACTATATGTATACGCATACCAATTTATTTGACACATTAACCAATTATATACACACAGTTACACTAAATGTATGAATTGTGTCTTTTGGGCACCTTTTAGGAAACGTGTGTTAACAATAAGAGGATCCTAATCTCAACCAAAAGTAAAATATCATGAACTGTAACAAAAATGACATCTCTGGTGGCTACAGAACGTTTGCAGGAAGGCATGTGAATATTTCAAAAATCACCCAATTTTCCCCTCACATTTCTGCTTCACTTGCAATACCTGTGTGAGGAACAGTTCAAGGTCCGGAATACTATGGAAAATACAAGCAGAATACGAATTGTGATCAACAGAAAAGAACCGTCAGCGTTAACTGCACAGCTCCCACAAACATCAACACATTATAAAGGATAATACTGGGAAAATCTGCACACACCACATATTGAAAAGAAACTGTTTTATGCTTTATCTAAAACATCTATCTGCCATACTGAACCATGAAGTCACATAATGCAGAACTTTATAACCCCCTCACCACAAAGTTATAGATACGTGCAAAAATAGAAACAGTAGGCCAAGTGCTAACATGCATTTATGTTAATATAACATTCTGTAAAACAGTAGTTTTACTAGAAGGTTTAGACAGCAGTTATACTACTTCAAATAACATTGTACAGTAGCTGTTTATTTTTTATTTATATTTTTTAATAGGTACAAGAATGCTGTTGATGGCATCCTGTCTGGTCCAAGTAAAGTATGATTTTTAAGACAGAAACTTTGTTTAAAGTAAATATATTTTGTTAAGTATTAAGTATAACGATTATATGTTGACTATAAAAAGTTTAATTTTTATTTGTATTGAATAATAAAATAATTGTTTAAAATTTAAAGTTGCTTTTCTTCAATGAGGAAGTCAGACAGATAGCATTTCTTACTTGACAATTATATATATATATATATATATATATATATATATATATATATATAAAAATCCCAGAAAATAAAATGTTACATTATTACCAATACAATGACAACAACTGCACAGGGTAGAAAAACAAAGAAAACAATTAGGAATCGTCACGTGGTTCCTCTGTGAGCAGCTAGCTTAGGGAGCCCAACATGGGGAACACCGCGTGTCTTGCCTTGGAAAAATAATGAATCGTGTATTTACATTCATTAGAACCTTATCATCATTTCAATATACTACTGAGAACACCACAGCATTCTGAGATTTCCGGATATCTTTAAAGTAAGTGTGTACTCAAAATCAATTTTATATTATTTGTTTACTGCGCCAGCTTATTTGATGCTTTGTTCTGTCTGTCCCTTCTACTGTTTCTCTTGTTTCCGGAGGTTGATTTTATTTTGTGTTTTTGCACACGGCACCGCCACCAGTGCAGGGTGCATAAAATCCTGCCTATAATATTTCCAGTTACAGCATTTAGTACTTCCACAGATAGGGCTGGTTTGGAAGAATGGAGTGTGATATTCGCAATGTATAATATTTTAACAATACATATAAGCCTTATGTGTAGGGCCCAAAAATATCACAAGCTCATTGCGGATGTAGGAACTGCAGTGGAATGCTACCGTGTAGTTATTAATGTCTGTTTCTTATGCCTTGGTTTCCTAACTGTGTGCTTGTTTTAGAATATGTTTGTTAGCGACAACGTTGGTAATGTAAAACGATCTTAGCTGTAGTGTATTTATGTAAAGAGGATGGTGAATCCAAATGCGAAACTCAGAACAGTGCAAATGTGAATGCATTTAATTGCCCTAATTTGTAAATTGTAAATTATCACATAGTTTACACCTTTATCCACTGCTTAATTTTAATATTTGAGAGAATACAGACAATTACATTTGTTGAAATAAATGTCAGTGTTGTATTAAATGTAACTCGACTGTTCTGTATTTGTAAGTCGAAACCATTACACATACCATTACATTGAACTATTATAAGACTTTACAGTAGATTGTGTTTTTGTTTTTAAATGTCGTGTTCCGTGAAATATTTCCAAATGTAAGGAAAATACTGCTTACTCGCTGATGGAAATTTATACTTGTTACAGCTTATTTATCTTATGCCAAATAATGTTCAAGTTTCATAACACTTATTATTATTATTATTATTATTATTATTATTATTATTAGTATTATTTAATAATAACAATAATATTAAATAATAATTACCCTACTGCAGACTGTTTACGTTTCTCTACCTTTTCATTTCCAAATGCTGCTCCAAAAACTGCATTTCCAGCATGTATATCCATGGTTTTATATTTCTTACTGCCTGCCCACTCTGTTTATTGCTCCTTTGTTTTCGAGAAAACTGGTCCCGCAAGCTCTTCCATTGGTTTTTAACTACATCTGAGTCACAAGACGTGCAAAATAATTAAAACATGCAACAATATGGTACTTTACTTGTGGTTCAATATAGCACTTTATTAATTTTATTTATTATTATTTATTTCTTAGCAGACACCCTTATCCAGGGCGACTTATAATTGTTACAAGATATCATATTTATATACAATTACATTTTTTTTTTTTTACATACAATTACCCATTTATGCAGTTGGGTTTTACTGGAGCAATCTAGGTAAAGTACCTTGCTCAAGGGTACAGCAGCAGTGTCCCCCACCAGGGATTGAACCCACGACCCCCCGGTCAAGAGTCCAGAGCCCTAACCACTACTCCACAATACTACACTGAAGTTCTTAATCATAAAAAACTAAACTTTATATAACTACTCAGTTTACAGTTTGTGTGAAACACAGGGCTCTATATTCATGCCGTTCTCCACAAAAAAAAGTAGTAGGCTTAAGCATTTTGATGACTGGACATTTATGTATTTACTGTCTGTTATAAAAAAAAAAATAATAATGTAAAATATACATAAACATAAAGATTATATACATTATATTTATACATGTATTAATTTAATTCAGATGGAGGTTTTTTTTTTAACACGTCACGTCTCATTTTGTGTTGCTGTTAAAAATCCTTGAAAGTTTTCTTGTTTTCTTTACTGTAGCTATATTTGTTTCCATTATCTTTAAGGAAACTTTTCATTTAGGCAATATCTACTGTTTTAATCACTCATTTTCATTAGGCTGATCTCTGTGTTAATGAAATACAGTCGGGGCTATCTGTTGATGTTTGTTGTCATGCCGACGAGGGGGCGAGAGCTGGAGTGTGATTGGTTAGAGAGACAAATTTACACTCGACGCGCACAGAAAAATAGGACAAGGTCTATTTTTGACGGCGTCAGTTTTACGTGACGCGACCAGAATGTATAGTATTAATAACAATTGAAGTTTACGCTGGACTTTGACGCGACACGCTCAGTGTGAAAGACCTTTACACATCCACAAATGTAATAGCTGTCCTGTGACTGAACAGAGCCGAGCCATGCTAATGTTATTAATTAACTTTGCCAAAAGATGCACAAACAAATTGTGTTCAAAAATGATTAGACCAAGGGTACAGCTGTATCTTGTATCACTATATTTTGTAAATATATTTAGGAATGTTTTATAATCCACAAATTTTACTGATTATATCGACTTACTAGGTCAATTAGTTCTGTTGAAGGGGGAAAAAAGAAGGTTTTAAAAATATGATTTGCCAAAGATGTCCCGTTTTAAGGATAGTTGTTGTTTTTTCTAGTTATTTGTTTGGGTGCTTTTAAAAAAGAAGCTGCATGAGGCAATGAGAGCCGTAGTTGGATGTATGGTACAGCTGTACAGTATTTTGTTTGACTATTTTTGTAAATTAGTTTAGAATTGTTTAATTTTTCGCATTTTTTTTTTTCAAGGATGAAAAATTTGGTAGAATTTTGTGTTTGAGTGTGTGAGTTAAGTGTACCGTTCCCGAGGTTTATGTCCATTTGCTTCCACTCGTCAGATATTCGGAAATAAACTTTCTCATTTCTGACGAACTCCAGATCTTCCTGAACACTCCTATCAGCCCACAGAGAAACTAGACTTCCTCAGCGTCCCAAGGCAGTACTTTTCTCTCATTACACTCACTGCCTGCCATGTTTGTTGTTTTTCATTCTGGAGTGTACTGACTAATGCAACATAATGACAAAATCCTTATCTCATATCTAGGGACCTACCTAAATCGCGATTTTGCGGAAATCGTGAAATTGAGGGGTCACCCGAAATTCACGTCTTAGGGGCCAATGCATACAAACAAGTACGGAGAGGGAAAAAAAAGAAAACTTGTTTAAATTAACTACTGCACAACGCAAGTGACGCAAACTACGTATCTTCCTTCTGCAGATAGCCCTTTTTTATTCCTTCGCCGTCCTGTGTGCATTGCACTTAAGCAAAAAAACAAACAAACTAAAAATGTCCAAAAAGTAACATTTACAAAATAAATTCTCCAAAGCAGTTAACGTTCTTGTTTATTATTCAAATGACAATGTTTTAATAAGCCTATCAGTGCGTCTTTACTGCTTTTATGTGACCTGTACTGTGCAGGAGGGGGCGGGATAAAGTTGGTGCTGCATTGTTTTGATTTAGGTTGCTAAAATCTAGTTTGCAGCATTGGAGGGAAAATAGTAGAAATGGACGACAAAAAAGCAAAGTATATTTCGGCTGAAGATGTTTCCCGAAGAAACTACATGCAGACTGAGGTAATTGTTTTCCATATCTTAATGTGTATTTGGAGAAAATACGATCGATCGGTATTTAGCTTCAGAATCACACATTAAACAAAAGGCTACTTCAGAGGCTGCTGAACAGAACGTAAAATAAACAGCTTTCAGAAACCAAACTGGAAAGTCAGCGCAGACAAGAAGTATTCCTGTCTGCAAGTTAAATCATTACTGAAACGATCCAGCACAGCCACCTCGCTTCAACCTGCTGCTTACAGTTGGCATTTTAGACCCGAATAGCCATGTACTAATAAAATAAATTATATTGGATGGGACAAATAACATGACAACGAACGTGCTGCATACATTGACTTTATTAAAGTATGCCAGATGCCCTTGTGTAACCGAGTTTTTGGGCTGTTTCTAATCCATTTCCACATCTGTATAACTTGGCAAAGCTTTGCCTTAACTTCCAACCAATTCAGTGGATGCAGAACGTGCAGTCTCAATGTATGGGCAAGTCAACTGCAGGGGGATGCTGCATACTCGCCTTTAACAAATGCCAGCACTCTATTTTAGTAAGGAAGCAAGTGCCACTATTTTTAGGCTTTATAGTGTTCTGAAATAATGTCTACTTAGGTTTATTTAATGTTTAAACACGTCCGCGAAATGTCAGTGAAATCCTAATTTTATTCCGCAACATACCCGTGAAAAATACGTAAATTTACCGCGATTTAAGTAGACACCTACTCATATCTCACATAGAAAATAATTTTTTGACTTTTGGGCTGTACTTAGGTAACTTTCATAATGGGCAAGAAATTACATCTCACTGGAAGATTTTAATGCTCAGAGAGGCATAAAAAGATCAATAATTCCGGAAGACACTGACCACACACACCGAAGATGCACAAAGTTGCCGTGACGTCACTAGAGGAAAACATGTCGTGAAGAGATACCAGTGTCCTTGGAAATAAGTTCATCAAGCTCTAGAATTTAAAGGGGAGGTTCCATTGTTTCTAATGTCTATGAGCTTAGGCTGGGAAATAAGTGCATCAAGCCAAGGAAATAAGTAGATCGGATATATTAACAAACAGTAAATAATTTTAAATGAATTTTGTAAGTATAATTTATGTAAGTGAGTAGATCGGATGTCTTCGACAGTACAGTATACGCTAGATAGGATAATGTGAATATCGCTGTAGATCAGATATATTAGTCTAACGAAAAATAAATAATTTAAAATTAATTCTATAAGTATAATTTTTATTAATAAGTAGATAGGATTTATTCAACAGTATGATGCTAGATAAGGGAATGTGAATATCGCTGTAATATATATTAGCAACAAATTATACTTGCCAACATTTGGAAACTGTTCAGCGGGACGCTCGTCTCCGGTGGGGAGGGGGTGGGGGTGGGGGGTCATATGCATCATACACATGGGAAGAGTCATACGGAAAAATTCCCATCATATAATAGATGTATCCCCCAACTCAACACGACCACGACCATCATGACAGTAAAATGCATAATGAAGCGTTCTTACCTTTTTAAGTTAGTGATCAGCAGATGTGTCAGCCGCTCAAAGAGCACAGTGTGTGCTTTTCACTAACTCTACTGTGCAGAATAAGTGATTTTTTTTCTATGTGTAAATATCGGGACTTTCTTCCAAGCACTACTGTATGGACAGGTATGCGAGCAATTTTCCAAAAGTTAAAGCATGAGTTTCAGTTATGGAAAAAATTGAGCTCCATGCTGTGATTACTAACTAGGCCACGGTGCACATCAATCATATGATGTACTTGAAAAATGTTGCTTATACAGTATCATTATTATTTTGTATTATTTGTTTCATTTATTTTTACATATAGTAATTTGTATAATTAGGACAGAAAATGAACAGGAGTCTGGCTATCATCATGCATGTATTTCAATTACAAGTTTGGGAAGAAACAATACAATAGTTAAAAATGAAACAGTTAACGTCTTTGCTAAACCGTGGTAAATACCTGTGGTTCAACACAAACCAAGATAGCTATTGTAAGAAAGAGAGATCATACAGTATATGTAGGCTACTGTATATTGTAGAAACAATTCAATAATTGATAATTTAATGTTTATCTGGGTTGATAAGTTCTCTTACTAAAAATATTTAATTGACGTGTTACAAAGATCGAGGATTTACTATGAACACACATTCACACGCAGACACAAGGATGTTTAATCAATAGTAGTATTTTATTAAGTACACAAAATAATAAACAGAAATCAGAAAAGTCAGAAAGTAAATGTCTTAGTCTCTAAGCACAAAACACAATTCATAAACTCTCACTGCCTTAACTTGACTAGCAGGCAATTGAAATATGACACTGCCTGTCTCCTCACACACCAGCAGCAGCAAGCAAGCAGGCTGTGACGTAGTAGCTTGCTCACACCCACACACGCCCACATCCAAGTACACAGCCTCAACTGAGATGATGCAGACAATCTTAGAATATATCACATTAAGCTTATTAATGGTATAGATTAAGTACTGTATATGGCAAGTTTACTTTTAAAGAAATTCTTCATACAACAATATGAGGTAGATTAGTTATAGTTACTTCATCAAGTTTCACTAAGAGTTCATTCACATGCAAAGTGTGCAAACTAAATAATTAACAGTACAGTTCTATATGAATGTGTTACAATTAATTCATTTAGTTCCATGAAGGGAAAATGCAACTGGAATTATACTCAGCGGTTCCTTGAAGCTTAGACTTTTGGTCTGCAGGCTTGGAAACTCAATCTGTTGAAGTGTTCAGTACAAAACTCTCCTCTCCACAATGAAATCTTCAATCCTACATTTGCTCAAACTCGGCAACAAAGCTTTCAGTTCTTGAATCAACAAACAGCTGCAACAAAGTCCTCAGTCCTCGGTATGGGATCCACAGCAGCGCCTGTCCGCTCTGTCCTCTTCGTTGAATCTTTTAGCTACGCAGGTAGCAAGGCACAGTTTCTTTTGGATACTGTGTTCGCTTTTTTTTAAACTCACAGTCCTTTTGATGTTAATGTCCTTTTCCACTGGGACATCGCTAGTTTATGTCTTCCTTGCGTGAAAACGATTGTTGTTGCACGTGTGAATTATCTGTACATAATTCAACTGTCCGCTCAGCCTAATCCAGTTCAGGCGCTGGCCCTCTAATCAGTAGGCCACATAGTTCAGAATGTCTGCCAGGAACCAAGGGGCACCCTTCTCAAGACACAGCAGTTTGCCCTTTTTCTCAAGACACACAGTTTCAATAATGAATCCAGTTACATTTCTAATACACGTTCATATAATATCAGGGTTCCTACGCGTCCTGGAAAACCTGGAAAATTAAAGACTAGTCTTCCAGGCCTGGAAAACACATGGAAAATGAGAAAAAAATAAAATGTCCTGGAAAACTTTGAGTGCCCTGGAAAAATCATATAAGATTACAGATGCCATAGTAACTCAAACGAATAAGCAGTTGCATCAATTCAAAACATGTTTGGGCATACTGTAGCTTGTATTATCATGCGGCGGCAACATCAGAGTCCAGGGAAGGTCAGTTGAGTGCAGGTTGAAAGCATTAATAACTGCGCCGCTTGACCGCGCTCTTGGTTCAATTCTTTGAGGACAGAAACTGCGATGTTGTGAGAAGTAAGACAATTTGTGTCGCTAACATTATGCATTGAGACTGGTTGTTATGTTTAATTGCAATTACTTTGTTGTTTGTTATCTAGCTGCAATGAAATTTAGTAACGATAGCAAGCTTCCGAGCTAGTCAACTCGTTGTTGGGGTGAGAGATGGTGCGTGAGTGTGATCCTGATGCTGTGGTAATCTTCTCAGAAACGTAGCCTACTGGTAGCTAGCTAATCTTGTTGTTGGGGAAACAATATGCAACATGAAAGTAGCTGTTGTGCAGTGCTTCCTCATTGACGGATTCATGCTCACTTTGGGTAATGCATTGAGAATGAGAGCGGACTTGCAGTCACGCGTGTGTGTGCGAGTGCGCACAACGTGTATCAACATGTGTGAAGTCTCTTTTCAAAAACTCAAAACTCTGTGTGAATGCACCTATGACTACTTACTGTCTGTGTATGAAGGAGTGATTGAGGATGTCAGGAAGGCAGTGCAAGTTTAAAGTGGAGTGGAAAGAAGAGCCTCTGTTCATGGACTGGATAGGGGAAGTATCAGGAGATGTGCACAGGGCATATTGCAAGTTTTGTAGGAAGTCCTTTGATGTCGGTAATATGGGCATCTCAGCACTCAAGAGCCATGCACGATGCCAAGGACATCTGAAAGTAGCAGGACAGTTACAAAATGAGCCTCGCATGACACATTTTATGAGAAGGACATCTGAGACAATTGAGGCAAGTGGCAGTCAGGGAGGAAGCACAGGACCACAAACGGCCAATGCAGTTGAGGAAAGTGTCAGTCAGGGAGGAAGCAGAGCATGACTACAAACATCAAATGCAGGTGCTGGTGAGGGAACAAGCTCAGGACCACAATAGTCTTCCTCAGTTTCAACTTTGTTTTCGAACGAAGCTGTACTTGAAGCAGAGATCCGCTGGGTTATCAAAATGGTGATGTCACACTACTCCTTCAATTCATGCACAGATGTGGCTGACATTTTTGGAAAAATGTTTCCAGACAGTGAACTTGCAATGACATTTTTGTGTGCTGCAATGAAAGCAGCCTACATTGTATGTTTTGGTTTGTCACCGTATTGCAAAGAGAAGCTAATCAAGGATATAAGAATGTCAAAGTGCTACGTTGTCTCTTTTGATGAATGCCTAAACCAGTAACACAGACAGAACAGATGGATGTGGTCATTCGATACTGGAGTGAGGATGAGTGTAAGGTTGTGGTGCATTATCTTGACTCAGAGTTTTTGGGACACACTAAAGCAGAGCGGCTCCTTGAGAAAATCAAAATAAGTTTATCTCCTCTTGATCCCAAGAAGCTCCTTCAAATCTCCATGGATGGCCCAAAGGTCAACTGGAAGTTTCTGCGAATATTTGAATGGACCCAAATCTACCACATCTGCTCAACTTGGGAAGCTGTGGTCTGCATGTTGTTCATGGCAGTTTTCAACAGGGTGAGAAAGAGACTGGGAAAAACACTGAGAGCCCTGTGGCAGCTCTTTCACGACACACAGGCCAGAAGAGACGATTTTGCTGACTTGATGAAAACAACATTTCCTCTGAAGTTTTGTGCCCACAGATGGGTGGAAGATCTGCAAGTTGCAGAATTGAGATATGACCAGCTGTACTCAAGTATATTGACAGCCACAAGAAACTTCCTAAAAGCAAAGTTCCAACCTCGGTGTCCTACACTTTGGTGAAAGAGGCAGCTACTGACCCACTCTTCGAGGCAAAACTGCATTTTTTTGTATTTGTTGCAAGACAGCTGAAACCATTTCTGGAAACCTTTCAGGCAGATGCACCAATGGTGCCCTTTTTGGCAGAAGAGCTGCAGTCTACTCTGATGAGCCTGCTGTCTTGCTTCATCAAGAGAGACGTCCTGGAGAACACAAAGACAGTCCTCTAGATGCTCAAACTTGACCCACTGGACAAAACACTGCATGTACCACTCAAACAGCTTGACATCGGCTTTGCCACCAAACAAGCTCTGGATAAAGCATCACAGAAACTTCAAGCAAATGCACTGAGGGGACAAGAGTTCAAGAAGGAATGCATCACCTTCCTCGTGACAACCAGCAAAAAGCTGCTGGAGAGAAGCCCTCTAATGTATCCTGCTGTAAGACTCCGTGAGCTCCCTTGACCCAGTGGCCATGGTAACAAAGGAAAAAAGTTCAATATTCAAATTTGAAAAACTCATTGCAACTCCTTCTCAATGCAAAATGGTGCACCGCTCCACAGTGTGACCAGCTCCTCTCAGAGTACAAACACTTCCTCTCACAGATGATCCAGCACAACAAGGCTGAATTTCTGGATTTTGTCCACAAAGGTGATTCCTGCAGGGTTGATGAATTTCTTGGGAGATTTGTAAGTGGCAGAGCAGAGTATGAGAATCTCTGGGATTTGCTGAAGTGCCTTTTCACTCTCTCACATGGGCAAGCAGCAGTTGAAAGAGGATACTCTGTTAACAAAGACATGCTGGTTGAGAACCTAAAGGAGAAGACTCTTATTTCACTCCGCTTGGTCCAGGATTCTCTGGTTGGACGTCCCATGGAAGAATGAGAAGAAGAAAAAGTTGCAACAAAGAATGACAGGAAAAGAAAGGAGCTAATGTCTGACATAGCATACCAGACAGCGAAGAGGCAGAAGATTATCAACAGCATTGAAGTAATGCAGAGAGAGGCGGATGAAATGGCAGAAAAGGCAGAGAAGAAGCAAGATTTCACACTACTCTTGAAGTCAAACGCCTACTGGAAGAGTGTCACAGAGAAGAAGTCAGAGGTGACAGCTCTGGACCAGAGTCTTGCACAGATAAAAGAGAAAGTGAAACAATTGAAGTAAAGAGACAAAAAAGTGTTTTGTTTTTGACAGAGAAATAGCTGTGTAAATGTTATATTGAGTGACTGAAAGTGAATAAAGTATTCCATATCTGTCCTAAAGTACTTATGTGGGTTGTTTCATTTCAGTTCAAGTTATGACATTGGATGTGCTTTTCATGTTTCTACTATTCTCCACTCCTTGTTCTGAAGAGGTGCAGTGTGTGCAAGATTTTGTCTCTGTGACAAAGGTCGCCTTGCTGATTAATTGATCAGGTGTGTTAATGGTGGGCTGTATAGAGAGCCTGCACACACTGCAGCTCTTCAAGACATGAAGTGAAGAATACTAACCTAATGAAAAGTCTGGGTGGAAGATATTAAAGTAGCCTAATAAAGAAACAAGATGATCAATATTGAAGTTTAAAAACATGAAGAACACAAGCCTATGAGTAAATCTTTAGATATTAAAAGTAGGAAAGAAAAGGGAGGGACAATATTGCTGTTTGAAAATGGTTTCATTGGGTTTAGAGATTGATTAGCACCAACTTGGTGCTGGTGTGCGTAGGGACAGTACATATCCTGGAGCCGTTCCCTTAGTTGCCCTGTAGGCAAGCACCAGGGTCTTGAATCTGATACACCCTGCCACCGGAGACCAGTGGAGAGTGCAGAGGAGAGGTGTGACATGACAATGTTTTTACACAGGAGGTACCTACTGAGGCTGTGTGGCAGCCTATCATTGATAGTAATTGCGTGTTTCGCCACTCAGTGAGTAATGTCTCCCTATTATTTATCGTAAAATGTCATTGAAAATGTCCTGGAAAATTATTTCTTGAAAAGAGTGGGAACCCCGATATCATATTCAGGGAATATGACCCACAATATGAGCATGATTTTAAAAATGGTAAATTCCTGTAGTGCAACAATCACAGAAGACATATAACGAGAAATCATATCTACCTAGGCATACGTTTTTCAGTTCTGTATTTGTCCTATCTACAGAGGATTTGACAGGATCCTTTTTTTAACATAGTACAAATCTTATCCCTTAGTAATACTATATATTACTGCAAGGAATACAAGTGTCACGTTTACATTTTTTTTTTTTTTTAATTCCCGACACAATTCCTTTCTAAAAAAAAAAACTTTCGTCAGGCTATTTGTGGTTAATTTTCTTCACCCTATCCCAATTTAAAACCCACAACCATAAACCTAGAACTTTAAAAAAAAAACATAATTGTATATGTAACAATACATGTTGATGCTTAAAACATGCAGACAAAATAATGTACTGTAAATACTATTCATTTTTTTTTTAACTGGCAGTGGTAGGCCAACGTTTTGCCATGTCAAAACTGTAGTAAAGTTAGCTATACTAATATTAAAATGCTGCAGCATGTCATTAGATTATATTACTGAAACATTTTGATTAAAGATTGACAACATTTTGACGTGTAAAATAATTTAATATATAAGTAAATCTCTGCAATCACGCATAAACTACATCTGATTGACAACGATGTTATAGAAACATAAAAAGACAGGGGTTTAAACCATTTTACCATATAATAGTCGTCGATCACACATTTTAAAGTCAATACGAAAAGACAGTGGCACGAACACACACCAACATACACAGTCTTTGCAAATAAAAACAGTCCAGGTAAAAATAAAAAGCCATGCAGTGAACCTCCCCTTTTATCAAACTGTGAGTTGTGATAACTATGACAGTGAGGACAGCGAGAGTGAGGGTTCAAATGGAATAAATTGTGGGGAAGAAGTGGGTGGAGGCCCTATTCCTTACCAATGAACCTCCAGCAATGGAAAATAGCAATCCTGGCATCAGGAATGCGAGGGATATGCCCCCGTGTCAGCGGGTTGGCAGTGCTGCTTGGTATGATGATATATTCTGTAGAGCTCCCCCTGGCTATTGCAGTTAACTGTGTATTTTGGTCTGTTGTATCACGTTTTGTATCTGGCAATTTAAATGGCACTGATTTCCAAAATTAAAGCATTGTTTACCAGAGTCAAATTAAACAACGTCCTTGTTAACTGCACGTTGTGTGAAAAGCTCTTCATTACTTAAGAGCTTACTGTAGTGTGTGTGTTTATGAAACCCACGACTGTTATTATTATTTGTAAGAGCAATAGTTTGTATGGTGGTGGTGGTGGTAGCCTACTACATATATTTCGGGGAAACTCAGCTGTTTTTACCTCGTTACCTTGATAACCTATTATTATTGTACATTTTGTGAGGGTGTTAATTTTTTTTTTTGGGGGGGAGGGAGTTAAAAAAAAAAGTTACACAAGGGCCACACAGATTTATTGTCATATCAGCATTATAACCTTTTAAACATAACACTGTAAATCCAAAGCTTACCTAAAAAGCTGGATGAGCGGAATCATTCTTTTACGATTTCTGCATCAGAAATCTTGAACTTGAAGTGAGCTGGTTGATTTTACTTTCACAAATACTTTTTTCCATGCAACACATTCCCTTGTACGGTGTCCATTTTAGGACATCCTCAGTCGTCACCCCTCCTCAAGTCAATCGCCATGCATTAATAAATCGTCAAGCATTTAATATGTATACTGTAAGTGTTTTAAAAAATACTTTAAAAGTTACGATGTGCAATTTCATTATTTGAATTTGTTTGGATTTAAATTATAAGGCTGATCCTCTCTGCATACAGCATCAGACATAACTGTTTTTTTCCCAATGTTTTGATGTATTTTTTATTTAATTTATTTTTGTTATGTGAAGCACTTTGAGATGTCTTGCGTGAAAAGGACTATATAAAAATAAATTCTCACTCTTGCGAGATAAAGACGCTCTCTGCGTCCAGACAACCTATCAAGAATGATCTATTACCAGGACAGCTAAATTTGGATTCTAGCCTTAAATGCAGAATGATAATTGCCTTATGAAACCCACATCAATTTGTATAAATCACATACAAACAATTACTATAGTGTTCATTAACTCAAAGCATGAATTGAAAGCAGTAATACTTTTCTTTCATTCTACCTAAAACAAAATGTTAATTTTACTTTAAGGTCTGCTTATTCTCGAGTTCGTAAGAGGATTAAAACACTACTCATTGAATACTTAACGGACGTTCGCTGCCTCCTCCAGCTGATCCGTGTCTTCAACAATACAGGCGCTCGAAGGCTCTCCTGCTGGCAAGGACAGGTCCAGGTTCTGGGGTCTACCTTCCTTGTGTTTCGTATCCATATCGGTACGAAACAAATGTCTTTGCAAAGAACAAGAGTCATTAACTATTTAGGTATTCCACTGAAACAGCAATTCCTCCACCAATATGTGCACTCTTCGTTCGGTTATGTCTGGGATATTTCACCGCAAAACTCTGGCTCTGCTAGCTCAATAAATTGAATATAGTTCAATTTATGTCAACTTCAAATCTTCATCCAACTCTTTCTCCGGTGATCAGTTGGGGCTAAGTTAGAGATTTGATTACAAGTACTTTAGGATTTTAGACGTCTTACGCAGCGGACTCCCACACCAAGGCAAACACTAGAATAGTTATCTTGTATTAGAGTGTCCGAGTTGTTCCAGTTGGTCGCAGACTGGATCTTCAGCTTATGACAGTTTGTGTATCGAGAACCTTGGATTTCATGTCGGGAGCCCTGTTTGCATGTCGCGCTCATGCTTTAGTAATCTTCTCTTTGCCCGTGATTGGATAGTTTGGTTGTTTTGGGCGGTGCCTGAGTCCACAGGGCATGCTTCCCATTTATTTGTTTTTGTTCCGATGCGGCCCCGTGTTCTTAATTGGTCCGTTATTCTGCCCCCTCGGCTGAGATGGCGATGGACTGTTTTCTGTCCTAGATGTCAAAGCACCCAAAACTGTCTGGCTTGTGGTGCAAAAGGAGTCATTCAGCGATCGTGAAGATAAGCCATTTGTCCAGTATTTAGTTTACAACTCTTTTCAAAAGCATTCTTTGTCAGTGGAGGAGATTGTGACCAGAAATCAAGAAGACACAGAGAACAGCTTAGGATCCCCCTCTGTATATTTTAATTCTGTTAATTTCATACACTGAATGATATTATGACCCACTCTGACGCTACACTATACAGACATCTGAGATTCCCTTTTTATTTTTATTTTTTTTACTGTTATTTTAATTAGGCCATGCGATTACTTACACTGTTTGTATTTTTAAAATGTGAACTTTCGGTATTATAAATGAAATGCCCTTTTAAAACATCAAAACACATCTCAAAATAATGCCACATTCAGCATGACACCGTACTTTATACTTTTAGATGTGTCGTGCATTTATATACGCAGAGAAGATTAAATTACTTCCGGATTGGCTAGCCTGCGCAGTGAAGTATAGAAATATTCCGGTTTTATGGTGGCCGATGATGGAATAGTAAAACAATATAACAAGACCTTGTTTTTCTGTGAAGAAAAGCTAAGTTAAAGTAAGTTACTGCTTTTCTTATGTAAATATCTGTTAACATCTATATATTTCATATTGCAAATGTGTTATATTTCTGTGTTTTGGATTTTATCTATCGAAATACGTGCACGATATTGATATACAATTTTCAGATCAATGCCCACGCCTAATACATACATATATATATATATATATATATATATATATATATATATATATATATATATATATATATATATATATATATAAGCTCTTTTGAAGAAGCACAAAGAAACGGGCAACGTTGAGGATCGAGACGAGTGGTCGGCCAAGGAAACTTACTGCAGCAGATGAAAGACACATCGTGCTTACTTCCCTTCGCAATCGGAAGATGTCCAGCAGTGCCATCAGCTCAGAATTGGCAGAAAACAGTGGGACCCTGGTACACCCATCTACTGTCCGGAGAAGTCTGGTCAGAAGTGGCCTTCATGGAAGACTTGCGCCAAAAAGCCATACCTCCGACGTGGAAACAAGGCCAAGCGACTCAACTATGCACGAAAACACAGGAACTGGGGTGCAGAAAAATGGCAGCAGGTGCTCTGGACTGATGAGTCAAAATTTGAAATATTTGGCTGTAGCAGAAGGCAGTTTGTTCGCCGAAGGGCTGGAGCGCTGCACACAAATGAGTGTCTGCAGGCAACAGTGAAGCATGGTGGAGGTTCCTTGCAAGTTTGGGGCTGCATTTCTGCAAATGGAGTTGGGGATTTGGTCAGAATTAATGGTCTCCTCAATGCTGAGAAGTACAGGCAGATACTTATCCATCATGCAATACCATCAGGGAGGCATCTGATTGGCCCCAAATTTATTCTGCAGCATGACAACAACCCCAAACATACAGCGAAAGTCATTAAGAACTATCTTCAGCGTAAAGAAGAACAAGGAGTCCTGGAAGTGATGGTATGGCCCCCACAGAGCCCTGATCTCAACATCATCGTTTCTGTCTGGGATTACATGAAGAGAGAGAAGCAACTGAGGCTGCCTAAATCCACAACTGTGGTTAGTTCTCCAAGATGTCTGGGCCAACCTACCTGCCGAGTTCCTTCAAAAACTGTGTGCAAGTGTACCTAGAAGAATTGATGTTGTTTTGAAGGCAAAGGGTGGTCACACCAAATATTGATTTGATGTAGATTTTTCTTCTGTTCACTCACTTTGCATTTTGTTAATTGATAAATATAAACTATTAACATGTCTATTTTTGAAAGCATTCTTACTTTACAGCATTTTTTCACACCTGCCTAAAACTTTTGCACAGTACTGTATATATATATAAATATATATAAATATATAAATAATATGTTGCTCAGAAGAGGACAGACATTCTCAGGAGATATAAGTGATAGCCTTTCATAATAGCAATATCTGATCAATCTTAAATATTTAAGGTATTTTGTATACAATCTGCTAATGGTCCATAATGAGTTGTCATATGTATTTTACCATGCTTTTCTTTCAGACAATGGCACTGGTGAGATGTCTGCCTGTGGCCATGCTATCATTTTTGTTCATGGTGTGCAAAGGACGCTATCACAGCGATACTGACTTTGAGTGCAATAATGTAGCCCAGCACAGCGCAAGAGATCATCTACTCAAAACTGGCCCTGAGATGATCCAAGTTATTGACACTCAAGCAGCAGAGCACATGCAGAAACATCACCTGGAGATCCTCTTTAACCGATATGGGGAGAACGGCAGCATATCCATTGAAGGGTTGAAAAAGCTTCTGGTGAGCATAGGGTTGGACAGGATCAAAAAGGTGCCAGTTCGGGATGGGCACTTTGAGATCGAGCATGAGGATCATCATCAGCGAGGTCATAACCACCATCCGCACCACCACCCACACCTCCATCACCACCCCTACCAGCACAAAATACCGGCCAGCAAAAAAGCTGCCGAGACCCCCAAAATTATAAGGAACAACTTAACAGTAAGCAAGAAAACTGAAGATTCCAACAGCCACCACAAACTTTATGCCAAGAAAGTGATTCATGAAATCAGCACCACCCCTGTGTACACAACCAACATTTTGTTGAAGTCCAGTGAGATGCGGAATAGAAGAAGCGTAGACCATCCCAGCAATGCAGCAGGGCTTTCCACAACTGCTGGGACCGGCTTTGCCAAACGTGATGTCCTGGAGACCACAAAGCTTAGTCCAGTCAGCAATTTGTTAGTTCCAGGGGAACACGGTGAGCCTGCTGAAAGTGGAAAAGAGGAGTACATGCATACAGATGATCATGATAACCACGAACATCTTGAACAAGAGGTAAGATGGATTTCGTGCTTGTACTATATAGACTTTTCTGCATTTGGGTGGGGATTTAAAAATATTTGTAAATATTTTAATAAGTTTGCTATATGAAACCTATAGGTGTTTATTCTTTCCCTAGAAGACTACAGCTACAGTCAATGTCTGTTAACCTTTTCAATCATGGTACCATTGAATTACATGTACCTAGTGCCCTAAAGATATCTTGTGGGCCAAACTCCTTGCATCGTGTTTGTGGTGTGTACATCACAAAAAAAAAAAAAAATGTAAAACATGGAATTATCTTAAATAGTGTTATTTATACTTTTATACCACTCATATGGATACATTTCCATGAGTTATTTTTATGATAACTCATGTAGTTACTGACCGGATCTTTTTCATTGTGACATCACACCGCAAATACAATTCTATAAGCGTACTGCGTATCGTTTAAAAAAAACGCAGTTATTCACAAAATAAAAAAATATTTAAAGATGGAAGTAACCTTTGATATTTTAATAGGAATTTCATAAAGATTTGACATAACACTGGGTATGAAGAATCCCCAGCGTGGAAGGGATGAGCTCTGTAGGAAATAATGTTTACAGAGATTTCAAGTCAAAACATCAGTAGGCATTGATTTGATAATTTAAGTTATGTAAAGGTATGTAACCACCGTCCAAATTGCCCCTTTTACAGTATTATTTTCCGAGCAAAATGAATAGTATTACTATGTGCCAAAACAATTCCATTTTTTGTATCTTTTTGGCATAAATGGTACATTTAATATAGTTATCCTTATGTTGCACCAATGACCCAAATAAAACAGATGATAACTTATGCTGGTATTGTTTTGTTGGGAACAGAGTAATTAAGAATAATGGCCAAATATTTGCCATAATTATTATGTTTGTCTGTGTTATTTGTGTATTTGAATTTTACAATTAAACAACTTTTTAAAAATTAAAAAATAAGATTTAAATGGAGCAAGAAAAGTAAAAAAACATGTTATAACACTGACAATTTTAAACAATACAGCCTAACCTATAGACCTACATTACCAGCCTCATTGTCAATCAAAAAGTGGTTTTAAAAAAAGTTTGAGTATTATTTAATACAGCATCTAAGAGTAGTATACATTATTTATTAAGGCATTGTTATTCATAGAACTGTTAATTCCTGACATTGACGTTAAACTTTGGTGCGAGTCACTTCCAGATAATTAAAGGATCAATGCTTTGATGTTGCTTACAGATGGTAGGCTTACAATGGATTGTTCCCAAGGTCTGATCAGATCCCATATTCCCAATCTTCAACAATGTGTTACCTTTTGTTAGAGCTGTATTTTTTTCACAGTAAAAACTGCCTATTTAACAAAAAAATGCTAAATGCTAAATTGAAGACTATTTCATTTTTTTATGTTCACCTTTGACCCTTTCAGGACCAAGCATTTTTCAGTGGGATGCTCCTGCAGGACCAGGTGTTTTTTGGCTGTATTTGAGACTCTTTCTATACAAATTCACTAAAAATCTATTTTTTACAGTAGCATCTTGGAAACTGTGTCCTTTTTTTCAGAACGCTCTGGGGAACATTATAAAGTACTTCAGAAACCATACAAACTTTTTGCTTTTTTTTTTTCAACATAGTATTTATTTAGGTACATGTAAAAAAACGTGTTATTCTAAGTCCCGAGGGACCTTACAATATTTCCTGAAAGTTTTGTTGAAAAATGTTGATGTTTGGGCAAATTACAAGACATTCAGTGCGTTTACAAAACTCTCAAGCTCTGTCAAGTTCCTTGGGGAGCGTTGATGGACAACAATCTTTAAGTCATGCCACAAATTTTCAATTGGATTTAGGTCGGGGCTCTGACTGGGCCACTCATTTACCTTTTTGTTCCTTAGCCACGCCAGTGTAGCTGTGTGCTTTGGGTTGTTGTCATGCTGAAAGGTGAACTTCCATCCCAGTTTCAGCTTTCTTGCAGAGGGCAGCGGGTTTTCCTCAAGGATTTCTCTATACTTTGCTCCATTCATTTTCCCTTCTATCCTGACAAGTACACCAGTCCCTGCCAATGAGAAACATCCCCATAACATGATGCTGCCACCACCATGCTTCACAGTAGGAATGGTGTTCTTTGGGTGATGCGCTGTGTTGGGTTTGCGCCAAACATAACGGTCAAAAAGATCAATTTTAGTTTCATCAAACGACACAACTTTTTGCCACATGGCTACAGAATCTCCTGAGTGTTTTTTTGCATACTTCAAACGGGATTCAAGGTGGGCTTTCTTGAATAATGGCTTCCTTCTTGCCACCCTACCATACAGGCCAGATTTGTGGAGTGCTTGGGATATTGTTGTCACATGCACACTTTGACCAGTCTTGGCCATAAAAGCCTGTAGCTCTTGCAAAGTTGCCATTGGCCTCTTGGTAGCCTCTCTGATCAGTCTCCTTCTTGCTCGGTCATCCAGTTTTGGAGTGATGACCTCATCTAGGCAAGGTCTTGGTGGTGCCATACACCTTCCACTTCTTAATAATCGTCTTGACTGTGCTCCAAGGGATCACCACGTAGTCGTCTTTGTTCAATACTGAATAGATTAAATTCTTTTAGCCTGTCTGCATACAACATGCCTTTTAAACCCAGGATAATTCTGGATGCTCTTTGCACTCTTTCTAGAGCAGCAGTATCCTTTTTGTAACGAGGTGACCAGAACTGAACACAATATTCTAGGTGAGGTCTTGCTAATGCATTGTAAAGTTTTAACATTACTTCCCTTGATTTTAAATTCAACACTTTTTACAGCCTTTTTTTATAGCTTCCCCACATTGTCTAGATGAAGACATTTCTGAGTCAACATAAACTCCTTGGTCTTTTTCATAGATTCCTTCTTCAATTTCAGTATCTCCCATATGATATTTATAATGCACATTTTATTGCCTGCGTGCAGTACCTTGCACTTTTCTCTATTAAATGTCATTTGCCATGTGTCTGCCCAGTTCTGAATGCTGTCTAGATCATTTTGAATGACCTTTGCTGCTGCAACAGTGTTTGCCACTCCTCCTATTTTTGTGTCGTCTGCAAATTTAACAAGTTTGCTTACTATACCAGAATCTAAATCATTAATGTAGATTAGGAATAGCAGAAGACCTAATACTGATCCCTGTGGTACACCACTGGTTACCTGGCTCCATTTTGAGGTTTCTCCTCTAATCAGTACTTTCTGTTTTCTACATGTTAACCACTCCCTAATCCATGTGCATGCATTTCCTTGAATCCCTACTGCGTTCAGTTTGAGAATTAATCTTTTATGCGGGACTTTGTCAAAAGCTTTCTGGAAATCTAAATAAACCATGTTGTATGCTTTGCAATTATCCATTGTCCATGTTGCATCCTCAAAAAAATCAAGCAGCTTAGTTAGACACGATCTCCCTTTCCTAAACCCATGCTGACTGTCTCCCAGGATATTGTTACCATATAGGTAATTTTCCATTTTGGATCTTATTATAGTTTCCATAAGTTTACATATAATAGAAGTCAGGCTTATTGGTCTGTAGTTACCTGGTTCGGTTTTGTCTCCCTTTTTGTGGATCGGTATTACGTTTGCAGTTTTCCAGTCTGTCGGTACAACCCCTGTGTCAAGAGACTGTTGCATGATCTTGGTTAGAGGTTTGTAAATAACTTCTTTCATTTCTTTGAGTATTATTGGGAGGATCTCATCCGGCCCAGGGGATTTGTTTATTTAAGAGCTCCTAGTACCTTTAACACTTCTGCCTCTGTTATGCTAAAGTTATTTACAGAGACTATTAAAAAAAAAATTATTATTAAAACTAGATAGGAACAGGTCTACATGTGGGGCATGTTGTCCGTATCCTCCTTTGTAAAAACTTGTGGTAAGTAATAATTTAATATATTTGCTATTTTTTTTTTTCTTCGTCTATGATTTTGCCATTTGTATCTCTTAGACATTAGACGTTTAACTTCCTCTTTTGAATGTTCTCTTGCTGTTATAATATTGGAAGAACATTTTGGAATTGGTTTTATGTCCTTCATGACATCACCAGGGTTATGTGCCCAGATTTCAGCCCCATCCATCACAACATCATCAAATCTAATGCCACACTGAGTGAGTGTCTGTACAATAGACTGGGATGAAGTTGAACTGTTGCAGAATTCCAAGAAATGACCAGTCCTGATCGAAGCTCTTTCCAGCCACATCTGCAATAACAAAAATTCAACTCTTTATTTCCAATTAAATTGTTGTCATAAAGTGAATATGAAACTGGAATTAAAGTTTAAATATATTACTTTATGCCTAGGGCACTTAAGTAAATTATTTAAAATAATAAATTAACTTGTTTCAACATTCAATAAGATCACTAATTTTGTTGTATTGCTTAGAACTGCGTAACCAAACTAAAATTTATCAGGTAGGTTTATTTATTTATTTTTTTCCTCTTATTACTGATGAGAATGGAATTAAGTATTATTTCATTTATAAATATTTATTTTGAGAAAATAATTGAGAGTAGTGTCCATTATTGCTTATAAAGACCCTGAGAATAAACGTTTATTATGGCATTGCAATCACTCAGGTGAAACAATGCCTTGTAATTTGCCCAAACATTAATATTTTTCAACAGAACTTTCAGGAAGTATTGTAAGGTCCCTCGGATCATTGAATAACACATTTTTATACATTTATCAATAAGCAGAATACATAATAATAAAAAATACTTTAAAAAAAATAGAAATATTGCATTGAAAAAAAGCAAAATGCGTTGTGGTTTCTGAAGTACTTTATAATGTTCCCCAAAGTGTTCTGAAAAAATGACACCAATTCCAAGATGCTACTGTAAAAAATAGATTTTTAGTGAATTTAGAGGAAGAGAGTCAAATACAGCCAAAAAACTTTGGTCCTGGGGGAGCGTCCCACTGAAAAACGCTTGGTCTTGAAATGCTTGATTTTTAAATTAAAATACAGTATACACTATTTTTTCCCTCACAGTATATGTGTATCTAACATGTACCAGGTTCTGCTAACATAGTGGCAATGCATTACCGAGGTCCAACCTTATCTTAGTGTTGTATGTTAACATATGCCATCAGAAATCAAGTTGGAACCTCACTGACTCTTAGGTTGCAGTCTGAGGTAGTGTATAAATATGTTATAAAAAGTCCTGTTTTTATGTATACTTTATAAAGTTTTGCACTCTTCAGCTCGACAAAAATAATTCAGGACTGAAAGGGTTAAACTGCTTTCTTATTTCTGCGCCATTAACGCTCAGCAGAAAAGACAAATTGGGTGTGAAATGCTGTCATTTGCAATTTCATACTGTATATGTTGATGTACTTGATGTTGCTTCTTTCTCCATTCCAGTGTTTAAATGCCTCTAGAACACTGTCATCTCATGGGATGAATATGGAATCAGTTCTTACGTATGTGGAGTTCAGTTACCTCTGCCCAGCACTTCTAAACCAGATTGACAGCAAATCCTGCATACAACACACAGCTTATCTCAAGAAACCAGATGGTCATTCACATGATGGTATTGTTTTCTTAATTACTATAGACGGCAGATACAAATAGATGAGTAAACCTGTTCACTGAAAACTGTTATTTTATGTATTGCAATCTCAACCAATATAAAAAGTGATCAGTAGAAGCCATTTCACATTAACGACAAGCATTTCATAAAACTTGCACATCTGTATTTTGGTAGTCAATACAGCAAATTCAACACGCATAGGTCCTAAAAGTTAATAAATATATTACAATAATATAAAAAATGTCACCTTGGTGCACAGTATGAGTCATGGCTCACCACAGTAAGCGCCTTGAATGTATGGCTCCATTCTGGACCCTCAGTTTTTGTTATTCTTGATTGTGTTTCCCTTAATGGTAGCAGTACCTAAGGAATGGCAGTGCACTAAAGCTAAGATTGTAAGCAAAGATTTCATTAACTTTCTGGACTTGAAAGGCTTCGTATGTGTGCCCCTGTATTTTTGTTAGTTTTTCAGCGATTTGGTTTGGTTTAAAATAATTTTTGTGAGGCATGTAAACTTTTTCCCCCAAATAGGTCATGTCCGTAGTTTGGAATCGTGAAAACTATGTTGAGGAATTTGGCCACATATGTTTGTCATTCTGTGTTCTAGTGCCTGCAGATCTAAGAATATATCAAATTAAACCCACTCCTTTTAATAACAATGCATTGATATTTCTCTCCCTGTCCAGATCACGAAGCTGATCACACAAATTCAGACAATTCTCAAAAAGCTCATTCAATTGAAGCAGGTAAGAAAGAACATATGTTTTGTTTTCCCTCTCATTTCTTACTGTAATTATATTATTTATAACTTGATCTCTGCATAGCTGTTAACAGCATGTAAATTATATTGTAACATATGCCCTAAATAAGACAAATTTAATGTTGCTTTATGAAACTAACCAACTATATTTTATGCTGTGTATGTGGTACTGGAATCTGATCACTTTTAGGGAGTTAGTGTCCTGAGGATGTATGGCTTTTAGGTTACAAGGTTCTCTGTAGAATACAAAGCATAGCATGGTGCGACGTAGTAACTTCTTTGAAATTAACTATTTCTGGAACCTACAATAAGACCTGTGGGGCAGGATTTTCAAAAGGTTGTAAAGGTAACTCCAATGTTAATCAAGAAATTGGTATGTAGCATTGATTTTGACATTTTGTGCCTATTTCGTTATTAAATAGATTTCCAAAATTATGTTGATTTACGAAATAATGTTAATATTTTAACGAGCAGTGCTTCTTGCAACTGTTTCTTTTGTTTGTGTGGAAATTTAAAAGCAAATCTGTGTTAATTGTCATAATTTATCAGGAGTTAATTTGCAGTTGAAAAAGGTGGGTTTTAATTAACGAAAGAGTATATAACTCGCCTTCAAACTGAAATTTAACAGACTGCACCTGTGATGCCGACAATACAGAGAGTGAACAGTGCCAGAATTAATTTCTTACAGACTACCTAGATAATTCAATATTTGTAGTTATGAAAATATTTTAGCCTATACTTGTGGTTATGAATGAGATTTATTCACTTGTTGTTTTAACATTTGTAACCATATGGAATGTTTGTTGTATTGCTAAGTGATATACAGTTATTTGCACCCAGTGTAATGTTACTACCAAGAAAATATCAATGCAACTGTAGCCTATTTGAAATCTGCATATGTACATTATATGACAGCAAACCTCTACTGTAGATTTTATTTGAAATATACAACTGAAATCTTGGTATAGAAAACAGCATATTAGATATTACAATAAAGGTTCCTTAGGTGAGTGAGGATTTGCAATGTGTCCTTGGGCTTTTAACTGTCAGACTCCCCCCACACTGTATGTACAGTGTACACTTTCACCTTCACACGTTTGTATGCATATTACCTTTTCTTATAATACTGTAAGTGGCTTCTTCTAATCATGTTGAGTTTATTTATAAACAAAATTGTGTATTGGGTTAGGCCGGGAGTTCTATCATAATTTAAAAAGCTTAATAAATGTATAATGAAGTGTTACACACATGATGTATGCGTATAACTAACTACAAACACAAATGGCACTTCAGACGTATATTTATAGCCTACAATCGTACATACTAAAATACATACTAAATTCCAACCAATATACATAGATGGCTTACCGTATTTTTTTTTTCTTTTTAACCAAAAAAATATTTCAAAATGCACATTAAAAGTTCTGTATATAGTGAGCTGTGGCATTTCCTTTTAATCCGTGCAGTCCGATTTTTATCTACACGCTAGATAATCGTAAATCAGCATTTTATATGTGAAGTATTCTAAGTAATTGTACATTCTGCATGACAAAATGCACGATTTTACATTAAGTTTACAAATTGTACACAAATCACATTTTTTTTTATTTCTATTTGGCTGCTGCTTGCAGGTGGGAGAGCCGTCTCGTTGTACGCTAGTATTTTCCATAACATCGAATTATACTTCCGTTCATTTCTTGATCTCGTTAACATGCATTTTCATTAACAAGTTCCCCTTATCTAGTTATTGAGACAGGAAGTTTATGTACGGACCCAGCGACAAGCTTTTTAACGAGAAATGCATTCAATAACAACCTCATCGACTCAATTTCAAAGCATTAATGGATTGATTTAATTGACACATTTCGTTTGAAAATCACTTTCTACTAAAGCTCTCGTTATTATACCACAAGTTCGATACAGTAACACTGTTTTTTGAAAATCCTGCCCATGGTGTGATGTCTGGTGAGGAGGGGTATTGATGTAATGTTTTTGTGAAAAACTACTGGAAAGTACGTAAAAGTTTGTGGTCTCTTTTAAAAAGATATATAACCTTTTTTCATGTGTGAGCCGTGCCTTTGTCATATTCTGCCGTTTGTATCACCCTTCATATGGCAGCTGTGATGCTATGGATTCCTGTTCCTTCCTGATAAGGTCTCTGCTGCTTGTTTTATACTCAGGCACTGGATCCCATAGAGCAGTGGTTACCAACCTTTCTAGTACTGGTGACTGCCCGATTTGACTTAATGAATTTTAGTGGACCGGTTGTATATAATGATATATATTTTAATTGAAATTAAGGCCTCCACACACCGGAGGTGATGCGACAATCGAATAAACCATCTATTTTTTATATGAGCCATTCACACTGTCTGTGATGCGACACTGAAGTGATGCGAAAAAAAAAGGATTGGTGTCAGTTTTGGAGATTTTGTCGTACGCCAGCTAGGGAACTGACCCATGAGGAACAGCTTCCCTTGTCTGCCTTCAGTAAACAATGGCAGAAGAAAAGAGAATTATCTTAGTATCAAAATACCCAGAGCTGTACAATTAAAGGACACAAACATTATAAAGACGACAATGAGGGAGAACATCTGGCAGTCTGTTTCCAGGGAACTGGATCTAGCTGGTGTGTATGATTTGTTTGTTTTACTGAAATAAGTATTCTGAAAAGCTATTATGTATTCTACATTTTTATTAGCTGTATAACAGGACTATCATATGTGTGATTTTTTTTCCAGCTGATAATACAATGAGGAGTCATCAATCGCATTGCACGGAGCTGCCGCCACTGGTAGTGTCACAGCGAAAGTACCATTTTATTGCAGGACAAATTTCCTAACGTCCGGTGTGTGGAGACCTTTTAGGCAACATTTAATTGTTTTTCATTTTACAAATGTGTATTTTTCTATTAAATCTTTAACACTACATCAACTTTTTGTGTCGTTTGCAGCAATATACAATTAAAATAATCTTGTTTAGTGATATATATAATGGATAAATAGACTAGACACCATGATGCCTGAAGGTAAATAGACTAGACACCATGATGCCTGAAGGTTAAAATAGAAAGGAACAGTGAATCATTACATCATTAGCTATATAGTGAATGATATCACAAAGATATTAGATTTAAACAGAAATAAATGTGTGGTTACCATGGCATTAAAAGCCTATAATACCTCCAATGTTTTGTTTTCAAACATACTTTCCCTTGACAAAGGTATGTTAAACATACCAAAACGTTGGGAAGTTTGCTCTTTTTGAGCAAAAAAACAAACAAAAAAATTATATATATTACAATTATATATATTAAAAGTAAACAAATGTTTACTTTTACACTGGAAATATTTTCTTGCATGTAGTTCCTTATAACGCCTTAAGTGTACAGTGTGAGAAAGCTGCTGTCACTACTGTTCGTTTGCCTTTAAAAATGAGACCAAGCACACAGAAAATAGGTTTAAGCACTGATGTTCACTTCTTAATAATACAAAATAAACAAAAACAAAATAAACAACTAGCTCCTTCGGAGCGCTAACTAAACTTCCAGGAAGAACCCTGACTATAAAGTGGGATGGCTAAGCCGTTTCCCCAGAACACAAAACCAAAACACACGCTTTACCAAATTACACACTCACTACGGTGACTGCTCTGAACCAGCACACACAGACCTCTGCTGCCAAACAATTAACAATTAAATAAATCAATTAACAAATTAACAATATCACACATTTGTATGTGTGTTTCGCAGGGAGGATTTTAACCCCCTCCCTGCCCTGTTAACATGTCAACCCATCCCTGTCGTGTCTTAGTGCTTCATTGCACTAGTTAGAAGAGCTGAGTGTAAAGGGAATTGTGAAATGTATTAACTAGCATCCAGATTAGTGCCTCTGTTCTGTATTTTAGTGCTGTTTTGGGACAGCCGATCATGTGATGCATTTCTAGTTGTCATAGTGCGCACGCATCATTTCCATTGCCATGAAGCAGCGCAAAAACGTGCACTATTCATGTAGTCAAAAGTGGAAGTGTTGAAAGGGGTGGATGATGCATAACCATTTAAGAAAATGAAAGATGCAGATTTCAAAATCCCCGCATACACTTTGTCAACCATTGTGAAAAACTGGGGTACAATAATACAAGTCTATGAGCACACGGGTGTGCAATTCTTATCACCCGACGCCCGGGATAACATGTTTTGACGTTATACTTTGCCCGTTGGACAAATCGTTTTTATTTATTTATTTTTCCTATGTTCGTTCTGTTGCTAGAAAAAAAATAACGCAAGTTTCTGAAAAATGAATTGCAGAAGTCTAGCACCTACAAACAAACATTTAAGTGTTTACGTCCCACCCCTATCACTTCTGATTGGCTCGCTGTGTAAAAAGCTGATGTTCTATTGGTTACAAACCCAGAAATGGCTGCCAAGAGAGCCTCTGGCAAGGCACAGATTAATATTTTAAACTTGAGGTATTATTTACGTTTTTTGTAAATTAGAAAGTAAATGATACTGCTTTCTTAATATATGAACCTGACATTTAAATGCCACAATCTAGTAATGTTAGAGAAAATATACCATAGTCTGTTTGTGGTGAAGCGTGTAGACAAACCTTCCCCGGCAAAACCTGTAATGATTTTTTTCTTTTGATTTTTTTTTTTAGTGTTGCTAACCTAGTTTGCCATTTACCGTATTTACATATTTTTTAGTTTTTAATGCTATATTATTATTATTATTTTTTTTTTACTAGATTTGAACAGAAGCGATATTAGTTATTTATTGGACATCCATTTGTGAAACTATTAAAACATGAAGATTGACAAATATGTTTATAAATGATAGAAATGAAATGCTTATGTGAGATTATCTTTACAATATATTATTATTATTAGTGGTAGTAGTAGTATTATTATTATTTTAAAATGACTGTAAATCTCATGGCAATGTGTTTATGTATTAATTCATTTATGTACTTATTTTCCAGTGAGAGTAGTGCAGGGAAATATTGTTACCCTCTCCAATTTTTATTTATTTATTTATTTATTTATTTTATTTATTTATTTTAAAAAGCCATCAGGGTGATCCTGGACCTAATAGCTGAATTTCACCTGGTAGACTGTCCTCCTGGTAACACCTACAGCATTGACTTTCTCCACTATAGATGACCATTTGGCCTCTTTCATAGCATAACTGATGTTGGCTGAGTCTTTTCCAAAGAACTAAATTTCATGCTGAATGACCTCAGCCATAAGGACTCTTAGCTCCTTCTCAGACAACTTTTCTTTTATGTGCGCCAAGAGGACTTGCTGCCCTTCCTCCGACGTACCTTTTTTGTTTGGTTTGATTTTTGTGCTCCACAAATCTTACACAGCGCCTACTGCTCTCTGCACTCCTAACTCACCTCACCTCACCTCACCTCTGGACTGTAAGTGCGGACGCTAAATACCCCGTTGCACATGTGGTGCTCATTGCGACCCTCATTATCATGATTGTAGCTCATTATTTGTGCGAGTTGAGTAATTTGCATTGCTCTTAAGCTTACATAGGCCGGGTGGGGCGCAGAATCCTATTGGTTACCGGGAGTTTTAAAAACAGAAAGGGACAGGCAATGGAGGGGACTTACTTACTTTTCCACCCATAGTGGAGATGTTGCATTGGTAGTTAAGAGCCAGCAGTTTGTTGGTCAGTACGTTTTAATGTGTAACTTTTTCTGTTTGTCAGCCGTATTTTCTTTTCGTTCCACTTGCATTGGATAGACGTGTTGACTGACAATAGCTGTGCAGCAATACTAACATTGCTTGTTCGCTATTCTACTATTGTTCAAACCAGTTTTTCGGTTCTATATTTTTTGCTACTTTTGGACATTTTTGAAAACTGTAGCTGGATCAAGGAAAGATTCAACCACATGGCCTTACCGGCAGGATATGGACAGAATGAATCAGCGCTGTGGATGTCATTGCAGATAACTGGCTGAGATCAAACGTTTTTCTTCATTAAACAGCTGCAGTGGATTACAAATGTTTGAATGGCCATTCAGTATTTATTTATTTATTTATTTATTTATTTTGTTGGTTTGGAATACTTTTGAACTGAATCAAACCCTCTTTTGGACCTGTTTTTGTTTGTTGTCTGAACGGGATCGGGACATTGCTTTGATAGAGATATCTTGTACACTGTATTGTAGGTAAATCGTTATTGTGTGGTCATTGTTATTGTTGTTTGTTTTCTAAGCTTTCTGTCCTGTGCTGTGAGCCATTCTTTTGAATGTTTAATCCCACAAAATACCGTACTTACTCTAGAATTAATTCACAATAACCCTGCATGGTAAATTATACTCTTTGTACCCTTTACATTTTCTTATTACGTTGTAACTATTTACTTGTTGACTCCTATATGTTTTAATGGTTCATTTTGGGTCAGTTTTAACTAAGAAAGTTGTTTCAAACTAAAGGGATTTTTTATTTTTTTACAATTGTACAGTAATTAAGTAAGTAAGATCATAGTTATTATACTTAACATAACCAACTTCACCACATGGTAAAATAGTAAACAACTGCAATGAAACATGAATTACTTGTATGTATGTATGTATATATCTCTCTCTCTCTCATCACCCCCTACTTCCTAATCATTCAGCAGATATATTTACATAGTTATTATAATTATACTTTTTTTTTCCCCAAACCCTTGTTATAATATCTGTGACAAAATATGGGGAAAGGTTATTAACGGAAGATACCTTAGCCCTCGTATTTTACAAAGTTTATATCCACTCCAGGGGGGAGTTTGAAAAATGTAGTCCTGAAGACTCACCACCCTTATTTCCAGAACTGGCCTTCCGACCCAATCCTATATCCCTCATTTATTTAGAATCAGGGCAGTTATCTCTGCAGCTAAAGCTAACATCAATCTCCATTTAATCAAGAACATGGGCCGCTGGACTTCCGCAGCAATTAACTCTTGCATCCGTTTATCCCCTACCGACATAGCAACAGCCCATCAAAAAATGGCTAATATGCCCAGAGTGGGGGCTACCTGACCGCTGGGGCCACCATAGGTTTCCCCTACTAGGAAGGGGTTTTATCCTCTCCACTGAGCGGCAGGTAATCGCATAACCATCCAACACTAACTCTGTCCTAACCCCCTTTGTCTTGTACGTCCCTTCCTTTCCCGTCTCCTTTCTATCTGTCTTGTTTTATGTTATGCACTGGCGCGACTCTATTGTTTGACTCACGGTGAGGTTTTCTGTGAGGAGCCGAGGGTCCATCCTTTGGGGTGGTAAGTGCAGATCCGCTCCCCCGAACTCAGGTCGGCCACGCTACCTCGTCCTCGCACAAGAGGGGTTCTCACTGAGTGAGTCAGAGGTGACCCCCGGCCACACTATCCTTGCGCAGCTCTTGTGCCTGTACTACCTCACCACGTGAGGCGCTGTTCTTCTTTTCTTCGGGACGTGGCCTGCTTTACGCTCTTAGTGCCCAAGTCCCAGACTAACCCATCTCATCTGAGGGCAGCACCAGACCAGTCAGGGAACCCTTTACTATCTCTTCTTTCAGCCCTAATGCAACTGGACTAGTCCTATAGCCCCGAGAGGCGTCTCTGTCGAGCAGAGCCCTTTTTATTTATTTATTTATTTTTTAACTTTAGTAAATCGGCAATTATTTTATTATTTTTTCCCAATTTTGGCATATCCAAATATTTTTAGGCTCAGCTCACCGCTACCACCCCCACACTGACTCGGGAGCGGCGAAGACGAGCACACGCTGTCCTCCTGCTGCAGCCGTTAGCTAGAGCCCTTTTATATGTTTTTATATGCTCGGTCCTCGACAAAGGACAGCTCATCGCCGATCTCTTTTCTATCCTAATTTTCAAGCCCGGGCCTCTAAGCCCGCCTCCTAATTCCGGGCCATGCAGCTCGTCCCTCTATCCTAGTCCGGGCTCTCTCCGCCCGCCACTGTCTTACTAACAGCTTGTTTCTGCTTCCTCTGCTCTATCCTTATAGCCACAGCAAACGCCCTGTGAATTTACAAAGTGAGTTATCTTTTGGGGTTCTGATCACCATCCGCTTTCGATAAGCTGGGATATATCTATTTTGTTTTGTTTGTTTTTTTCTGTGTATGTGTGCAAGGGGTTGGCGTGGCTATTTTCCAGTGTCTGGGATTAAGATACTGTTCTGTATAATAATAATAATAATAATAATAATAATTTGTTTATTTAGCAGACGCCTTTATCCAAGGCGACTTACAGAGACTAGGGTGTGTGAACTATGCATCAGCTGCAGAGTCACTTACAACTACGTCTCACCCGAAAGACGGAGCACAAGGAGGTTAAGTGACTTGCTCAGGGTCACACAGTGAGTCAGTGGCTGAGGGTGGGATTTGAACCCAGGACCTCCTGGTTACAAGTCTTTTTCTTTAACCACTGGACCACACAGCCTCCTCCTGTAGGAACCGCCCGACTGGCACGCGTGTTTGTTTTGTTAACTGTACTGTACTGGTGATTGGGGGACGTTTTGAATGTCAACTTACTGAGTTTATACTGTCTATCACTTACTGTGGGTGAATCACGTTAACACAAACACGGCCGTTCTAAGCAGTGGTGACTGTACTGCGGAACAATGCTCTCAACGTAGTTTTCAATCCGTACAGGACTCTTGCATGTGTTTGAATTCACTGCCACTAAAGCCATGGTGTTGGCTCTCGACGCAAGTGCAATAGAGGGATTAACATCAGATTTTCTGCACAGTCTTCCATAAATTCAATTAAAAAAACATTGCTAGTGCCGTGTTTTCCGCCATCTTGAAAGTTCTCTATTCATAACACATTGTTCAATAAGAGCTAACTTATGTTACGTAGTGCCACGGCAGAGCGCTCTGTCTATTGAACGCAGCCCAGGTGTTCATTTATCAGTTGAGAAAGTCCATCCATATTTTCTTCTGTACTTTCTGCAAAAGGACTTGAATACTTACCCTTTCCTTTCATAATTAAGTCAGATATATTTTAAGCAACTGTTCCTACAATTAGGAAATATAGTTCCACACCTAAGGCATTTACAGCATGATTTTCAAAAGGGGCAAAATAAAAACTAGGTTGCAAAGTGATTTCTAAAATCTGATTTAATGTAACGTTACTTGATTTATATTTAAAAGGGTCAACAAGTGAACACACGATCATTTCATCTAAACTCTTTGAAAGCCATGTACTCAGTGACCCAAATCTTTTAGAAATCACCTTGAGACCTGGTTCTTATTTTCCCCCATTTGAAAATCATGCTGTTAGTGTCTACACTGTATGTTCTAAAAAATAAAAAAAATACAGGACTCAATAAATTAGCAACTACACAGCAACCATACAAGCATCCACCAATGCTATCTGTATAAACAATATGTATCATTGTCAGTGTCTTTTGTGTCTTCTAGTAAAAATAGCATATGTATTGTTTTTTGTCTTCAACTTCAAGACCAAATTATCAATTAGCTCTGTTCTATTGCAACCAGAGGACCCTTATAAGTTGGCTTGCTACTATTCGATTTTTTATTTTTTTTTGCCAAATCGATTTCAGAGTTTTTATGCCACTGAGAAACATCTCATTGAGCAAAAAACCCCTTTATCACATGCATAAAAAACATGGTAACCAACATTCTAATTGAATGCTGCGGAGCTATACCTTAAAGAAAGATAAAGATCCTACACAAATAAAAAAAAAAGTCTCAAATAAACCGTAGAAAACACAGCATATACAGTAAAAGAGTATTACACAGACTTTTATAGCATAAATTTACGAGTAAAAATATGCACAGAACAAAACATTAAATAGTTGAACAGAACTAACTTGCACTTATTATTCGGAGTCTGTGCTCCACCCCTCTCCAGCTTCGGCACAGCTGAGAGTCAATGGAAGGCAAGGCAGACGGGCCCGCTTCCTCCTGCCACAGAGACTTCAGCCGTTGGTCAGGTTATTGTGCACAGTATTCATTAAGTGTTTTCCACTTGCGCCCCATTTTAAAACCAAACTAGTAACTGTCACTGTATACCTATAGCAAAAGCTTACCTACACCTTAACCCACTAATTTCAAAGTAGGTGCTTTGAATGACAGGCACTGTAGCTGGCAAATGAAAGTGCACTGTTGGTGCAGGCCTTGATGAGTCATTTAAACGAATGAGAGCATTCTAGAGATGATTTCTAAATGATTATTTTTGGTAAGAAAATACAAAATAATGAGTGGTTTTACCGACGTTTATGCTATATAAATTTTATTTCAGTCGAACTCACATTGTTTGGGAATTCAACGTTTAACAAGCTTTACCGATTTTAATATCAAAGTAGCAAGCCTACTTATAAGTGAGATTCAAAAGCTGCCTTTTGTTTGGATAAAGATTACGTAATTATTAGTTATTTGACATTTATATAATTAGTACACATTGCTACTGAGAGTTGATACTGTACCACTAACAACCATGAATGTAGCTAGCAAACTGCATTTTGGTTTGGTACTTGCCTTTATTTTGAAATGTATGCATTTAAAGTCTGTACTGTGAGTTTTTGTGCCGTCTTTTGCAGCTTGGATTGGAGGCTTTGTGTCGATCACAATTATAAGCCTATTGTCGCTTCTGGGAGTGATTTTGATCCCTCTGATAAACCGGGTATTTTTCAAATTCCTGCTAAGTTTCTTGGTGGCACTGGCAGTGGGAACTTTGAGTGGAGATGCTTTCCTGCATCTTATTCCTCATGTAAGTAAGATATAATTATTTGTTGTCTTATTTGTGTGTGATTGTCCCAGTAGACAAAATAATTAACTTTAAAATAAAGAACGAAAATGGTGAGCATTTACTGTATAGTATATATCTGGATCCTAAAGGAAGGTTTTATTTTCACCAAAATCTAAAACAAAATTGTTAATTTTAAAAGGAAGTTTTTTTATTTTTATTTTGATCTATTCTCTATTTGGGTATGGAGGATAATTTGGGCGAAAATTAAATAAATAAATAAAAAAACAAAATAAATAAACAAATCAAAATACATTGTTAAATATATATATGGGGAATTGTATGTAAAAAAAATAATGTGGTATCTTGTAACAATTGTAAGTCGCCCTGGATAAGGGCGTCTGCTAAGAAATAAATAAATAAAGCGGGGGTCTTCGTATGGACACTGCTCGGTGGTGCCCAAACTGCAGGCAAGCCCCGTAAATTTAACTGCAGTCCTGCTCAGGGTTTCTAGGGGTTCAAGATGTTACTGTCAGGAATTAGAGACTCAGACAGAAGCTGCAGTCAACTGCTGTTGCACATGTTTATTAACACAAATAAAACAAACAAATAAACAGGACACAAGGGCCAAAGTAAAGATTCACACAAAACAATTCTAATTGGGGAATGGCCACACCTGTGATTGTTAGCAGGGACGGATTTAAGTCAAAACTACTCAGGACGGGGCACTATGTAATAAACAACCTTTGACCAAAAGGCCAACCCCATATTCCCAGAATCACAATAGGTTACTACCAAAGACCATTTAAATAATATTATAAAAAGTAGATGGCAGAAAGGCAGATTGACAGCAAAAATAGGATTGCTAGGTGCAAACAGTTTAATTTCTGTACCACACACAAGCATACACAATACTGGATACTTGTTAAAAGAGTAATTTTATAAACACCAGTAAACCAGGTAAATACCACACAAGTGAGCATAGAACCAAGCAAGAAAACAAATCAAACAATTGAGGCACAGATAAGGGCCAAGAGGAAAAGAAAATAATCCTTGCCAAATCACTTTTGCCTTTGACCCACGTAACAGTAAGTAGATGCAATTAATATAAAAATAGCAAAACAAGCAATACAAAACAATGTCCCATTTATAATAGTCCCATCCAATAGAAATAAAAACTGTAGTAGCAGTGCACATAAAATATCCAAACATATTTGTAATCTAAAAAATCCCAGGAAAACCAAACCATAAAACATCCCAGTAAACAAAACAATGTGGAACATAAACAAGTCAGAAAAATAATAATAATCAGTTCGGTCTCACCGGTTGGTGTGGCTGTCCATAGGCAATCCAGTTGGCAAAAAAAAGAACAGGTACTGTCCAACAGCAAAACATCCACAAGATGAAAACAATGGCTTTTTTTTCCAGATAAACGGCAAGGTAAAAAAATAAGCGTCAGCCAAGTTGCTAAATAGAAGGAAAATGTTTTAAAACTGTACTAACAAAACAAAAGATAGTCAAACATATTGAACTTTCTAACTTAATGCAGTTTTACATTAAAACACAATCTGCTTAGCAAACCTGAACACTTTTCAAAAATCCCGCAGCAAACCTTCAGCAGCCAACAACACAAAAGGAACTCCCAAACAGGAAAAGGTGCCGTCCCAAAGCATGTTAGTGCAGGGTTTAAAAAGGCCAAGGTCCTCCAACACATTTATTAAAAGGGCAACGATTCCTGAAACCAGCACATAAAAGGGAAACGGCAAACATACAATGAAATTTAAGGTTTATTTTTTCATTCTTAGACACACATTTTTAAATGCTTGGCCAGGCTAACAATGGTGCACTCAATGGACCACTCAATTAATATTTATATTGTGTGACAGGTGTTACAACTAAAATGATGCAAAACATCTTAAACTATACCACACGAATACTCAGTCTCTGTAGCCTATATGGTTTCTTTGTGAATGTGATTTTGTAAACCGTAAATGTGAATTTTATTTTAAAATAAAATATTCCCACAATAAACCCTTTGATGAAAAAGGATAAATATGTTTCTAGCATAAGGTGTAGGCTACAGGTAAACCTAGACCACAGTGTAGTTCACAAATAAATGGAACCTTTTTTGATGGTAGATGTGATGGTAGATTTCTTTGCCGTTTAACATGCACAGGCTGTAAAATGTGCTGACAAGACACTGTAAAACTGTTCTGGGCTTTCCTTTTCTCCATGAATGAAAAATGTAATTAACACAAATGCTTTCAATAAATTCTCAGCAGTCCAAAGATTAATACTGTGAATACAGTAAAAAGAATGAAGAAGTATTAGCTTTATGGCCCATAGGTCCTATGTCTATAGTAATATTAATCATAATGATAGTCTTGGGTAAATCCATTATATCTCCCTAGTGTTCATCTACTCAATGTATGACTAGGCTCTTCCTAAAGTTACAGGTGTAATGCCCCATACAGGATACAATATAGTTATTTTAGAAGGTTGAAACTATACATACCTAATGGGAATCCAACAATATCTATACATATTCTCTATAAATCGCTATCTGTGTATCACAAAAACAAATTTGTTACATGCTATGGTTGTGATATATTACTGCTTGCTTTCTCTGCCTGCCTCTCCATGTTTTAATCTGTGAGTCAGTGCAAACCAGTGCATTCACAAGTTTTGTATGAGGAGAGCTCAGAGCAGAATCAGCAATAGTGCTGTACAGATGTAGTCAAGAAATCACCATACTGTACATCCTGGAACTAAGATGTTGAAATCTGTAGTACTGTTAGAATCCTATGTCGTTTTATAGTATCAATGTATTCCCATAGTTCACTGTGTTTTACTGAACTGTTTACCTCCTATCTACACTATTTTATACTGTCATGAATTAGCATTTTTGTTTCACTGTACCATATATTTTAATAGCCATGAGCAGTGCATTCAGAGTGCATGGATGGACATGTGGGGATGAAGAGTGTATTGAGACTAAATTAACATGTACTTAGGAACTGTACAAGCTTCCACTAATGCTGTTTATATAAAAAAGAAGATATATCTTTTTCGATGTCTTTTGTGTCTTCTAGTGAAACAACACGTGTATTGTGTGTTGTCTCCAAGTTCAAGACTGATCATCATTTAGCTCTGCTCTCATGCCACCAGGAATGAGATTCAACAGCTTGGCTATTTTTTTGGTTTATTTTCTACTTTCTGAAAAAAGCATGTGCACTAGGCATATCAGTTTCCATTTAATTCACCCTGAACTTTAGGATTGCATTTTAACCTAGTACAAATCTTTGAAACCAATCAGAAAAATGTTCCATTAGTGTGCTGTTACTTTTTTATGATGGTATATAATATTAATGTGTACATGAATACTCATGTGTAGGCAGATAACACTTTGAATACATTACCTTGCTCTACACACTCACTGCTGTATAAACACTTTGCTAACATATACATTAGACTTGCATATTTGACACTGGTTAAACATTTAGGAAAAATTCTAAACATTAAGAACTTGGAAAACCTTTTAACTATAAACACCTCGAGTATGAACACATTTTTTTTTTTTTTTTTTGGTATAACAGTCCCAAGGATCACATAATCACAACCACAGCGCTCACCCAGGGAATGACAGTGATCATCACCACCACCATGCTGAGGGAGGAGGAGAGGAGGCGGATCTCGACTCTGTGTGGAAAGGCCTAACTGCCCTTGGAGGGGTCTACTTCATGTTCCTAATAGAGCATTTCATCACATTAGGAAAGATGTATAAGGACAAGAAACAGAAGGTGAGAATTCATGTTAACACAAATGATGATAAATACCAGTAGTAATAGGAAATTCCACTGGTTGAAAAAAATAAAGATTTAAAAATTCTGCTACAAAAGGCATCTGCATTTTTTGGAATGAAGAATTATAAATTTATTTTGTGAATGGAACCCAAAGTGATTTATAATTGAAACCTGGAATAATCTGCTATCAAACCTCAAGGCTTAAGCTACATTTACCTTATCTTTTTATGTGTATAAAATTGTTGGTACTAATTTTAGAATTCCCAATCTTCCTTGCTCTAATTATTTGTGTATGGTTATTACTAATCACTTTATATATTGTGACAAAGTGTCTTGTTTATCACCGTTTAGCAAGGCGAATACCACAGTGTGGCGGAGTGTCCCGACCCTATGTATTTATTTATTATTATTTGTATTTGTTTGCGGTGCGGATAAAAGCGCCACGTCTTTTGTTATTATTTATAATTTAAAAACCCTTTGAGGATGCGTGACTGATCAGCTACTGATTATTTAACTAGCTGACAGTCACGCATCCTTACCAAACGCGTGCAGATTGTGGCCGAGGGGTATAAGAACCTGCAGCTGTCCGTGCTGAAGGTTGGAGTGTAGAGTCTAGAGAGGAGAGTACGGGAGAGCGGAGAGAGAGCGAGGAGAATATAAAAAGAACAATTGCTATATTTAAAAATATACTTGTTCCTGTTTGTTTGGCCATCACGCCTTTTTGTTTTGTGTTTTGTTATTGTTTAAATCTTTTGTTTTTGGTTTGTTTATTTAATAAATCCAGCTGAGTGCCGTAGCATTCAGCTTCACCCGCCCATCCATTGTTTTGATTCAGTTACTTCCTGGTCCGTGACGTCACCACACCTCACCACTGCAAGCCATCCTGTCACATATGGTGTCCGGCGTGGGGCAAACAACGCTCCAGGAGCCGGACCAGGACAGAAAAGTGCGTTTTTTTTTTTTGTTTGTTCTTTTTTTTTTTCAAATAAATAATGGGAAAAAGTAGCCGGAGGAGAAAGCAGCAGCAACAACAGCAGCAGGAGGCGCAGCAACAGCAGCGTGGGGCTGGTCGCAAGTCTGTAGGGTCCTTACCACGCTGGACGTCTGCCTCACCTGCCTGAAGGGTGAGGTTTGGTGCTTTGCGGTTGGTGAGGTCGGGCACGTGGCACCCGACCAACCCCCTCCATGGCAGGAGAGGAAGGAGACTGAGCGTCCAGCAAGGGTGAGAGAGGACCCGCATCCTCCGAGGCGGAAGAATCCTGTCTCCTCTGAGGGGATCTGGGACTGGCTGGTGGAACCTGAGAGGAATATCGTGGATGCCCTCCCTGCTGTGATCAACCTCCTGTGGGTGAGAGATGGGGAGCGCTGGGAGGCCTGGGAACAGAAACGCCACCCAGCATCCCTCCCAGACATCGCAGCCATGGTGCTCAACTAACTGCCTGCAGATATGGGAGGGGCCCCGCTGCTGTTTCCAGCGCCAGAAGGAGAGGAGCCATCGCCGCCATCTCCAGTGCCAGAGGTCGAGGAGCCATTGCTGCCGTCTCCAGCGCCAGAGGGAGAGGAGCCGTTGCTGCCGTCTCCAGCGCCAGAGGGAGAGGAGCCGTTGCTGCCGTCTCCAGCGCCAGAGGGAGAGGAGCAGTTGCTGCCGTCTCCAGCGCCAGAGGGAGAGGAGCCGTTGCTGCCGTCTCCAGCGCCAGAGGGAGAGGAGCCGTTGCTGACATCTCCACCACCGCCAGGAGCAGAGCAGCAGGAGCTGCCTCTGTCTCCACCACCGCCAGGAGCAGAGCAGCAGGAGCTGCCTCTGTCTCCACCACCGCTAGGAGCAGAGCAGCAGGAGCTGCCTCTGTCTCCACCACCGCTAGGAGCAGAGCAGCAGGAGCTGCCTCTGTCTCCACCACCGCCAGGAGCAGAGCAGCAGGAGCTGCCTCTGTCTCCACCACCGCTAGGAGCAGAGCAGCAGGAGCTGCCTCTGCCTCCGCCACCTCCACTAGCAGATGGTGAATACCTGCTGGTTCTGCCTCAACCGCCGTGGGAGGACTGCTTGCCCCTCCCACCTCCACCAGCAGAGGGTGAAAACCTGCTGGTTCCGCCTTAACCGCCGTGGGAGGACTGCTTGCCCCTCCCACCTCCACCAGCAGAGGGTGAATACCAGCTGGTTCCGCCTCAACCACCGTGGGAGGACTGCTTGCCGCGCCCAGCTCCACCAGCAGAGTGTGAATGCCTGCTGGTTCCGCCTCAGCCGCCGTGGGAGGACTGCTTGCCCCTCCCACCTCCACCAGCAGAGGGTGAATACCTGCTGGTTCCATCTCCACCTCCACCACCAGAGGGTGAATACCTGCTTCCACATCCACCGTCATGGGAAGGATTGCTCCTGCCCTGCCTCGCACCGCCCAAGGATGCCTGCCTCGCACCGCCCAAGGATGCCTGCCTCGCACCGCCCAAGGATGCCTGCCTCGCACCGCCCAAGGATGCCTGCCTCGCATCGCCTGGGGCTGCCTGTTGCTCCGCATCGCCTGGGGCTGCCTGTTGCTCCGCATCGCCTGGGGCTGCCTGTTGCTCCGCATCGCCTGGGGCTGCCTGTTGCTCCGCATCGTCTGGGGCTGCCTGTTGCTCCGCATCGTCTGGGGCTGCCTGTTGCTCCGCATTGCCTGGCGAGCCATCAGTTACAGGGTACGAGGGAGAAGTGGAGCTCCCGCTGCCGCCTCCATGGCCAGGGGCTCCCTTCCCGAGTTCACCTCCCGAGGGTCCGCTGCTGCTGCCGTCGCCTCCTGAGGGTCCGCTGCTGCTGCCGTCGCCTCCCGAGGGTCCTGTTTTGCCTGGGGTCGCTACCAGTCCTGCCATGCGGCAGGAAATACCGTGGCTGGAACCCCATGAAGGGGAGCTGCCAGCCATGAAGAAGGGGGGGAGGTCAGGAGACCAGCTCCCCCCGCAGCAATTTCGCTGCAGGAGAAAGGGTGGCCGGAGCCCCACGGAGGGGAGCTGCCAGCCATGAAGAAGGGGGGGGGAGGTCAGGAGACCAGTCCCCCCGCAGCAATTTCGCTGCAGGAGAAAGGGTGGCGGAGCCCCACGGAGGGAGCTGCCAGCCATGAAGAAGGGGGAGGTCAGGAGACCAGCTCCCCGCAGCAATTTCACTGCAGGAGAAAGGGTGGTCGGAGCCCCACGGAGGGGAGCTGCCGGCCATGAAGAAGGGGGCAGGTCTGGAGACCACCCCCAAAATTTTTGGCCAGAGGAGCGGCCTGTGCTGGCCATCGGAACGCTATGGCTGTTTGGGTGGGAGGAGGACATCCTACCGTGGCCGCCACCTTTGGCCCGTTGCTGCCCCTGTTCCTGGGCCGGGACTACTAGCCGGGACTTTGGGGACTAAGGGGGGAGGTGGCCGAAAAGGCCATGTGTGCTGCGCACAAGGGGGGGCATGTGTGGCGGAGTGTCCCGCCCCTATGTATTTATTTATTATTATTTGTATTTGTTTGCGGCGCGGATAAAAGCGCCGCGTCTTTTGTTATTATTTATAATTTAAAAACCCAGTGAGGATGCGTGACTGATCAGCTACTGATTATTTAACTAGCTGACAGTCACGCATCCTTACCAAACGCGTGCAGACTGTGGCCGAGGGGTAATAAGATAATTAACAGCTAGTTAACCCCTCGGCCAGAGTATAAGAACCTGCAGCTGTCCGTGCTGAAGGTTGGAGTGTAGAGTCTAGAGAGGAGAGTATGGGAGAGAGAGTGAGGAGAATATAAAAAGAACAATTGTTTGTTTGGCCATCGCGCCTTTTTGTTTTGTGTTTTGTTATTGTTTAAGTCTTTTGTTTTTGGTTTGTTTATTTAATAAATCCAGCTGAGTACCGTAGCATTCAGCTTCACCCGCCCATCCATTGTTTTGATTCAGTTACTTCCTGGTCCGTGACGTCACCACACCTCACCACTGCAAGCCATCCTGTCACACACAGTCTTCTAGTAATAAGTATAATACTCAGACAACAGAGTGGAGTTCAAAAACAGGGCAGTACCTGTATGTGTATTTATGTACATTGTGTCCTTGTTCAGAAGACTCGAATTGAATTCTTAAAATCAAAGGATTCACAAAATAAACCAAACAAAATCCTAACTCCCTCCAGGAGTACTCTTTAACACCTCTCCCTCCCCCGCACCCCCTCCTGCTCCAACCCCTACACCCACTGCATCCCCTACTAACTCACCCTCCTTCTCAACCTTCTTGCCCCTCTCAGACTCTGACCTCTCCTCCCTGCTCTAGGGTCACAAACCCACCACGTGTGCCCTGGACCCCCTCCCCACTCACCTCTTTCAAGCTGCTGCTCCTGCTCTACTTCCCCTCATCTCCTCCCTTCTCAACACCTCTCTACTTTCTGGTCTCTTTCCCTCTGCCTTCAAAACAGCCTCTATCACTCCCCTCCTCAAAAAACCTACCCTCGACCCCACCTCCCTCCAGAGCTACCGTCCTGTCTCCCTCCTACCCTTCCTCTCCAAAACCCTCGAGCGGACTGTACACCGCCAGCTCTCTGCTTTCCTGTCCAACCACTCTCTGCTCGACCCTCTCCAATCTGGCTTCCGCTCTGCTCACTCCACTGAAACCGCCCTCCTGTCTGTCACCAACTCACTTAAGTCTGCCTGAGCTGCCTCTCTCTCCTCTGTCCTAATTCTCCTCGACCTCTCTGCTGCCTTTGACACTGTTGATCACACTATTCTACTATCATCTCTTGCTGACCTGGGGATCTCTGGAACTGCTCTGGCCTGGTTCTCCTACCTCTCCAACCGCACTTACCAGGTAACCTGGCGTGGAGCAACCTCCACACCTCACCCTCTCTTAACAGGAGTCCCCCAAGGGTCAGTCTTGGGTCCTCTCCTGTTCTCTCTCTACATCCGCTCCCTGGGCCCCCTCATCGCATCCTATGGTTTCTCATACCATTTCTATGCTGATGATGCTCAGATTTTCCTCTCCTTCCCCACTTCTGACTCCACCATCTCCTCCCGTATCTCTACCTGTCTGTCTGCTATTTCCTCCTGGATGCACTCGCATCACCTCAAACTCAACCTCTCTAAATCTGACCTCCTTTTCTTTCCTTCCCCTCCCCTCCTCTGATCTCTCTATCTCTGTTCCTCTGGAATCTACCACACTCTCCCTCTTCCTCCGCTAAGAACCTCGGAGTCACCCAGGACCCCTGCCTCTCTTATTCCCAGCACATCTCCACTCTGGCACGCACTTGCCGATTCTTCCTGAGCAACATCCGAAGAATCCGACCCTTCCTCACCAACTACGCCACCCAGCTCCTGGTCCAGGCCTTGGTACTCTCCCGCCTAGACTACTGCAACTCCCTCCTGGCTGGCCTCCCTGCGTCCGCCACCCGTCCGCTCCAGCTCATCCAGAACTCTGCTGCCCGCCTGGTGTTCTCTCTGCCTCGCTTCTCCCACGCAACTCCACTACTCCGCTCACTCCACTGGCTACCGATCACCGCCGCATCCAGTTCAAGACTCTTGTACTAGCCTACAGATGCCTTGACCAGACTGCACCCAGCTACCTCCAGACCCTCATCTCTCCCTACACCCCACTCGACCTCTCCGCTCCGCCTGCACTAGAAGACTGGCTCTACCTCCTCACGCCCCCTGCCTCCAGAGCCCGCTCCTTCTCCACCCTCGCTCCACAGTGGTGGAATGACCTACCTACAGATGTCAGGACCGCCCAGTCCCTGACCACATTCCGCGCCTCCTTAAGACTCACCTCTTCAGACAGCACCTGTAGAACTCCTCTGTTTCTCCCCTGGGACACTTTCACCCTTCCTTAAATGTGCTTTACTTGCTCTTATCTGCCCCCTATTTTACTGCATTTAATCCTGTACTTCAGAGTACTGTAATCTGCCAAGTGTTTAATCTGTAGTATTTGGTATTTAATCATATCTTGATGTAACTATCACTGTCATTTTTATCTGCTGTATTATTGAATTGTATTTTGTCACACTTGTACTTGCTTGAACTAGTCATTGTATTTATCTTGCTCTTATTGTATTATTACTTGTACTGTAACACTTGAAATGTATTTGCTTACGATTGTAAGTCGCCCTGGATAAGGGCGTCTGCTAAGAAAGAAATAAATAATAATAATAATAATAATAATAATAATAATAATAATAATAATAATAATAATAATAAGTACTAACTAAACATAAAACTAAACATAACTAATAACCAGGCAGCTAACCTGCTTGCCGGTTTACCCTAATTACAATAATACATACAATGGCCATTCGAGTTGATCTCTCACTCAGTCTTTTCACCACACTCCCTGGCCTTAGCCCAACACAGACAGTTAGGGTCTTTTAAATACACCTGCCGATAAAACACAGGTGTCTTGGAATCCCTGGAACCCAAAAAGCCTACTGGGAAGTGTGGTTTTTACCCTACCCTTATGGCTGTTGGACTACTTTCCACCCCGTGGTTATAGAGGGTATAGTCCTATATATCTCCACTCTATAACTCTACTCCTCACTTTACCACAAAATATATATATATATATTATAGATTATAGATTTTCATGTTCGGATATTGTATATACAAATGTACTTTGGGATGACCGGCACACCAGAAAGGCATCAAATGTACAACATGTTTGATCAAAATAATATGTAAACAAATAAAACCAAAATGTAAAATAACTGCAAACTGAACCACAGCAGAAGCAACAGATGCACAGAAAGAGTCTTTCAACTTCAAACTTTATTTTTTTAATTGTATGTAAAACCTACAGTTTGTAAAATGAAAATGTTTGTTTATTGTTGAGTATGCTGTGAAGCTTACCTATACTTACTGTTACTTACCTGTACTTACCTATACTTGGAGGTTACTGTTTTGGTGCAGGCTACTGCTGGTCTTGTGCTCATACTGACTAGTAGTTTAGCCAGTGGATGACTTGCATGTGGGCATCCCTGCTAACGTGCCACTTGCAGTAACTGTGATTTATCACCCCCGATCTGGCTTGCGAGTTCGAGTTTACTGCGTCGGTACCGAGAACATAAGAAAGTTTACAAACGAGAGGAGGCTATTCGGCCCATCTTGCTCGTTTGGTTGTTAGTAGCTTATTGATCCCAGAATCTCATCAAGCAGCTTCTTGAAGGATCCCAGGGTGTCAGCTTCAACAACATTACAGGGGAGTTGGTTCCAGACCCTCACAATTCTCTGTGTAAAAAAAGTGCCTCCTATTTTCTGTTCTGAATGCCTCTTTATCTAATCTCCATTTGTGACCCCTGGTCCTTGTTTCTTTTTTCAGGTCAAAAAAGTCCCCTGGGTCGACATTGTCTATACCTTTTAGGATTTTGAATGCTTGAATCAGATCGCCGCGTAGGTTTCTTTGTTCAATTCTTTTAGCCTGTCTGCATACTATATGCCTTTTAAATCCGGGATAATTCTGGTCGCTCTTCTTTGCACTCTTTCTAGAGCAGCAATATCCTTTTTGTAACAAGGTGACCAGAACTAAACACAATATTCCAGGTGAGGTCTTACTAATGCATTGTAAAGTTATAACATTACTTCCCTTGATTTAATTTCAACACTTGTCACAGTATATCTGAGCATCTTGTTGGTCTTTTTTATAGCTTCCCCACATTGTCTACATAAACTCCTAGTCAACATAAACTCCTAGGTCTTTTTCATAGATTCCTTCTTCAATTTCAGTATCACCCATATGATATTTATAATGCACATTTTTACTGCCTGTGTGCAGTACTTTACACTTTTCTCTATTAAATGTTATTTGCCATCTGCCCAGTTCTGAATGCTGTCTAGATCATTTTGAATGACCTTTGCTGCTGCAACAGTGTGCCACTCCTCCTGTTTTTGTGTCGTCTGCAAATTTCACAAGTTTGCTTACTATACCAGAATCTAAATTTATTAATGTAGATTAGGAATAGCAGAGGACCTAATACTGATCCTTGTGGTACACCACTGGTTACTTCGCTCCATTTTGAGCTGCGTTGGTACCTTGCGTTGGTACTGAGTGCGCTTGTGACAGTGTCATTATTATTATTATTATTATTATTATTATTATTATTTGTTTATTTAGCAGACGCCTTTATCCAAGGTGACTTAGAGACTAGGGTGTGTGAACTATGCATCAGCTGCAGAGTCACAATACAATTACGTCTCACCCGAAAGACGGAGCACAAGGAGGTCAAGTGACTTGCTCAGGGTACACAATGAGTTAGTGGCTGAGGTGGGATTTGAACCGGGGACCTCCTGGTTACAAGCCCTTTTCTTTAACCACTGGACCACACAGCCTCCTTACTGGACCACACAGCCTCCTTACTCCTCCTGTACTATCAGCCTGCATTGATAGCTGCGGGTACCCTATTAAAAATAGGTTAAACAGTACCATCCCTGGTCCAGTACCAGCTGTAACGTACTGTTTACAAGAACTGTATACCGCGACAGCCCTTAAAGTAAATACTGCATACAGACGCTGCAGCTCCCACCTGTTACACAGTGGCGTTGCTGCTTGAACAGACATGGTCAGCCTCGGCTGGGGCGTGGTCTAGAATGGCAAGGGGGGCGTAGGGGAGGTGTAACCCCCATTGCGCACTAATGTTCTTACAGTACTGTCTTTAACCAAGCAGGCCTTATTGACAGTCCAGTTACTGTCTAGCTTGCTGAGGCAGCAACAGTACAGTTTTACTGTACATTGCTGGTTATTTGCATAATGCCAGGATTATTTTTCTGGGACACATGCAAATCAAACCTGCCTGTCTAGTACCATGCAGGCCTTGTTGACAATAGTACATTGGTACAGTTTTACTGTACATTGCGGTCCCCAGCCTGCCTATCTGGTAACAAGCAGGCCTTATTGGCAGTCCAGTTACTGTCTAGCACGCTGAGGCAGCATACCTAACGTTTTACTTGCATTGCTTGCTATTTACATAGTGCCAGGTTTTTATCCCGGTGATACATGCAAAGCCAACCTGCCTGTCAAGTACCAGGCAGGCTTGGCTGACAGCCCAGTTACTGTTTTTAACAAACTGAGCCAGCAACTGTACATTTCTTCTGTGCAATGCTTGCTATTTGCATTATACCTGGGTTTTATCCAAGTGACATGCAAACCAGCCTGCCCGTCTAGTAACAAGCAGGCCTTATTGACAGTCCAGTTACTGTCTAGCACGCTGAGGCAGCAATGTACATGTTACTATGCATTGCTTGCTATTGTATTCTACCTGGATTTTATCCCTGTGACACATGCAAAGCCAGCCTGCCTGTATTTCCAAGCAAACCGCTTTCTGCGCTTCTCCAAGGCACCCTGCAGTTCCCGTCTGAGAACATGGAGCCAGATAGCGCATCCCCTGCGGTTAAGCTGTCCCTGTACGGTGGTCTTGGAGTGTCCCCCCTGTTGCATTACTGTACAGCAGCATTACTGCTTGGGCAGACGCCCCCTTGTGGGCAACGATAGTGCTGTATACTACTCTACCAACAGTGCTACAGGCACAAAACCAGCTCCAGCAGTCCAGGTTCTGACCTGCTACAGAGTTTTATAATCCCCAATCTGGGCTGCCTGTCTAGTACCAAGCAGGTCTTGTTGACAGTCCAGTTACTGTTTGTAGCAAGCTGAGGCAGCAATGTACATTGCTTGCTATTTACATAATACATGGGTTTTATCCCTGTGACACACGCCAAGCCAGCCTGCCTGTGGACAAGAAGGTGCTCTTACTGCCTGAGGCAGCAACACGCAAAGGAGGCACTGGTAAACCGCTTCTGCAAGTGGAAATGTTCTCCTGCAGCTCCCCTGTACAGCACTGTTCCCCATCACCCTCTCCTAGAGAGGTGGCTGCCAAGAGAGACCAATGCACCTGGGAATACATAAGCTCTGGGCAGCAGTTTTCCCCCCACAGGCACGCGTGCCTTACGGTGACAAAGTTGCTCCATTCCTTTTGGTTCCGGCCGCTACTGACCAGTGTTCCCTTCGTAGTACGGTAGCAAGCAGGCCTTATTGACAATCCTGTTGCTGTCTTTAGCAGCTGAGATAGCAACTGTATATTCTTCTGTACTTTTGCTTGCTATTGCATATGCCTGGGTTTTATCTCTGTGCCAGCAGCTTCAGAGACCAGCACAGCCAACTGCGCCTGCAGCCAGACTGCCTCCCGGCGCCAAGGCAAGAGCCTCAGGCCAAGCCACAGGGTGAGCAGCGACCCTGGGGGTTTGCTACCACAGGTCCAGGGCCCCTTCTCAGGGAGCCATCTGGAGTATTGGTGTCAGTGCACCACAGACATCTGGGTGTTTAGTACTGCCCAGACTAGCTACTCACTACAGTTAAAGCATGGTCCCCCTCCTTCTCGGGGAGTGACTGTAGCATCAGTCAGTGCCCCACGGGACACTGCTGTGGTGTCTCAGGAGGTAGCAGCTCTGCTGCAAAAACTGACTATTCATATGGTGCACCCTCTCCAATTGGATGACAGGTTCTACTCCATGCCGAAGTGGGATGGTGGCCTCAGACCAATCCTCGACCTCAGGCAGGTCAGCCTGTTCTGAGCCAAAGGAGGTCAGGCCAGGCAATTGGTCCACAAAGTAGACCTCTAAGATGTCTACTTCCATATCCCATCGCTCGCCGTGGTCCCGGTGTGTCTGGATAAATCTCACAGGACCAGGCAAGGGTGCTATTAGTAGCTCCTTACTGGCCAGGAGTGTGGTTTTCCAGTTCTGATGTAGCTACTGAGCAGCCAGCCGTGGAGCCTTCCCAAACGTCGCAACCTGCTCAGTCAGGCGCAGGGCACCTTGTGGCACCCCAACCCATCGAGCCTGCAGCTGTGGGTCTGGCCCCTGAACAGCTGCATTTGAGCCATCTGGGGTTATCAAACAGGGTAATTGACACCTTACAAAACGCCAGGGCCTCCTCTACTTGTTCCCAGTATGGTTACAAGTGGGGTGCGTTTCAGACTTGGTGTTTGGCTCGTGGGTTCGAACCCACGACGTGCCCTATGGCAGTTATACTGCAATTTTTACAGGACCTTTTTGATGAGAAATCCCCCTCTACTCTAAAGGTCTATTTGGCAGCCATTTCAGTGTGTCATGTAAAAATCGATTGTCTCCCCAGGAGCTCATTTCCGGTGAGGTTAAATGTAGTACTTTATGTACTGACAAAACCTCCATTTGAGCCCATGCATTCAGCTGGGCTGAAATTTTTGTCTTTCAAGACAGCTTTCTTGTTTGCAATCACCTCTGCTATGCGAGTGAGTGAAATGCAGGCATTCTCTTTATTGAAAGTCTGTAATTTTTTTTCAGAGGCCAGAACGAAGGTCACCCTTCGTACTAACCCAGCTTTCCTGCTGAAGACCACCTTGGTTTTCCACATGAATCAGTCGGTGGAATTGGAGGCTTTCCACCCCCCTCCTTTCCAATCTGACAAGGAGCACCAGCTCCATACGCTTTGTCCAGTGCTGGCGTTAGCATATTATGTGGAGAGGACTAAAAGCTGGAGGCAGTCAGAACAACTGTTTAGTTGTTACGGGGCTAAGTCCCAGGGACAGGCTCTGTCTAAACAACGTCTATCCAAATGGTTAACAGGTGCAATACAGACTGCGTATGAACTGGCCAGTCTGCCCCTGCCTGAGAAGCTCACCGGCCATTCCACCAGGGGTCAGATGACTTCATGGGTTTTGTTCCAGGGTGCATCTATTCAGGAAATATGCAGTGCAGCGATTTGAGCTTCATCCCATACGTTTTCCAGGTTCTATCGGCTGAATGTCGTGGACCCGCAGTCCTGGATTGGCACGAGAGTACTGAGGGTGGCTTCCTGTCCACAGTCACAACAGTTTTCAGTTACTGGAATACTGTTTGTACCACAAAGCGGTTTTTGCCTAGCTTTGTAGCTCAGTGTTGTATACCATGTCCTTGGGACTGATTGGGTATACTCACAGAACATTAGAGGCGAGTCCATACTAATGTTTTTATTCCAGCTTGCTGGTATATTGATTATAGGCACAAGGCGGCTTCGGCTTGGCTTTGTAGCTTATTGAGGTGTATTCCATGTCTTTGTGACGGCTTGGGTATACTCACCCATTTTGTAATGGTTAATATTCCCTACTTGAAAGGGACTAATATAACCCTCTTTCCCTGAAATAGGCGTTCATGGTCACAATCTTTAAGAAAATGGCAATGTTTGTAGGGCGCGCTGCTGTTTTATGGTTGCGGGGCAGAGCCTCAGCAGCGCCACCCTGCTCTAGCAAGTCTTTGGTATAGAGTTTTCAGTTTGGATGTCTTAAAGGGAAACATCTATTTTGTAATGGTTAATATTCCTATTTCAGGGAGTCAGATGCTGCCATCTACTGGAAAATCATTACTTATATTGATATACAGTACTGTGCAAAAGTTTTAGGCAGGTGTGAAAAAATGCTGTAAAGTAAGAATGCTTTCAAAAATAGACATGTTAATAGATTATATTTATCAATTAACTAAATGCAAAGTGAGTGAACAGAAGAAAAATCTAAAACAAATCCATATTTGGTGTGACCACCCTTTGCCTTCAAAACAGCATCAAGCATCAATTCTTCTGGTACACTTGCACACAGTTTTTGAAGGAACTCGGCAGGTAGGTTGGCCCAAACATCTTGGAGAACTAACCACAGTTCTTCTGTGGATTTAGGCAGCCTCAGTTGCTTCTCTGTCTTCATGTAATCCCAGACAGACTCGATGATGTTGAGATCAGGGATCTGTGGGGGCCATACCATCACTTCCAGGACTCCTTGTTCTTCTTTACGCTGAAGATAGTTCTTAATGACTTTCGCTGTATATTTGGGGTCATTGTCATGCTGCAGAATAAATTTGGGGCCAATCAGATGCCTCCCTGATGGTATTGCATGATGGATAAGTATCTGCCTGTACTTCTCAGCATTGAGGAGACCATTAATTCTGACCAAATCCCCAACTCCATTTGCAGAAATGCAGCCCCAAACTTGCAAGGAACCTCCACCATGCTTCACTGTTGCCTGCAGACACTCATTTGTGTACGCTCTCCAGCCCTTCGCGAACAAACTGCCTTCTGCTACAGCCAAATATTTCAAATTTTGACTCATCAGTCCAGAGCACCTGCTGCCATTTTTCTGCACCCCAGTTCCTGTGTTTTCGTGCATAGTTGAGTCGCTTGGCCTTGTTTCCACGTCAGAGGTATGGCTTTTGGCCGCAAGTCTTCCATGAAGGCCACTTCTGACCAGACTTCTCCAGACAGTAGATGGGTGTACCAGGGTCCCACTGTTTTCTGCCAATTCTGAGCTGATGGCACTGCTGGACATCTTCCGATTGCGAAGGGAAGTAAGCATGATGTGTCTTTCATCTGCTGCAGTAAGTTTCCTTGGCCGACCACTGCGCTCACGGTCCTCAACGTTGCCCGTTTCTTTGTGCTTCTTCAAAGAGCTTGGACAGCACATCTGGAAACCCTGTCTGCCTTGAAATTTCTGCCTGGGAGAGACCTTGCTGATGCAGTATAACTACCTTGTGTCTTGTTGCTGTGCTCAGTCTTGCCATGGTGTATGACTTTGACAGTAAACTGTCTTCAGCAACCTCACCTTGTTAGCTGAGTTTGGCTGTTCCTCACCCAGTTTTATTCCTCCTACACAGCTGTTTCTGTTTCAGTTAATGATTGTGTTTCAACCTACATATTGAATTGATGATCATTAGCACCTGTTTGGTATAATTGTTTAATCATACACCTGACTATATGCCTACAAAATCCCTGACTTTGTGCAAGTGTACCTAGAAGAATTGATGCTGTTTTGAAGGCAAAGGGTTGTCACACCAAATATGGATTTGATTTAGATTTTTCTTCTGTTCACTCACTTTGCATTTAGTTAATTGATAAATATAATCTATTAACATGTCTATTTTTGAAAGCATTCTTACTTTACAGCATTTTTTCACACCTGCCTAAAACTTTTGCACAGTACTGTATGTCTTCTACAGCATTAGCTATGTGAGGAATTAAATGATTAGTCCAATAAAGGGAAGCAAGTTAAAAAGGTAATGCACAATACTTACCCCACCTTGATGAAGATGCCTTTGATAATTACGTTTCGTACATCAACAGAATCAGAAGAAATTGGATCACACTGAAGAGAGTCTTGATGTTGATGACAAGCAGCCCTCTAAAGAAGAGAGTCAAAAGATAAAACAAAATGATGGTAAAAAAAATGCTTGAATTAATTCCTAGTAATTAATCTTAAAGTGTATATATAATCAGCCAGCAAAACAGCAAATGAAAAGGTAAAAGGAAACTGACATTTTAGAAGAGACAAAGTCATATTTAGTGAAACATTGCCTAGTGGTAGATGACAGGATTTACAGTAGCTGTACTTGCCAGGGCTGTACACATTCATGGCTCCAGATAATGCACTTGTTGCTTTTCAGTGGCTATTAACTTCAATATAACAACAAAAACAATGCATTTGCAGGTCTTTTTAAAAATTATTAAAGCCTCTATATTACTCACAGAATATTGTATTGTGCTTGCAACGAAGAAGGGCAATGTTCTGCCAAAGCTATGCATTATTGAGGCATGTTGTTCCACTCCTCAATGTCTACAATTGGCTATGTTATTCTGTGTCTCTTTATTTAGGAACAGTCTGTATGTGGCAGCTGTCCTCAAGGTTATAGGACAGACCTACCAATTGGGGCCTAACATGCAACAACATATATTGTACTGTTTTGTTGTGGAATCTTACTGACAAACAAAGTGTAATAATCTTCTATATCATCTTGGCAACATACAGTATACTTAATAACCCAGCTCTGCAGGCAATATCTAGAGGTTTATGTATTCACCCATGTAAGCTGATTTAACTTGCTCAGGTCAAGATGTTTACTGTACATGCAGTATGTCTTAAATGAGTACTTGATATTTGGTAGTGCATGAGTGTTTGTTTTATTGCAATGTATACAAAGTCTCGGAAAATGTGCTTATGTGGCCAGAATGAATGAGAGCTCTGTCCTGAATTCTGCTCTCTTTTTAGATCTAGAGGGTAAAATAGAGAGCAATATGAAGGACCAGTCCCAATTCGCCCCTCAGCAGCCACCAGATACCCCAGAAGAGGAGGAGGTGATGCTGGCCCCTGCGCTATCACAGGACGGCTATAACGAGTACACAGCCCAAGGCTGTGAGAACAAGTGCCACTCTCACTTCCACGACACCATTGGCCAGGCAGACGATCTGCATCATCACCACCACGATTATCACCACATCCTGCACCACCACCATTCCCAGAACCACCACCCCCATAGCCACAGCCACCACTACTCCCGGGAGCAGTTCAAAGGGGCAGGCATTGCCACCCTGGCCTGGATGGTGATCATGGGGGATGGGCTTCACAATTTCAGTGATGGCCTGGCCATAGGTAACCTTTCCAAACTGCCTTTTCCAATCCTTTGTAACCAGAGATAAATTAATCTACTTTCTTATCTAGTTATTGATAACTGTATTTCATGAAATAGTGTGGTGCCAATTAGGGCTATACAGTTTTTTAAACATTTAAAAGGTAAACAAAAGTAGAAATCTCCCAACTGCGTATTATTATTTTATTACACGTTTAGCTGAAAAAGATCTTGCATTGATATTTGTATTTTCCCTACAACTTTCAACATTTATCATTTGCAGTACCAATAATACAATACGTCAGGGTTATGTCAAATCTAAGTACCTTAGTTGTTTATTTCAAGTTTTGTTCAAAGGGTGCTATGACACTTTGAAATGTAAATGTCTGTGAATTTTCTCCAGCATGTCTAAAAGGGGTAATTTGGGGTGTTGAATTTTTCAATATTATTCCATTTGCAGGGGCTGCTTTCACAGAAGGGATATCAAGTGGACTGAGCACATCTGTTGCTGTTTTCTGTCACGAATTGCCTCATGAGCTGGGTAAGGCCATCCTTGATACTCCTAATATAATAGTATAGAAATGTACTGTCAATAGATTAGGTTGCAATGTTTTTTTTTCACATTGACACTCAAAAATAAACCTGTGGTAGGTGCTGTAGGGAAAAATTGATGAAAACTGAAAAACAATATTAGTGAAAGTTAAAAATATGTTTATTGGTGTAATACAAGAATAGAACTATTTGAAGAAAGCAGAGACAAATGCTCTGGCACAGCGGATGGAATCTGTGCCACAGACAATGGCTGCAAACACTTTTTAATAACATAGAACACTCCCCTATAATGGCATCATTTGAGACCCTCCCCACCTAAACCTGTGTATGTGGCCAGTCGCCAAGCCCCTCCCACATTCCTTTGCATCTGTAGATTCTCTGAGATTCCCCCCCATGCAATCAAGCAGAGCAGAACAGAGACCCTTTCCACAAATGCCCATAAATGGTCATATTTGCTGTCCCTGCATTCCAAAATACCCCACCTAAACTCTGTGCTCAATGTCTCTCCATTGAAAGTACCATACATCCCAAATATTAATATGGACTATCACATTTCTTTACAGTGCTGGTAATTGGAAGTGGCAATAGGAAAATAAAGACATACTATTCTCCCCCTTTTACTAGAGCACCCCACAGGTCTAAACGTATTGAAGAATATCAGTCAACTGCTTTAATATGGTCCTAACAAATCCAGGATCATCATATTTAAGGTTGAGTGGCTCACGTAAATTCTCATTATTTTTAGACCGAGCAGAGTTGCAAAAAAATGTCTGCAAATCAAAACGGTTTTGGCCAGCTTTCAGAGAGTAGTCCCCTTCTTGAAAGTGATGGTGTTGTCATATTGAAATTGGGGCCAATTAGGTGCATTCCATTCTAAAGATGCATTAAGATTAATTCAGTGTCAATAGAAAGGGGTAGGGTGACGAAGAAGAAGAACTAGTGGTGAGCAACGATATGAAAAAGTTATATCGATACTGTGCATGTATTTCGATATCTATTAATATCGAAGTCTTTGAAAACACAGAAATATAATCACACAATTGCAATATCAAATATATACATTCAATTATAAACATTTACATAACATAGACGTTAACAGATATTTATTTACATATGAAAAGCACTAACTTACTTTAACTTAGTGGTGCATTGCTTTGTAATATCCATGGAGAAACACAAGGTCTTGTTATCTTTTACGATTCCATCATCATCCACCTCAAACCCGTAATATTTCTACACTTAACTGCGCACAGACTTCGGGGCTGTTCATTTCCTAGCCATTCTGGAAGTAATTGAATCTTCAGCTGCTCTGCGTATAAATGCTGACTCACGACACCTCTAAAAGTATTAAGTATGGTGTCATGGCGAATTTTGCATTATTTTGAATGTGTTTTGATGTTTTTATACTGTTTTGATGTCTAAAAAGTACATTTCGCTTATAATACCGAAACTTCACGGTGATGAATAAATGAATAACAGCATTAGTAAACACACAGACTCTGACGCATGCACATATCTCCAAATAAGGCAGGGTGCAAAATTCAGCATGACAGAATCAACACTACGAATGGTCAATTGAACTAAAACTTAATGCAAATGGTACCTAAACGTAAATCAATGGAATAAAATGGTTACATAATACTTCAGTGTGTGGTTTTTCTTTGCCTACGAGACTGACAATGATTGGTATGTATAAAGTGTATTGTTTCTTAATTTAAAATAAACTTGGTTGTACTGCATTTGTATTTTGGCTGAGCAATAAAAAATATGTCTCTGCAAGCTTTCTGTAGGAGAATTTTCTTTTAAATCCCATGATATCGTGATATGGAAATTATTGTTATCGATATGATATCAGAATATTTATGTTGGTGCCCATCACGAATAAGAAGTATGTTAGTAACATACATCCCCCACCGTGGCTGTAAATTCATATTTAGAGCCATCACTATGATGAAAATGTTGATGACCATGACTTATCAACAGTATAGAATAAGAATCATGAAATGTGTAATCACAATTTGATAGCCATTATTCAGATTTCCTGTATGCAAAAATGTAAGTCTCTTTAAGTCATCTGCTAAATAAACAAATAATAATAATAGACGGATGGATGAACAGACAGGCAGACCCCCCACCCCCCGATAACTACAGAATCGGATACTCTCAGTAACATATGCTAAATAATGTTAATACCAAGTCCAGAAGCACGACCGTCTCCACTATATCTCTTTCTCAAGGGATTTCTTCCCCAGGGTGATAATAAAAAATAGCAAAGAGGATACATTGCTCATCCAGTATAATACCAGTGATACAATGTGAACATAATAATAATAAAAAAATGTTTCATTAAAACTATATGATTTTAGCACATTTTCTTTTTTTTTTTTTACTGTAGCTTACTTAGTACACAATTAACAGAAAACAGAACACAAACTTTACAGAAATAATATTTTTTAAATTTACATAGAAACTTTGACAGTGTTTACTGCAGTTTTTTTAATTTCATTTCTTTTTTTTGTAGTCTTTTCCTTTCGTTTTTGACATCCAGATTGTTTGTTTATTTTTTATTTGGCATTTACAGAGATTCGGCAGGTTTCATTTTGGATAGTTTAAAGTCGTATAATTATAACAGGCGTTCAGGCTTTATGATAATAATAAATTATGATAGTGAGGCTCGACAAAATGCTTGTCAAGTGAAAGTCTTGATTGTTGGAAAGTAAATGTTCCAATTATAGGATGTCTTTAATTGGCACATTTGTATAATGTATGTCGAGCTCAGCCAATAGCTTTTGGCTTTACAAAGCCCTGGGGAGGACAGAAGCCAATAGGGAGTGAGAAGACGCGGGACTAAAGTAACAGGATGCAAGCAGGAAAAGAGAAAAAAAAGGGGCGGGGGATCTGAAAAGTTTCACTACACTGCACGCATGCAGTTTAGTTTAGTTGAGTGAAAACGAAACGTTTCTATTCCTAAAGGCTGCTTGAGTAGGATCGCTGGCACAGAAATAATACATTTTGCTCATATTTCCAATTTTATTTCTGTATATGTGTGGACCCCCCTCTGACATCGGGGCCCCAGGTGCTTGCCCGGGTGCTGACGCCGGCCTTGGCTATTTCACTATTTGCTGAGTTGCTGTGACGTGATAGATCTTATAAGCTAAGCACTTTTACTGACAAGTTCCCAAAACACTAAACACTTGAACATGATTATTAGTAAAACATACCTTTCTCTTTTGCTTTCTGTAGCACAATGTACACAGCAGCTGCTATCGTTAATTTAAAATTTCAACAAATACAAATTGTGTTAGGCAGAACAATTTTAAAACATAGTAGTATTGCAGCTTTTGGCAAGAAAAAATAGAATATTTCATTCAACAGTGTTACATTGTCAGGCTAGTCGCTGCACTTTTGATGTCCCAAAGCATGAACACTTTTAAGCCTTTTAACTTCTCACAGAAACTGCCATTTGGGGGCCCCCCTGGCGAGTTGTAAAATTGAAACATAACATGCTGTGCAACTCTGCTGCCAGATTTTGTCAACCTGCAACTGCATTTTCAATGCCTGTTGGGTCTTTGACCCAAATCAAGCAAACTATCTGGGCATAGGTGAGAAAAGTGTTTGAGGCCATTCTGCTGTTTGAAGACAACTGTGTAGCACAGCGTGAATACCGTGCTTACTACGAAATTGTCAGTGAAATTAAATGTGATGTTTAACAGTTCTGGAAAAACAAGGAAACGAGATTACAACTCTTGTTGTAATTTTCTGCATACAAAAAGGATGATCGGCACTCCAGAAAGGCATCAAATGTACAACATGTTGTATCAGAATAATATGTGAACACACAAACCAAAATGTAAAGTAACTGCAAACTGTACCACAGCATATATATAAGTCTTTTTGAACTTCAAACGTTATTTTTTTAAAGGTATGTAAAACCTACAGTAGAAACTCCACCAAATTTTATTGTATGTTATGTAAAATGAACATTTTTGTTTATAGTTATATATGCCTATTCCCTTTAATTGATTTGCTTTCAAAATTGTGTTTACCTGTGAAAGTAAAGCCATTATAATATATATATATACAGTACTGTGCAAAAGTTTTAGGCAGGTGTGAAAAAATGCTGTAAAGTAAGAATGCTTTCAAAAATAGACATGTTAATAGATTATATTTATCAATTAACTAAATGCAAAGTGAGTGAACAGAAGAAAAATCTAAATCAAATCCATATTTGGTGTGACCACCCTTTGCCTTCAAAACAGCATCAAGCATCAATTCTTCTAGGTACACTTGCACACAGTTTTTGAAGGAACTTGGCAGGTAGGTTGGCCCAAACATCTTGGAGAACTAACCACAGTTCTTCTGTGGATTTAGGCAGCCTCAGTTGCTTCTCTCTCTTCATGTAATCCCAGACAGACTCGATGATGTTGAGATCAGGGCTCTGTGGGGGCCATACCATCACTTCCAGGACTCCTTGTTCTTCTTTACGCTGAAGATAGTTCTTAATGACTTTCGCTGTATGTTTGGGGTCGCTGTCATGCTGCAGAATAAATTTGGGGCCAATCAGATGCCTCCCTGATGGTATTGCATGATGGATAAGTATCTGCCTGTACTTCTCAGCATTGAGGAGACCATTAATTCTGACCAAATCCCCAACTCCATTTGCAGAAATGCAGCCCCAAACTTGCAAGGAACCTCCACCATGCTTCACTGTTGCCTGCAGACACTCATTCGTGTACGCCTCCAGCCCTTCGGCGAACAAACTGCCTTCTGCTACAGCCAAATATTTCAAATTTTGACTCATCAGTCCAGAGTACCTGCTGCCATTTTTCTGCACCCCAGTTCCTGTGTTTTCGTGCATAGTTGAGTCGCTTGGCCTTGTTTCCACGTCGGAGATATGGCTTTTGGCCGCAAGTCTTCCATGAAGGCCACTTCTGACCTGACTTCTCCGGACAGTAGATGGGTGTACCAGGGTCCCACTGTTTTCTGCCAGTTCTGAGCTGATGGCACTGCTGGACATCTTCCGATTGCGAAGGAAGTAAGCATGATGTGTCTTTCATCTGCTGCAGTAAGTTTCCTTGGCCGACCACTGCGTCACGGTCCTCAACGTTGCCCGTTTCTTTGTGCTTCTTCAAAAGAGCTTGGACAGCACATCTGGAAACCCCTGTCTGCCTTGAAATTTCTGCCTGGGAGAGACCTTGCTGATGCAGTATAACTACCTTGTGTCTTGTTGCTGTGCTCAGTCTTGCCATGGTGTATGACTTTTGACAGTAAACTGTCTTCAGCAACCTCACCTTGTTAGCTGAGTTTGGCTGTTCCTCACCCAGTTTTATTCCTCCTACACAGCTGTTTCTGTTTCAGTTAATGATTGTGTTTCAACCTACATATTGAATTGATGATCATTAGCACCTGTTTGGTATAATTGTTTAATCATACACCTGACTATATGCCTACAAAATCCCTGACTTTGTGCAAGTGTACCTATAAGAATTGATGCTGTTTTGAAGGCAAAGGGTGGTCACACCAAATATGGATTTGATTTAGATTTTTCTTCTGTTCACTCACTTTGCATTTAGTTAATTGATAAATATAATCTATTAACATGTCTATTTTTGAAAGCATTCTTACTTTACAGCATTTTTTCACACCTGCCTAAAACTTTTGCACAGTACTGTATATATATATATGTTGTTGTTGTTGATGTTCTTATTATTTCAGGGGATTTTGCTGTACTCCTCAAAGCTGGCATGACGGTAAAGCAGGCCATTCTGTACAACATGCTTTCAGCAATGATGGCATACCTGGGCATGATAACTGGGATACTCATCGGCCATTATGCTGAAAGTATATCTATGTGGATATTTGCCTTAACAGCTGGGTTGTTTATGTATGTTGCTCTGGTGGATATGGTAAGTACATATTTATCTGACAAAACAGTTTTCTACATGACTTACCCCAGAAGAGCCCAATGAGTGGGAGCAGATGCAGTTTGAAAAACATGTCACCACCTTATATTATGTACTATATATAATAACTTCCAATTAATTTTAATGTAAGCTTTGTGTCCCACAATCATGTCCAGTGTCTCACTAAAATTATAATTCAGTGGTGTCTGTTTACATTCTTCCATAGTTTGGCCTTTTTTGTACATGGTAAACATTTCAGTTAGCTCATGTAAGATTAGAAACAGTGTTTTTTTTTGTTTTTTTTCCTGTCTTTGCCTTGGTATTTAGTTGTTTACTTATTTTGGGGTAAACTGTTTCTACGATTCCACATCATATTGGATGCATAAAATATCGATTGTTCACATGCTGTGATTAATTTTTGGTGTTTTTTTTTTCATTTTTACATTTCTATGTAGTACTAAAACTACGCAATAAATAGGTAGTTCAATATTTGATCCACTCATAAATGATGTAAATTGGAAATTTTCATTTTGTCTTTATGAATCACTTCTCATTCTGTCGTGGCTTTGGTCTTCATTTGAAGTTAAAAGAACTAAATTTGACGTTTTTGTAGCAACGTACTTTTGTATTATACAGTCCAAGCCATTTGTGCTTTTGCACTGTTTGAAATCCATCAGTATTTGAAATCCACAGTATTTAAATATTCAAGGCTTGTGCTGTGTAATGCACACTTGGCAAGATTGCAACATGCTTTCTATTCAGCAATGCATGCATAATAAAACAAAAAAAACTATCAAATATTCATATTTTTATTAATAAATGATGTTCCCGAAATGAAGCTTCAAACAGGGCCCTGTTCTCCCATAACAAAATGTTTCAAATTACAATATTTATTTCTGTGGCGTTTTGTGGGGAAATGTGTGCAGCAGAGAGGATCCTTCCAATTAAAACTTTTTGAAGTAGTGTAAAATACACAGAGATTTATTCAAGGTTAATTGGTGCAATTAGATCTCAGTTAATGGAAATGTGTGAAATATTTGAGGCCACCTTCAAAGTGTTTCTAACCTGAAAAAAGAGCAGTAAATGGTAAATCAACAAGTTTACTGCACTGTGTTACTTTTCTTTCTACACAGCTGAAGAAGGGCTTTTGCCCGAAATGTCCTGAAATAAACAATGTTTTTAATCATTTAAACTTTTTGTGTACATTAGTTTTATTTTATTTTTTAAATATTTTTCTTATCAACCTTCATTTTTGTGCACTGCAATTCTGCAGTTCCATGGAAATAGAACATGCTACAGTATGTGTATGTACTCCAGTCTAATATTCATGTATTAACTTGCAGGTGCCTGAAATGCTGCACAATGATGCTGGCGATCATGGTTTCAGCCACTGTGGCTACTTCCTGTTGCAGAATGCTGGAATTCTACTGGGGTTCAGCATCATGCTTGTCATAGCCATATTTGAAGACAAAATTTTGTTGGACATTAAACTGTGATGCAGTATATTTAGCCTTGTTACTCCAAAGTCATTGTTACATAAGCCAACAACAGTAAAACTTAGATTTATTTCTACCTTGAATGCCTTTACTTATAAGGGAGTTGTGTGTTGCTAACTGTAAAGTGACTTTTATTTTCGTATTGTTACGAATGCTGCCTATTACAGAATAGGCTGCAGTGTTCATATTACATTCTGTACTGTGTTATAATGAAATTTTCGCTTTGCTTTTATGATTGCTGGTAGTGTAATGTATTAGTTAATGCTCACCAATAGACTTGTGTCATAAGCAGTTTTACATTTTGTTACAAAAAAAACAAACAGTGATGTTTATAGATATGTAGAGTGCTCTGTAGCGCAAGAGGAAAAGAAAAATGTAATTATGGAATATTCTGCCAAGGTTGAAATTCCCTGGACCAACCTTTTGGTTTATTCTGAACACTTAAGAAAACACCTTGCGTGAATTGGAATATACCCCCCAGTTGCACTTAAGCACTTAAGTTAAAATGTGTCCTTGTTTTCAGCAATAATATTCATCTATTTAAAAGTATTTGAATACTTAGGAAATTTGTTTTGTCTCTTATCAATGGAAGCACATCTGTTTACATAATTTTCGGACTGTTAAAGAGAGAAGTAGTGGGGTTCCGAAAAATGTAGCATTATGCGTCCCCACGTGTTGCTACAACTGTTTAAATAATGTACCTGTATTTTTTATTTTCATTGTTAACAATCTGACAACCTTTTACATTTCTAAAGTCTGTTTCAAAGCTCTTTTCAAAATGGCCACTCTAGTGCACTGAAAAGATTATTGCCTACATTGTCAAATAGGTAACATAGCAATAACAATCCATGATGTGGTATGGAACAGAAAAGCCAGAGCACTTGTTTATGTTTTAAATTTTTGTAAAATAATTAATTGCTCTTCCTGCAGTGATTTTGAGCAGTGGTGCGCACTTTTGATAGCATACATTTCAGATTTAATGTAAATTCTGTATTTTTTTCCTAGATTTAACCACAAAAAGTCCAATATTCCATGAGTAATGCGGTTTGCCCAGAATTCCCTCTGTGGTCCGGTAGTCTTCAGGCTTCAGTATCCTAGCCATGGACAGTGTTGCATTGTGGGCATTTCCAATAGTAAACAATAAATCAGCACAAAAAATAAATATTCTACTTACTTCAGTTCAGGTACCTCGTACACAAAAGCGAACATGGTTTGTTTAAACATGTAAGTATCGACCACTTGTTATTTTTTAATTAGGAGTTCAGTACATTTTTGAAGTTCAAGCAGTGGCGGCTCCTTGGGGTAGGCAAGGGAGGCACTGCTGCCTCGAAAATTTAAGCAATAAATAAATTAAATTCACATACTGAGTGATCACATACATTTACTTTTATTTGCATAAATATTACTTATTTTGCACGCAAGGTGCTCCACGAACGCGGTTGAGAGCAATATCAATTGATGGAAATCTGGCTTCTCTGTGCGTACTGCTTCCCAGACAGTCACTGGAGGAGCGGAGGACAAGGGAGATTTTGGCTTCTCCTTAAGAGTGATTAGCCAATCATACCTCCTACTTTCATCTCGTAACATCACACACATTAAAAAACACAGCAAAAGGAGGCAGGAGGCGAGTCTCCTTCCGCTGTGTCTGCCAATCATTGGTCTCACTCTGCCTGAACTCCAGCGTGCGTTGATTGTGTGGAAGGCGGCAGTAGAGAGAACGAGAAGTGAACGATGATACCGGTAACTCTTATTTTCGTTTTTTTGTAATAAGTAAAAAAAAACAAAAAAACATAACCAAACATACAGATGCGTACAGTGCTTTATTTCAGATGTTCAACACTTGGTTTTCTGCCATAATTTAAAGTCTGATAGATAATGCCATGGTGTTATTTATGACAAGTAAGCTTGTTGGTTGGCAGTGAATTAGACTGATTATTTTTTTTATCATAATTGTCCTCGGGGATTTTTTTTTACAAATATAATAGGCATAGTACTGTTATTATTATTATTATTATTATATGGTGTTAGTATTATTGTCTGGTTTCATGATTGCATATGCATTGTTGGTGTATTGTATAGTAAACAGAAGTGTTTAGGTAAATTGCAGCATTTGTATTGAATTGCATCTTTTCAAATGTAATAGCTGGCAATATTTTATGCCTCCCCAATTTTTGGGGCTACCAGCCACTACTGAGTTTCAGTATTTAAGTAACCGTTCAGTGCTGAAATTTGTAATATTGAATGTATAGGACATCCATTTTACCTATTTGAAGATCACAAATCCTGGAATTTTCTTATTTCTAGTTGAAAAAGAAAATCTGCTTCATTCAGAAATCCTTATTTGAAAAAAGGAAAAGTTAAATTTGAATCTTAGTGTACTGTAACTGTGTCTTCCTTGAATCATTTTAATTGTCATCTAACGTCAGTTGTTTTAGTTTAAGAAAATTCAGTTGACCAAAAAGACACAAGTCCAGGACACAAGTTTGGCTTCATTCAGAAATCCTTATTTAATAATAATAATAATAATAATAATAATAATAATAATAATAATAATAATTATAATAATTATAATAAAGTTCAATTTTAATGTTAGTTTAAATGTGTCATGCAGAAGTATAGGGCCCTTCGATAGAACCAACTTCATTTATTTGGGGGTTCCCCACTGATGCTGGAAATGAAAGTGAGGCATGGGAACCCATTGATATGAAAAATAGTGAATTCTGGCCAACTCAGATATTTTGGATGGAAGCGATACCTAATAAAATAGCCCTTTGTGATCAAGTTGAAATGCATGAACATAATCCTTATCAGTCCAGAAGAATTTCTCCCTGTGGAAGACTCTCTGAAGAGAGAAAAAGACAGGCACATCCTTAACTTACAGTGTGGGTGTCATAGAACTAGGCTGACCCAAGCAGGACCAAAAACATGCCCTGCTTGCACACACATGGTCAAACATTGCAAAATGATTATTTTTTGTATTATTATTTGTTTATTTAGCAGATGCCTTTATCCAAGGTGACTTAGAGACTAGGGTGTGTGAACTGTGCATCAGCTGCAGAGTCACTTACAACGTCTCACCCGAAAGTCTGAGCACAAGGAGGTTAAGTAACTTGCTCAGGGTAACACAATGAGTCAGTGAGCGAGCCAGGATTTGAACCAGGGACCTCCTGATTACAAGCCCTTTAACCACTGGACCACACAGCCTCCTATTTTGAATGCAATGATGTACATGGTGCATCACTCTCATTTGAATGTTGATCCAGAAAATGTAAAGAGAATTGAATGTTTGGGATGTGATGCAGTTTACCCAGTTAAACAAACTCATGGGAAAATTAGAATGCAAAGATGGGAGTCCGACTAGGCGGGTTCAAGTTTTATGCAGGTATTGGGCACTTAAAACTGTTCCCTACACTTGCGATGGATCCCAGAACCAGTGGTTGCTTTACAGATCCACTGAGAGCGGAGCCGGACTTTCAGTCTTGCTGGGAGCAGGCTGACATTTGGGATGCGAATTGGACACCATAAAAGACCATTTGTTACAAGTAACTGTTAAGGGCAATAATATTATAAGGAATATTATTACAGAAATATGTGTTAGCCTAAAATGAAAAAAGATTCAGTAAAACTGAGGGACACTTCCCTAATGCAATAATCCTGTGAGAGTGCCCCTTAGAATGTGCATTAGTCTAATGTTTTATCAGAAGCAGCCTAACCTAAACAGAGGCCCATTGCTTAAAAAATTATCTAAAAAATACGGGGAGCCTCTTGGTACCAAAAGCAAGGTTACATTTACTGATTTACACAAATGCTTTAACTCAAAGACAAGTTGACTTTATTCTTATCTAAGGGGAATGGATATATTTTAAATCAAGGTTGGACTAATGGACAGAACAGATGCTTTAAATCAGGGACACCTCATCTACATAATCGTTATCTTAACAAAGTGGTAGAACTCCATGGTACAACAGAAATATATTTAACTTTACCTCATATTTATCCTGGGTTTAGAAAAATAGGGAAAAGCTTGGTACTGCATATTATTAATCTTAAAGGTGTAGCCGGACACTAGAAAGCCAGATGTTTTAGGTTTAATTAAACCTTATGACACACGAAGCAGAGAAAAAGTTTTATAAATATCAAGGCAAAACTGCAGTTTATTTATCAGTTGAGTTTGGTAACACAGACTGAGCTGATATGCCCCTTGAAGAACTTTCTTGTGAAGGTGACTGCTGGTCGTATTCAAAAGCCTGTTAGTTTGGTAAGCCTAATTCTTTCATTTGTATCTCACCTATATTGACGCATTAGGCTGCGAGGACAGGATTATTATATTTAGCTTTAGAGGTTGTATTGTCTGCTTTAGGCTAGCATTGGGTGCTCTTGGCTAGTAAATATTGTAACCATATTGCTTTATAGTATTGATGCTGTTAGTTTGCGCAGAGACCGGATTGCCCGGAATGTCTATGAGCTAGGATTCAAGTCGATCTGCGATCACTCGATCCATTTTAAATGTTAATAAACCGAAGAAGTAAATTGATTCATTAAACTGAATAAACTGAGTCTCTGTGATTATTCTTGATTGTCTGTTGTCTGGGTATGTTAAAATCTGTAAGCCAGTACACAAACTGTCCACTTACAGGAGATCAAACCATCTATTCATCCTCCTGATCCGCCCCTAGTTCTATTAGAGAATAAAGGAAGTGCACAAACATGATACGTCACATTTTATGGATGTATGCGAGGCTTATTTAATGTAGTTGTTTTTTTACTCATGTTTAAACTAATTAAATATATACTAAACATTTAAGAAAATGTTATAGTTTAAACAATTAAATGTTTAAACTATTACATCCCTAGTTTGGCATAGGTCCCATTAGTTTTTACTGTAGTGGTTGTTTTGTGGACTACCAGTACTGATAAACTACATGACTGTTTCGTAACTTGTTTCCTGCAACCTCCAGACATCCATTTGATTAAAAATTATTTTGTTTACTACTGATCTGAATTGAAATAACTTGGGTCCCCTTAATCCACTGGCCATTAGGGTTTGAAAGAAAAGAAAACGCATCTTTGCTCCAAATGATGCCTTTATTAATACATTAAAACAGAAAGAATTCTACCATTTGTTCTCTCCACATCATAAAATTACATATTTAAAAGTACTTTAAATTGGTTTTAAATAGATCTGGTATTTATATTGTTTAATCAGCTCATCAATATAAGGAGTTTAAGGCCTCAGTAAAAAACACAAAGAAAAAAAAAAAAACACTTAGTCACATTTTTCTCAAGCCACAGGTACTGTACCAACACAACAAGTCACAAATCACAAACAAATCTGTATTGTCACCTTTTTTTCCAAATAAATACAAATTAAAATGTGTTAAGCTTTAGTGATCTGTTGCTGTAGTCCACTTAGATCTCAGCACATACAAAACAGTGTTGTAAAATCAATCAGTGTTTATAAATCATGTCATGATCATTTCTAATCAGAGCAGATGCATCTCATTTTCACATAATCCATCAAAAGTCAGTCTATCGGGTTTTAACTTGCAACAGCATCCAAACGTATAACCTTATAACTGAGTTTGTGGTATTTCTTACAGATGTAACATACTGTACCCAGATTAGATTGTTACAGGGGGATTGGTTCATGGATACATTTGTACCAGCTGTACTGGGAGATAAGACACATTTAATACCCATACCAAGTGCTCTTTAATTTCACCCACAAATGTAATTCAACAAAGCTTAGAGAACCTGATATTACAAACATAAAAACCCTCAAAGCTAATGTAACAACTCAGTGGTAAATGTCAATGTATCTCAGACAATTTACAAATTCTTAATAAAGTATGGTAACGCTTTATATTGCGTGGCATAAATTAATATTAAATAGATATGCAATTGCATATTAAATCAATGTTAAATTAATATTTAATAGATATGCAATTGATATTAAATTTACGTTCAATTATTCCTTGTTACTTTCCATTAACATTTAAGTCAGATTAACTGTATTTTCAATTAAAAACAGGTAAACAATGAGAAATTATTATATATTTTCAAGAGTAACAAAACGTAATATAAATGGACGTGATATGCAATTACATTTTCAATCGACATTTGGTTAACATTTAGCAAGAAACCAGCTTTTGTATATGTGTTAAATATTAATTTAACATGAATATGCAATTGCATATCTATTTAATATTAATTTATGCCACAGATTATAAAGCATTACCGAAAATATATAGGGAACTCCCCGTTTTGCATGCCTTCAGATTCTAGCAAGATTCAGAACGGATGGCAGTGAAGAGCTGTATCTCTTACAGATGTTAAGTGTGATTTCTGCTCTTCAAAGAGAAACATTGGCAGCTCAGCTGCTTGAGATCCATATAATCTATATTTAAATAATTCAGAAGCGCTAAGTAGGAACCTGCATCTGAAAAGTCTGACTAACAGATTACTGCACTCATTTTGGGTGAGTATGGCAATGTTTAACTTATTAAATTATCACCCTTCTAGCTGCATCTCAATAAAGCTAATGATTTAAAAAAAAATATTTCTAAAATTATTGCTTAGTTTGCAAATTTTAGCTTAATGTAACAGGTAATTTTCTTATATTTAAATAAATGTTCTTAATACATTTGATCTGCATAACTAAATACATTGAAAAATACAATGGATATTTTGGTATCTCTCTAAAACAATACAGTATATACAATAGAACTTGGGTTTTGCTACTGCCTTTGTAATGCCCTTCAAGTGTAGAGGCATACAGTGTACAAGATTTTGCCTTTCATCCCTTAAAATGGTTCTGTCTTCTGTTACTTTTGAACTTATGGAAACTCCTAAGGCTTACTGCCTTTAACTGGGAATAAACTAACAAAAGGACAGGGATCATGATCATGTATTGTCTAATACTTCTTTGATACCTGCATATGTTAGCTGAGGTTATTGGCAATGAAATTCAGTTCATCATTTTTTTCTTTTAGGCATCTCAGTTGCTCATGAAGAACACTTTCCTCCAAGTCTTTCTCTGTTGAAAAAAAGGTAAGCTTGTATAAAGAATGGCTTCATTATAATTAAGGCTGTATTTTTTTTACATGGTTAGCACAGATTTTACAATTTCTGTGAAATGTACCCATTGCCATGTAATATGTAGTTCCCTGTGACAATTTCCATTTCTGAAAGAATAGTGTAAAAATATTTAGAAAACAATTTCGTATCTGCCACTCGGTTAAAATAAATCCACGCAAGTACCAGCTTTTTCATTTTGACTTGTTGTATTGAAAGCTCAGTTCGCATCTATTGGACAGCAAATACTAAACAAAGACACAGTTGGTCCAAATTTATTTTATTATCCACTAAAACCAGTCAATTAATTATTTGCACCGACGAAAGCAACCAATCCTGTACCTTCAACTGCAGAGTCAGCCAATCACAGCCTGTCAGCTTGTCTGGAGCTCAGACAGCATCTTTCAACAACAACAAAGCTGACACTGTCCAGATAAAATAAAAGCAGCTATTTCAAGTTATTTATTTTTTTTCTCTCATTTATTTATGTGATTCTTTATGAACATTTTTGGGACTGAATCATTACAAGTTCAAGGTGCTCAGATGCATAACTCCTGTCATGGTCAGCAGCCCACGGTAGAGCCTTTATCAATGGGCACTGTCGCTTAAATATATTTTCATCCCTGAAAAGTAAATAAGCAACATTTCCCCTATTGATGCACTACCTGTTGCACTGCATTTAGGAACCTTGCAGTTGGTTTAATTTGCTTCTGGTAAATAACTGAACACTGCATGATTTCTGCACAACTTCAACGAAAAAGACAGCAGGTGCATCAAAGATTGGAAATATTTCTGCTAAAGATTTTTACATTTATTTAAGTTTTTATTTTGTTTGATAATTCACTGACCGTGAAAATAGAATGTCTTAAAATGTGGACATAAAAAACTAAATATTCTAGAATTTACTGTTTTTCAGATAAGCATTTGAATATTTAGGAAAATTGAGAACATGATCAATTTTGAATGTGGCAATGCTATTTTTTCATAAACATGTTATGTTTAATCATGGAATATCTTAAAATATTTTAGACCATGAAATAAGCCATTTTTTTCACAGTGAAAAAAATACAGACCAAATTATACTGTACTACAGCCCAAGACAGTTTTATAAGATATATTATTTGAGAATCATGTTCTTTTACACATGTCCACACAAAGACTGCGTATGGCCTTTTTATCCTTTCCAATACAACTACTCAAATCACACTGCCTTAGAGTGGGGGAAGAATTCATGGACTTTCTCTGCCTACCTTATCGGCTATCTGTTCCATAAGCAGGAGCTAATTTTAAATGTAATAGGACATTTTGAAGATCTTTCAGTATTTTGCTTATGCATTCAGTAGAAACCATCCAAGCTAAAACTTTAGTATGCTAACTTACCAGAAACCTTGAATGTAAGTAAGTATCGCGCTCTGAAATGTACAATTATCATTTGTTATTTATCCAAGTACCATTCATGTCTTAGCTTTCCATCCAAAATTGCAGGGAGGTGGGCTGCAATGGAAAAACTGTTACCTTCTGTGTACTCTTGGTAGGTTTTGAACACAGAGGCAATGCCCTGCCATTTCGTCTGCCACTCCATCTCATCCTCATTGGCAGTGCCCTCACTTTGGCTCTCTCCAGATTGATCAGAACTCTTTGTCTGCCCTTTGTGCCTTAGCTGAAAATTGAGAGCTGGTATTGTATTCTGTATAACTCGCTGTCAAAATATAAATTAATGAAGAGTAATAACAGTAGTGATAAAATAACCAATTTGAAAATTAGCACCCTTTATATCAGTGGCTTACAGCATTCTAGAGGGCCTTGTGTGCCCCTTAGTACAGAGCTATTGATTTGCTATTGCCACTAGATACTCATTGAAGATCATTTGGTAAGGGTTCTTGGAGGCAGCGTAGTCCAGTGGTTGAAGTCCAGGGCTTGTAACCAGGTCACCGTTTCAAATCCCACTGACTGTGTGACACTGAGCAAGTCACTTAACGTCCTTGTGCTCCATCCTGCAGATGGTATGTTAAATCAATGTCCTATTGTAAGTGACTCTGCATATAATGCACAGTTCACAGCCTACCTCTGTAAAGCGCTTTGTGATGGTGGTCCACTATGAAAGGCACTATATAAAAATAAAGATATTATTATTACTGATACTTCTACTTTAAAATGGTTATGGCCCTCATTCTTTTACACAAGTTCTAATTTATTTTTTTATAACCTATTCAACTTAGGGCACACTAAGACCAGACCAGACAAGGCCAAAAGCCCTTTGCTCGTCACATCCATTGTTAATGGAGGCAGCTGTTTTGATTTCTGCAGATTCTGTTCTGGGAGGTGGATAGTGTGTATGTGCCTGAACAAGACTCAAGGACTCTCTGAAACGAGTTTTGGTTGCTGTCAATTTATTGCGGTTTCAAAACACATATATAAACAGTTTTTTTCTCCCTAATTGTATCAGAATATTCTTTATGGATTAATTGTTACTATTGTACTATTTAAAGGTTAATGTGTGTTTTTAAAAAATAAATGCAAATTATTTCCTGATTTTCATTCATTATTGCATATTTTCAGTGTTTACAAAGTTTAGTCTTTGAGATACCTCTTGGTCATTGTGAAAAAGTGTCTGAGTGGATACAGGTGCAGGAGTGATGCAGTGCGTGAATGAAACAGACTGAGATGATTATAATCCGGTTTGGAAAGGATTTTATTATTTGTTTTCCAGGTCTGGCGACCAAACAATAATCCCCCTGCAATGCACACCAATGTGTACTGCACGGGGTAAATAACAATAGGATTGCAGTCCCAAATAATAAACAATAATATCCGCCCCACAATAATACAAACACGGTCACCAGTCCTGGGTACATGCAGTAGTGCTCGTGGTGGGTGATACAGTTTATTTTGTGACAGTGGTGAAGTGTTGTTCCGGCTTTGTGCCTGGCCCAAGGCAACAGCTCCGGAAACGTGTTAGCTGTCTGGTGATTCACCAACAAGACAATTACTAACAGACAGAACAAAACAAACAAAACACTCACAAAACTGCTACGTTCTCTGGGGTCTCTCACAGTCCTTCTAGGTTAAAATACAAAACCAACACGAAGGAACAGATTGCGATTACGCTGTCACACATGACCCCTTGGTAAACGAGTGCAATCACCTCTCCAATCTGTGGCTGCCACGTCGTTTCCCTTCCGGTTCAATGCTTTCTTGCAACGGGGTCTCGCCTTCATCCAGACTGGCCGACTTTCCGACCCTGGGAAAGAACTGTCAGACCAGCCCGTCCAAAGAACTCTGTTCTCGCTGCTTAGCACCCTCACAGGTCAGGAGGGAGATTACAACCAAGAATTATTGTATTTCTGTCACAGTCATATAAATGTATCTAGGTATTCTGGGCCCAGAAGTTACCACCTCTGCATCTGATCCCCACTTCTGATTCACTACATTTATGCTTAATTTTCTTTTAAGGCATCACATCGAGGGGGCTCCCGAGTGGTGCATCCGTTAAAGGCACTCTGCGTGGAGTGCAGGATGCGCTCTATAGCCTGGAAGTCGCTGGTTCGAGTCCAGGCTATTCCACAGCCGACTGTGGACGGGAGCTCACAGGGGGCAGCACACAATTGGGCGAGCGCCGCCCAGGGGGAGGGAGGGTTAGGTCGGCCAAGGTGTCCTCGGCTCACCGCGCACCAGCGACCCCTGTAGTCTGGCCAGGCACCTGCGGGCTTGCCTGTAAGCTGCCCAAGAGCTGTGTTGTCCTCCGACGCTGTAGCTCTTGGGTGGCTGCATGGTGAGTCTGCAGTGTGAAAAAAAGCGGTCGGCTGACGGCACACACTTCAAGTGTTTATCTTCGCCCTCCTGAGTCAGGGGTGGTAGCGGTGAGTTGAGCTTAAAAAGATTATTGGCCATTCCAAATTGGGAGAAAATAATAAAAAATAATTGACAACGACTAAATTAAAAAAAAAAAAAACGTATCACATCGGAAAAAGAAAAACACTTGTGGAGATGAAGGTGTATTTTACAATGATCTAAACAGTGGCTATTTAACTACATATCATTCCTGCTTGGCTTTTCCAATAGGGTTATTTAAAATGTTAGGTTATTATCATAACCCTGGTTCCTAAAAATAGAAATGTGTGACTGATCAACTACTGATTATTTAATTAGCTGACAGTAATGCAGATTTATTAAACTCATGCAGACTATGGCCGAGGGGTTAATAAGATAATTAATAGCCAGTTAATTCCTCAGCCATAATATAAAAGACATGCAGCTTTGGCTGCATGTTGAATGTTCAGGAGTGGAGAATGGGAGTAGAGAGACAGGAGATAAAAAGAATAACTACAAAGAAACAATTGCTACGATACTTGGTTAAGTTATTTCTTGTCTGTCTATTTCTTTTTGGCCATCATGCCGTTTGTTTTTATAAAAGTGTTTTCGTTTGTTCAAACCTTTTATTTTATTTATTTAATAAACGTGCAAGCAGCGCTTTCATTACCCCAGCACTGTTGCCTGTGTCCACTGCCTTCCGGGTCTGACGTCACCACCAGCCATCCTGGTCACAAGGCTTCATGTGCATCAAGCACCACATTAAGCCTCCAGTGAGGAACAATATCCTTCATAGGCAGCCAAAGCCGGCGAGCTCCTTTTAAAAATTGCCCCGCCAGGAAGTAAGCTCCTGGGGAGACAGAGTCAATCCTGACATGGCAAGCTAAAATAGCTGCCAGATGGACCTTTAATGTAGAGGGGGATTTCCCATCATCAGACAGGTCAAACAGATTTCCCTGCAAAAATTACAGTATAACTGCCATGGGACAGGTCGTGGGGTCAAAACCCAGAGGCAGGCACCATGTCTGAAAGACGCCCCACTTGTACCCGTACTGGGAACTCGTGGATGCTACTCTGGCATTTTGCAGGGTGTTAATAACCCTATTGGACAGACCAAGGTGGCTTAAATGCTGGTAGTGGAACCATTTCGGTAACTTTGCACCGAGTCGGTACAGTACCGGGGTGGAACCGGGCCAGTACCGGGACAGTGCTGGGACGGTTTGGTGCCTTAGCGCCGGGTCGTTATGGTATGGTACAGTGTTTGGAACCGGTCGGTTCGGTGCCATAGGGCCAGGTCGGTGCGGTACCATTGGTATGGTACAACACTGGGATGGAACCAGGAGTTTGGTACCGGTACGGTACTGTCGTTACGGTACCGAATTTTGAACTGAAACAGTACACTGGTCAGTTAGGTGCCTGAGCACTGGGTCGGTACGGTACGGTACCAAGATGGAACCGGGATGGTTTGGTACCTTAACTTAAGTTGACTGACATGCTCTCCTTACAGGAAAAATGATGCTGAGTTCTGTGCATGCAGTCCTTTGATGCCCTCGGGGGCAGGTATGACTGTCACAGAGGCTCTGCGAGCAGCTTGATATATCTTATTCAGGTTTCAGTGTCTTCAGGAGGTAAACACCCATTAGGTAATGGTTACATTTTGTACTTGAAAGGGAACTGTGCTATCCTAACTATAAAGTATTACACCTTTTTACTTGGATGTTTTCAAGGGTAAGTGACATATGTTCCATCTATGTGGAACAAAAGATTGTACAATCAAGTTATTATGTTCTCTCATTTATACAAATAATCAACTGGAATTAAATGGAAGTTTCATCATGATTAGGTTTCTATTTCAAGTCTAATGATATATCATGCCCTCCCAAGCAGAAGTACTGGGGTCTTCCAAATCCCATGTTTGTTGCTGTCGTGTGTTTCAAAAAGCTTACAATATTCAAATAATCTTTAACCATTCCTAGTTTTACAACTGTGTACTTTATGCTAGTGGATAATACTAGTTAATATACTGTATTATAAAGAAGCCCACTGAACTTAGTGTCCATTTAGAAAAAACAAGACCTTGCTCTTTAATGGCACTTATTTTCTATACAAATTGGATTTAGCTTTTACTAAAATTAAATACAATGATTTTTACCTTCTCTTTGAAAAGGAACTAGGGGCTTTAATTCAAGGTGTGCAAGAAACTGTTTCTTTTCATCTGAGTCCATGGCTCCATTTATTTCCTGAAACGGACTGTTTGACTTGGCAGCAGAAAGCAGGGTTGGTCTACTCTTCTGTAAAGGGGGTACATCTGGACTGGAGTCACTTAGCAACCGCCACCTCTTCCTTTGCTGCTTCTCTCCTTCCTTTCTAGTGGCAAGACCAAGCAGCTCAAGAAATACCACTTTCTATGACAATAATAATAATATTAAGAAGAAGAATTAAAGCACCAGATTTTACATAAACACTATTCCATTTCCATAGAGAAGTTCTGGTGCCTTTTTAAAAATCAGGAGTTTAAACCTTCAGAATCATGCCTTGCCTCCAAGTACATTTGGTACAACAGAGTGTAACCATTAACTAGTCCCCCTGCAACACTCTGCCTCCAGTAGAGAAATATATTGGTATGAAATACCTATATTGAGACAGCAAGGATGCATTTTTAAAAAGTTACCAGGAGGTGATGACTGAAAAAATCTGTTAACTTTATAACAAGACATTTCAAACTGTGTCGGTGCGCCCCACTCTGTGCATATTTTATGTTTATATGTATGTAGTGGTGCACGGAGTGTGGGTTATGTAGCACGAGTGATTTAAAATGTATATTTGTATTTAGGCACAGGGATTGCACAGTCACTTCACGTGGAGAGTAAGTGTGTATTTGTAGTGGGCACGGGGAGTGCACAAATGAGTTAATGTGCCAGGAATCAAGTGACCGATTAATTAGCAATTGAGTCCTGGCACAGCTGTATATATAGAGGCACGAATCACTCAGTCAGTGTTGGTGTGTTCAGAGTCGGAACAAGAGATATGAGTCATGAGAGAGAGAAAATGAATATCTATAAACAATTGCTACCCGTGCTGGTTTTGCACCAGCACAATACTTGTTTGGTTTTGTCTCTGTTTGTTTGTCTGTTTGTTTTGGCCATCATGCCGTTGTTTCGTCTTGTGTAAAACTTTTGTTTTGTTTATTTATTATTAAACCGCGCACCAGCGCATTCACTCACAAAACTGTTGTCTGTCTACTTCCTGGCCTGACGTCACCACAAGCCAGCCTGTTCACACAAACCCATGCCAAGTTGCTCTTACAGTTTAATTTGTATAAATCTTTGAGTGGTGTGTTGTGGTTAATTTAGTCAAATATTATCAAATACATTCACTGTATATGACTCTCATCTTTCTTTGTGAATGAGGTCTCTTCATTAAACATTGTAACAATAGATTAGACAGTTGAAGCTTATAATTTGGCAGTTGTTTCCTATATGCGTCAAACCTTTTTTTCTTCGGGAAGTGTGAAAAGTAACAAAATAACTGAATGTTGCTGCTTTCCTTCCAGAGATATTGCACATAAAATGTCCTCTTACCCCAGGTGAGTTGTCCAGTTTGATAGGTGGCTCTGCTGTAAGTCTGCTCACCAATGTACTCATCCTTCTCTTACAGGTTCCATGAGCAGAAAAGTCACAGTTAAAGGGCAGTCCTAAACAAGGCGATATATTTACATGACTATAAGTGCACTGTTTTAAAATAATAATAATAATAATAATAATAATAATAATAATAATAATAATTTTTTTAACTTTAAAAAGGAGCTGGCATAGTTAACCTTAACCAATACTTCAAGTGCAGCACAGAAACCAGGACTAAAAGACACAGTTGGAAATGAAATGGAGATAGACACTTCTTCATATAAAGAGTGGTGAGGGTATAGAATGGTCAACTAGTCTTGTTATTGAGGCAGATTCACTTGGATCCTTTAAGATCCAACTTGACAAAGTTTTGAGATCAATCAGCTACTAGGTACCATATGAACTTAAATGGGCTGAATGGCCTCCTCTCGCTAGTACATTTCCTTATAAAGTTCACTTTATAGGCAGGAACTCTGTAGATGACTATCTATAATACTCATGTACTTCCTCAAATACCCCTGTAATGTAATGCTTATCAAACCTCTTACCTCTTTTCTTGTCCTGTTTTAATTTCCTTTCTAAGATATCTACGTTGCTGACAACAGGCCTCTGTATCAGCAGAGCCTTGGTGTTAGTTCTGTGACTGTCTGGGTCCATACTGTGTGGCATAGCTGTGTTTTGTACCTGAGAACTTGTAATTTTTCTGCGATTTGTATTTCCTGCAGGTGAAGTGATGGATAAATCCAAACATTGTTCCTGGGAGTCTTGGAGGGTGCGATCTCTCCCAGTACTTTCCTGCTTAGAGTTGTTATTAGCCACTCTAAGATAATAAGGGGCCTGAGTTAATAAATCTGGCATGGAACCCATCCCTGAAACATTATGTTCCAGTGATATACTTTTGTCCCTACAAGGCCTTTGTTGTTCTGACGTGCATATCTTCAGTGAGTGTGTTGTTTTGCCGGTGGCCTTGCAATAATTTCTGCCATGTTTGTCCCAGGCCCTGTTATTTTCATATTTGCTTTGCTGACTGAAGTCCAGTGCCCCTGAGGAATCCTGTGGCTCTGTTGACATATCTCTGAAGAATTCTCTTGAGCATGTGGCAGGTGAAAAATTATTTAACGGTTCTGTGTTGCATAGATGTGCTCTGTCTTCTCTGTATTTAAGTCTACCAAAAATATACAATATAAAGCACACAATTTAAATACAAAGAAAATAAAAAACAAAGCTGCTCCTAGACAGTAGTTTCAATGTTCTATGCCATTAAATCAAACTTATGGACATAAGATGACACATCCCTGTATTAGCATGTGTATGATACAATAAGTAAGGTATAAACCATGACGGGCCATGCGGTTCCGATTATATACCAGGCCTGGGGTGGTGATAAGGTAAGCCAAGGGCCCTTACCACAACAGAAGTGGTATGAATCATCAGAACCATGCAGCCTGAGTGGTTTGTACCGCTTATAACACAGCTACCTGTCATTTGGGGGAAGAAAAATAATTAAAATAATTAAAACAAATTTTAAATTAAAACATCCGTATTATTGTGTATACATACGTAGTGTAATATAGTCCCAAATTAATTGAATTTAATCTATCGTTCACTTATTAAAATTAAATTGCACATGTCCGTTTATTGTGAATTTCTGCATTTAAAGTGGCATCTCCAAACTACAGGACTGAGCACAAGCTGATGATATGGATTGTCTGGGCGGAGTTTCAAATTACACCGAGGGAGGCAGGGAAGCAGATGTGATGGAGGCTGAAGCTGGAGCTTGAGGTGAGTTTGTGTCCTTGTTATATGCGAGGCACACATATTGAAGTCCGTTTTCATCCTTTTGGATCTCAAAAGATATTTTTGTTAGTTATCTGACACCCTTATGTCCACGTCATTCCAGATTAAGTTGAAGATCGAACTAGACTTTACGCACCAATCCGACTGCGGTGTAAGTGGACAGTGCCTCAGTTTCCCGCAGACGCGTCAAATCCAGGCCGGTAATTCTCGGGGGGGTGGGGGAGGGGGGGTGTCTTGCCTTGTCTTTACCTGTTTTTCTAAACGTTTTCCTGACTGACAGGAATACATTATTCCTGGTTTTAAACTTGCTGTCAACAGAGATGTTAAAACTACTACTGTTAAAATATCTATTTAGTCCATACAATTCCCTTAATGTTCCTTAAAATGAATGTCCATATTTCTTTCTTTAAACCAGTCTAAGTACACTAACAGCCCATGCTGTAGTTTTTTTGTGTTTTCTTCTATTTCATTCAGCTGTTCCTCATCTGCTGTTATGTGTTACTCTTGACAGTTGCTGGGGCACTTATTTTATTTGTATTTTTTTTCAGATGGACTGCTGTCTTCACTCAGGAAGTTGGTGCTGCACCAGTTATCTGGAGTTTCATCACCAAATATATTAAAGGAAATAAGTGGAATGTCACTCATTTTTGGCTGTGGTTTTGTAACTAATAACAAATAAAATGGCCCTGTTATAAGACATTAATAAAGTACATACAGTATTTACAATACTAACCCTCTGAAAAGCTTGACTAAATGTTGTCAACAAACTAGGTAATAATACCTTTTTTTTTCCATTTTAACTTTTTATTGTAACTTTAATATAGATTACTTTATATAAATTAAACAAGTGGTATATTTTTTTATATTTCATAAGAGGCCTGAGTATATGTGATAACATACTATGACATATGTTTTGGAGTTAACAGCTATTATAAAGTATAGTGAACAATCTGGATACTGTAGACCTACCATTTTAAATACCAGTGTATAACCCTGATTGAGGAAACTACAACATACCAGAAACAGCAACACAATGCATTTGGTACTGATGGTACTTCACAAGAATGCATTAACAGTGTGTACAGCTTGACACTATTGTGATACCATTGGCATGTCATGTGACTGTTACCATCCTACCAATGGCTCATACCAGCTGCCTTTCTGCTATCATTCACGTAGAACCATTGGCATTGTGATGCCACTGCATTGTCATCGAAAATGGTAAAGGTCCTAATGAACTTAATGGTTAATAATAATGTTAATTGTTTTTTAAAAATTACTCATTTTGTTGTGTCTTTATCTTTAAATTGATCTTACCTTGTGCCACCAGTTTTTTTGCCAATGAAGTTGTTAGCCTTTTTGTTTAAGTTCTTTTGGAGATGATTTTGAGTCTCTCTCATGGTGACAACATCTGCCACTCTTTCTAACAGTGACGGCCTGTTTGCTTTATCAATGTGTAGAGAGGAAGATGAGGGACTTAAACACTGAAGTCAGTTTGATGAGGATAAAACAGGGCCAGTGGTATTCTTAGTTTCTGAGGTTCTTTGTATTCTCCCAAATGAAATATCATTTGGAATCTCTGAAAATCAAACCCAAAAATAGCAAGGCTTTGGTTATCTTGTAGCATGAATGAAAATAGTAATGTTCAGCTGGCAACTTCAAATTTCAGTGTTTTGGAAACTCTGGTACTGTTCATTTTGACCTATGACCAGAGATGGTGGCCATATTGTGGACTATTTGGTTTCCAAACAATACACATTTAACATTTTGAGAATTTTGTTTTATTATTGGTAACAGCTGTATTCTGTGTAGCTTTCTTTTAAGGAGAGAAATTCTCCTTCCAAATGCAAATAACCTAATTAATATAAAAATACGGGAGGGTATATTTAAATGTTTCTGTCTGAGTTCAAATGTGGCCTTCCGTGACTTCTGATATCATGAAGCTTTCTTAAACTGGGTTTTCACAAAATGCAGCCTGCCTCATTTGGCCACCGAAAAACTATAGTAAAAAACGGTAAAGGAAACCAAACAAAAACCTTATAGCCTTACACAAATACAAAAAAAAAAAAAAAAAAGAAATCCAACATTCTATAAGAATGTGCTGTGTAGTTATCCATGTATTATTTGCTAAACATTTTTGACTCCATATGCATTCATTATAAACCTATTATTAACATACTATATATTATATACCATTTTTTCTACGGATCTGTAGCTTCAGCAATTCTGATCCTTACGGTAGTCTATGAACAAAGTTAGAATCCAGAACTTTAGGTAAATTATATAAAAATGATCCAGTCAAATTGTTTAGTACAGTACATTTTGAAAATACAGGTAGTAAATCTACAATAGGCTACCCTACTCGCTCACATTTCCTACTATATAATATAGTAATACAGTGCTACCCCATATAACGCAACCTGTTATAGTGCGGAATCGGTTATAACATGGTAAGGTCGTGGCTCCCATTTCCCCCATAATGTAATCTGACTGGCAAAGGTTGGTGAACGTTCCAGATACTTTAAGTGATCCTGGTGATTTTATTGTGAATTATGCTATGATAGAAACTCAAGAAAAGAAAACAAAACCTACAACACTGTGATTTTGTTTTGTTGTTTTTACATTATTTACATTATTGTGTGTGTGTGTGTGTTTGTTTGTTAGCAGGGAAGTGGTAAGCTTGCCTCAGCCGGGATTGGTGGGTGACGTCCGGGGATGCGGGGACATGAAAGCATATAGGGGGGTGCCCACATCAGCGCGGGCAGAGCTGCGTGAGACAAGCTGCTGTGTGAATGTGCTGCTGTGAGAGTGCAAGACTGTTTATTGTTTTTGGTGTGGCCCAGGGAATAATTGTTCCAATAAACCGTGGATTTGAGTACCTGCAAATTGTGTTTGTGTCTCTTTCTTTCATTTTCCACCATACACTACAATATTAATTTGGCTTGTGGGCATTGTAAATCATTTTGGTAACAAAAATGCCAATATTCGTTATAAGGAGAAACACAAATAATGCGGTCTCCTAATTATGGACTCCGACAACCCCATTATAACGGGGTAGCACTGTATTAATAATAATAAATACCTGAATCTGAATTCCGCTGGGACAGGCTCTCGCCCGTAGAACGTGGTTATATATTGTGGTATTGTTGTTATTGGGGATCCAATATACCGGTAGTCCATACAAGTTCAACACATTTTTCTGTAGATGCTAATCCACCCAGGCAATTTTGTAAATGTTGTTGTCTTTTTGAACACATTTGTGGAACCAACCTTTTTTCATGTTTTCAGTATAAAGTTGCGCAAGGTTACGTCACAAATGGGATAGTCACTGCTGAATTTCTGTGAACATATGGTACGGCTTTCTGACTTATTTCCTTGCAAAAAAAACCTTAATTGGTCAATTTGCGCAGCTTCTTAGCATGAGAAGGCGATTTACTCAGCCTTTTTAGCCATACCATGTTTTGGCAGCGCACTTCCTATAGCTTGAGAAATGCGTGTGATAGGTGTGTACTACGTCACATTGTCATGATAGTGGAGAGAGAATTGCATGGAAACCCCACCATTTAGTTATCATCTTATTGCTTAATGTGCAACCTACCTGTAAGAGAAGATGAAATGCCTTTCCATGATCCTGTTTCATGCCCCATTGTTTTGTGAAGAGGCTGAATGCTATGTCCAAATGAGGGAATATAAGGATGACTTTCAAGCCGACTTCCACCCGATATCTGGCCTTGTAGTGTTCTCTGGGATTGCGTGTTGTTGCATCTTACAGGGTATAACATTAGGTCATTAGGCCTTATTTTGTGGGTTTGTCAGAGGCTCACCCAGCAAAAGCTCTCCAACTCGTCATGCAAGCGGTTTGCAGGTCACATTGCCTTCATAAACCTACAGACTAAGTAATCTAAGTAAATCAGAGTAATATACCAGTAAATGGTAAAGATATTTAGAAAAATGTAAATATTTCAAACATATTTGGTAATAAGGAAAAGCCATTGAAATTTAGAAAACACAGAGTCTAAATAAAGATATCCCGACTCAAACAAATCAGCAATAAATAAGATAACATTAATAATAACTAAAATGGACAAACTTAAAGCCCTGATCCACCTGAATTGAACCCTGACATGTTCTATATCAAATGAAAGCTACATTTTATAAGAAGATATAAATAAGACCTAATATACACTTGGAATGATATTGCAAGTTGTATTTCCTTTAAAAGTTAAAAGCACTGATTTTAAGATCATTCTTAAATTAATATAGACACAAAGGAGACAGTGCTTAACACCTTCAGGACATGTCAATTCTGGAGCGAGCCAATTAGAAACTTCTCCAAACTCACTTTGTTCCAGACCACATAAAAACAAAAGCTTTTGGCTACTAAATTTGTGTTCAAAATGGCTTCCAAGCTGTTTAGTGTACCACTGCTCCATGGAGAAACCCAGTCTTGTTGCCGTAAAAGAAGTCCTTACTACTTTACCTAGGAGGATTCTAACTACACAATGGAAACTTCATGCAAGTATTACATATGGTTACTAGGTTATCTAAAAGAAGAGGCGAGCCATGATATAGAGTTGAAATCTATGATGCATGTGATTAGAAAACAAATATCTTACCATATAAATGTTAGTTGAAAAAGCTGTTCTAGAAATAATTAAGGTACTTCTTTTATTAATCTGATTGAATCCAGTACAATTTAAATAGATAACTATGAAAGATTTCCCATTACAGGCCTAATTGTTTTAACTTTTGGTATCTCATTAAGTCATTTTGAGAGAATGCCTTGTATGTAAATACTACAAGAGTTACTTTGTCACATACTGGTAGAAAATATCTTAGATAAGAATGAGATATTTCAGGATTGGCTTTTTAAGAACAACAACTCGATATTTGTTTTTTTTTGTTTGTTTTGTTTGTGGAAAACTAGGAAGGAGTTCCCATTGTAATTGCATGTAACTTACAGCTATTTTTTAACAAAGGATTTTGAGAGAATCTCTTATATTTAATTATATACAGTAGTTGTGTTGACTTATTACTTGAATACTATTATTGTTTTGTATTATTATTATTATTATTATTATTATTATTATTATTATTATTATTATTATTTATTTATTTATTTATTTATTTATTTATTTATTAGCAGACACCCTTACCCAGGGCGACTTACAGTTGTATACAAAAAAATACATATCAAGAATTACAGTACAAATGTGTGGTAAAGTCACAGAAGGAAGATAAGAGAGCCTTTGGTTGTCAAAAGCACTGTTTCCTGGTTCATGTAAAAAACCGCAGTAACATGAAATGTCCATCAGGTGTCATCGGTCGGCCACAATTAGTGTAGCCGACAAAACATCTGTACCCAATATCAGTATAAGGTAATGTGAAAATTGCTTGATTTGTATGATACATGTGGATTGTCAAACAATTAGCACCACGTATAAATAGGCTCCTTTCTGATAACTGGGGATGGGTGTGTAGGAGATTTGTGAAGGAGAGTACGGAGCGCGTTAAAAGAAAATAAAAGCTTGGTAAATCTTGTGTTAACCTGTGGGAAGATTATTCTGTGTCGGGGAAACGGTTTACCTGTCCTGACGGTAGTTAGAGAAAACTATAAGTGTATAGTCAGCATCTTCATGTTTTATTCTGTGTTTGTTTTGTTTTGTTTTTGTGCAAACCTATAAATAAAACATTTGTGTTGTGAACTGCAAACGAAGACTCCAGTCTCTTAAATCTTCAAATATTAGCCATGTTCATTCCGTGAAATTGTCTATTTTTCGCCGTGACTGTGCCGTGATTTTTACACATTTTACAGTGACAAAATCATGTCCTCAGTTATAGTAGATAAATCTGATGTTATTTTCAGAGGGTGACATGAGTATTTAACAAACTCCTTTTTTACCTAAACTAGTTTGCCTGTGTTGGTATCCAAACTGGAAAAATGTGACCGGTGTTTTTTTTTTTTGTTCTTCCAAGCCTTTCGTTCGGATATGAAAGCCCCTTGACATTTGCTGGTAAATCTCCCAATAACTTTAATTTGAATGGGTGTCTTCCTCAGGGCTGCCATATTCCAGAGGTTCAAACTTGGTTTTAATAGATGTAGAGTGTTTAAATTAAAGAAGGCTTACTTTAGAATTACTTTACCTTTGTTTTATCTTGTGTTGTCCATATAACACAATTTTTTTCAACATATTCCCAATATTTTTGATATTTTTTGTATTCACACATCATAGGTAAATACACTATGTGATTATAGTATATTTAATGTTTGCCAAGAGAACAATTTTTTTCTTCTAAACATTGCAGCGTATCCAGTTCATGCTCTCTCCTGCAACAATGCTAGTGCTCTGACTGAAATGAGGGATATTGTGGGAACAGAAATTATCCCTTTTTGAAGAAACTGAAAGAGTGTAGTAGTGAAGAACACTGTGTAACAGCTAAATGGAATTATGTCAACAAACCTGCCATCAGAATGGCCTGGCTGATGTCCTTGATGCAAACCTGTGGGCTTGACGCTGGCTGACTCAAAGAGGTCTATGGACAAGGGAAGTGTGGAGAAGTGAAGTGGGCAGAAGGTAGTTGTTTCAAGGAGGTGTAGAAAAGGTGTCCGAATGGATAGAAAATATGGGTCATCATACCTGTTGAAATAACAATTGATAAAGTATAAAATTAGGCTGCATTCAAACTGGGTTTGTTTCAAAATGTATCAATTTGCTTGCTATTTCACAGTTATCTCAGTTCTCAGTTATCTGAGAGCAAAGGGACCAAGTTCGTTTGGATGCGAGCTAAAGTTCGTTTTGTTCGTCCTTTTCCATTTTTTTTCAGGATCGAGTCCGTTTGTGTTCACAAAGCAGTTTGCAAGTGCACTCGGTTCCTTTTGTTATGGTCTGTGAACCAGATGTTTACAATATCCTGCAAGATGGCAGCTATTAATGTATTGCTACATTTCTTTAAAGTCTACAGTAAGAGAATAGTGCGGTATTCAGTTACGCAATACTGCACCATTCTCCAACTGCTGGCATTAAACAAAATAATTTTATTTTGTCCAGTTTGGCTTGGATTTTGGCCAAATTTCTATCAGAACTTCAGTTTCTTGCACTGTCCATGTGTAGTTCCCCAAAACATTTTGTTTTTTGCTCTACTTGTTTTCTCGAATATTAAATGAAATATGTGCAAAATGTTTACTTCTGAGTCAGGTATCCTTGTATAGTGTGTTTTCTATGTGGAAAAAGTTCACATATAGGTTTACCAAGTGAGCCAAACTTGGTTAGTTTGCCAAACGAACCAAGATCACCATTTAAGGTGGACTCAGTACAGTTCATTTCCCAAGCAGACTTTGTTGTTCACACTTTACACCAAACGTACCGAATTGTACCCAGTATATATATATATATATATATATATATATATATATATATATATATATATATATATATATATATATATTCATCAAATAGTATCTTGTTCTTTACATCACAAGATCACAATAACCTTTTTAAAAAACACCATGTGGGTAAATTGGTCTTAATTTAGACTCTTAGTTCCTCATGGTCATCTAGTTACACATGGTCACAAATTGTGAAAAAGAAGGTGCAGAGGTTGTTGTTTAAGCATGCTTAAAAACATTGTATAGTTTTAAAACAATTTTGTGTTCTACCAGTTCAGAGATTTGGAAATCTGGTCACCCTAGGTGACTGTTACAAATTACAATTAAATACAGTAACAGTGTTCCTCTTTATTTTCAGTGTTCCTCACTTTATTTTATCCTTTAAAATGAACATATTTTGACAGGTGCCTGTACTTGTAACACAATCTTACAACAACTTGTATCAGTGATACAATTCTTCAGTTTTTTTGGCAGTCTGGTAAATTTGATCCTCACAGGTTTAACTCCTTTAAGAACCCCTGTCCTCCCTTCCCCAGTGTGCCACTCAGTCCCTGTTGCTATGACAAACACCGTATTGCACACAAACTATGTGAGCCAATAATGATATTAATGCCGTAGCAGTTATTGAAAGAGATACATTTTTGTTAGAAAAAGTGCTGACAAAAGCCATCGGCTAAAAATAACTCTGCAAAACATCGTGCAACAGAGCATAAATAAACTTTTATGAAGATGGGAGGAAAGTTGTTTTGCCGTCTGCAGCAGGGGGATCTGAACCTGTGCTCTTGTCCCCATGATGGCTAGCTGGAACACTGCTGCAGCAGGGGCATCTGAACCTGCGATCTTGTCCCATGATGGCTAGCTGGAACACTGCTGCAGCAGGGGGATCTGAACCTGCGATCTTGTCCCATGATGGCTAGCTGGAACACTGCTGCAGCAGGGGGATCTGAACCTGCGATCTTGTCCCCATGATGGCTAGCTGGAACACTGCTGCAGCAGGGTGATCTTGGTTTCATACTGTGAGGGTATTTTTTTTTTTAGGGAGGGGGGTGGGGGGCAGGCAATTTTATGGTAATGACAGCAATCATCCTATGCCTAACCCTTTTATACTCTCCAAGAATGTTCACCTACAATCAAGCATTTTCTAGACTTGTAGACAATACTATAATAGCATCAAAGGGTATGAATACTTTTGAATTACCTTTTTTGGAGTTATGCAAAAAAATTGCTGAAATAAATAATTGTAGACATCTATTTCTTATAACTTTCTTTTCGTCATCCACAAAAGCAAAAGTTTTGCTACCATCTCCCAACAAGTACTGGCTTGACCATGAAATTGTATACAATATACAACACAATTATTTCTAACCAGCTAATACCTTAGTGACTATGTTGTTTTTGTGTAACTTTACTAGATGTATGCATTTAAATGTGAGGTTCATTTATTAAGAAAGCAGTTTGACTTATTTGGTAATTTCTAAAAAACATAAATAATACCTTAAAGGCGCGAAGAAGTTTAAAATGTTAGTCTGTGCCGTGCCAGAGGCTCTCTTGGCAGCCCTTCCTGTGGTTTTTCTTGGTAACCAATAGAACAGCGGTTCTCAAACCCCCTTCTACCAGTAAAAATTACTTTGCGACCCCACTGCCCTGTGTTATTGCAGAATAATTAGTATTGATAAGTAAAACATGCATTACAAGGCAATATCAACAAAACTAAAATATAGTCATTGCTTGTTTTTACAGCTAACAGTATAAAAAATAATAATAATAATACATTTAAAAAAAAATTGCATTACTTACCTAATGGGAGGGGTGAGCTTGCATGGATGAACTCAAATGCTTGAAACGGGGCTCCGTGTGGCTGAGGTAAAGGCGAAGGTCATCTTCAACAGTGAGGCAGGTCCTGTCCTTGTTTTTTAGTAAAGTGAGTGCAGAAAAATCTGATTCACAAAGGTAGGTAGACGGGAATGGCGTAAGCATTTTCATAACTGCAGATGGGTATTCTTGTCGCACAGAAATCCAAAAGGTTGATGAGAAATTCTGAGCTTCAGTGTCTCGTCACAAGAAAGGTCCATCAATGTTTCTTCTGCTGTAAGTGGCAAAGTAGCTCTTACAGACGCTTCAGTAATAAAGGGGTTTCAAATCCGCCCCTCTGCTTTCCGATCCATTTCAGGGTAGTACTCTTGAAACTGTAGCTGAAGGCTTTCCATAACGGATTGTAAGTCACTGTTTGACAAGGTGCTTTCATCCAAAAAGTTATCTAATAAATCAAATGCTTCCAGACTGCCACGATTTATGCGATCGTACCACAAGGCCAGCTTCTTGATCCAGCTTTCGATTTTGTCAATGAGAGTAATGACAGGTGTATCTCGTCCTTAGAGTGACATGTTAAGGATATTCAAGCGATCGAAAACCGCAGGTAGCTAGCAAAGCAATCCATTTCGCATCTACTAGCTTTCCGGGCAGCGGAGAATTGTTGTCAGAAAGACATATTCTCACTTCCTCTCTGAGCTCAAACGAACGATTGAACACCTTTCCCTACGACAGCCAGCAAACTTCTGTGTGGTAAAGTAGCATCTCATCTCACAAAACTCCAAACATACTGGTATTTGTTGGACGAGACTTGATAAAGTTGACAATACAAACAGCTTTGTCGAGAACTTGTTTCAGAACGGGTGGCATTTTTTTGCAATAAGGGGTTGTTTGTGCATCATGCAGTGAGTCCAAATGGCTTGTGGTGCAAGAGCTTGCACCCTGGTGACTAACCCGCTGTGTTTCCTGTTATGGCATGAGCACCATCACTGCAAATGCCTACACTGCGCTGCCATTCCAAGCCAGCATCGGAGACAAAACCATCCAAGAGTTGTTCTCCTGTTGCATGCTGAGGCAATGGCCGGCAGAAAAGAAACTCCTCTTCGAGTTTCCTGTCATCTTCAAATCTAATGCAGGTCAGCATTTGAGCAGCACCTGACACAGCAATCGTTTCATCCAATTGAATAGCAAAAAAATACCTTTACCTTGACGATCACTTGCTCATACAGGTCAATAGCCATACTGTGAATACGCCGGCAACAGTGTTATTAGACAGGGGAAGCGAATCAAGATGGCTGGCAGCACTTTGCCCCATCATAAATCGAAACCACCTGCTCGCGCGACGGTAGAAAAAGTTTCTCCAATATTGTGGGGTTTACCAGTTTTGGCTATCCAGTGTGACACAGCAAAAGATTCATGGAGAGCTGTGGCAATGTGCCCCGCCCCTGTATGCATTTCTGTGTTATATGTTGCATGTGGTGTGTTAATGTTGGTGTATAGATATTGCTACATGGGATATAAATGGGTGTGTGTAGCACAAGTTATTTAAAATGTATAATTGTATTTAGGCTCGGGGATTGCACTTCACTTCACGTGCATTTAAGGTACTTAATATGTGAACACTGGGTTTTCACAGATTAGTTAACATGCTGGGATTCAGGTGAATAATTCATTGATAATTGAATCCCAGCACAATTGTATATATAGATGCACAAAGCACTCACTCAGGGTTGTGTGTTCGAGAGTGGAGAACGGGTGAGAGAGAAAGGAGAGTTTATTTAAAAAATAACAATTGCTACTACGTGCTGGAGAGCCAGCTCGGTACTTGTTTTGTGTTTAGCATTCGTCCACCCTGTTTGTTAGTGTCTATTCATTTTGTTTGTCTGTTTATTTTGGCCTCAAGTGCCGTGTCCTGTTTTCTTTTTTGTTGAAACCTTTTTATTTATAATAAACTGGCGCAAGCAAGCGCCTTCATCATTTCATTCACCGTCCTGTGTGTGTTTCCTTTCCTGGTTCTGACGTCACCACTCAGCCAGCCTTATGACAAGAGCCTTCTCATTAGTTGTAACCACCAACTTGAGTACTTTCATCTAGCCCCTTCTTTCACTGAAAGAAATTGATAGGTTCCCCTTGAAGAGAACCGTGCTTTGTCTGTAAGTGCCGCAACATTTTTGATGGTTTTAAGCTCTCCTTGCCAGCACTTCACCACACACTGTGGCTCCACTTCAGAAACAAACCAGGTAAAACCGTATTCCAAATATTTGTTATCATACTTTCGGGTTCTTGGTTTTTTGCTGCTGATCGTAACCTTGTCAGCACTTCTTTTGCTTGCAGTGCAGCTCGACTCCCTTTCATTAGCACCGTTTCCAATACTCTTCTTCAGAAAATGCTCCATTTTAAAATACTGTAGCAAAATATTATTGCAATGGCGAAGGAGGAACACGGACAGATACTGGGTAGGGACAGATAGAAAATAAAAGGAGGCATGCACCAAAACGCACAATAAAATAAAGAGTAAACAAAACTCGTACACTACGCTTTCCTTATCGTTTTCCAACCGGACAGAAGCTCCCGCCAATCTCCAAACTAGCTTGTGGGGCACAGATTTTACGTTATAAGATGTGTGTGTGTGTATGTGTGTGGAGAAAACATGTGGGAATGTGGCTGGGGACATAATTGAATGATTAATGGGTAATGAGGCTCCTGCCACAGGTGTATAAAATGGGTGATCACAGGTGTATAAGAAGGGGAATCGCAGATGTTAGAGAGGTTAATGTCAGTGTTGGTGAAGGTGTGTGTTGCTTTGTTGCTGTCCTGTTTATGTCAGTAAGTTTTTGTATAGACCCTTGTAAGTTTTTGTTTTGGCCCTTGTGCCTTTTTATTTAATAGAGCTTCAATGGAGCGTTCTTGTCTCTGAGTCTCTCTTGCTGCCGGTAACATCTTGGGCCATGATGCTACACTGTCACAAAAGTACAAAAGTTTTCCTCAATATTCCATGAGTAATGCGGTTTTCTCAGAATTCTGCTGCTGTCTTCTGCAAGGCCCCCGTTGTCTTAGTCCCCACTGTTCAGGTACCATTGCCTGACCCAGAACCAGTGCATAAGGACACCTTGTCCCTGCTGCATTTGAGGACATGGAAACCCAAGAATGAATCTTCCCGTCCGAGGACGTGTAATCTGATCTCTTGTCTTCCACGGTAAGCCCCTCCCTGTCAGAGGAGCTCACCACCCTTATCAGATGTGCTATCAGGATGGCACATCTGTTATGAACAGATGCCTCCCAATAAGCAATGTCGTGTCACTGAGGTAATGCTGAAGAAGGCCTACGCTGCCTCAGCATTTTGCATGGGTCTTGGTAGCTACAGTAACATACTGGTGGCTTACTAGCCCAGGCTATTACAATCCCTGCCCTCTGACAACAGGTTGTCCGGTTGGACAAGCTGTGCTTGGTCAAAATCTTTCCAAGGAGTTGGCACGTCTCCTCCCCAAGCAAAAGCCTCAGCCCGTAAGCCGGCAAAGCACTGGTGAAACAGGCACCCTCAGCCCAGAAGCAGACAGGGTCATGCAGCCTCAACTATCAGCAGCCACAGGAACGAGCCTCTACGAGCCAGCAGCCCTAGGAATTTTCTGCCACAGGTCCAGGGCCCATTCTATCAGGACCGCCTGGATTATTGGCAATCATGCCCCATGAACACCTGGGTGCTTACCACCATCAGGGGCGACTACTCTCTGCAGTTTCGATTCGGCCCTCCTCTCTTTCAGGGCATGGTTGTAACAATGGTCACAAACCCTCAGGAGGTGTCTGCCCTACTGCTGAAACAGGCCATTTCAATTGTTCACCCTCTCAACGAGAGAGAAGGATTTTACTCCAGATACTTCCTTGTGCCGAAACGGGATGGTGACCGATCCTCAATCTCAGACAGCTCAATCTGTACTTGAGGGTATGAAGGTTAAAGATGCGGACAATGCAGCAGCTTGTGGGAACAATTCAATAATTGATAATTTAATGTTTATCTGGGTTGATTAGTTCTCTTACTAATAATACTGTTACAAAGGTCGAGGATTTACTATGAACACACATACATGCGCAGACACAAGGAATGTTCAATCAATAGTGTACATTTTACAATATGTTTATGTCATGTTTTAACGTTTTACTTACACATGTCTTGAAAACATAGTCTATCTCTGATTTTAAACTAAATTGAAACCAAAGAAAAGTTACTTGGCTACAAAATAATACTTTTCAGTGTCTTTTTTTTTTTTTTAAATAGGACATCAACAAAATTATGTAATTTCTCAAGCCTCTTTATTCTTATCCCTGAGGGTCTAAACTAAAAAAAAAATAAAACTGGACTGCCAGTCCATCCCAATCCAGGGTACCTGGTTTCCAGCCTTTATCCCTACTGAGGGCAGTCAGAATCAAGGTAACTTTTGCTTTATGTTTCCTTATTAAAATTAAGGGATGTTAATATGAACCATCTGCATGCAGCAAAGTGTTCGATGAAATGCTGGCAGCTTAGTGCTGAGATTGACGATGCTTTTTCATGGTACAAAACATTTTAGTTCTGGTTTCTGTCTGGTTTTTATCTTTTGGCGGTTTCGGTTTGGGAAAATCATAACCGTTGCATCCCTGTACTGTACATGTAATACTGTACGCTTATTAAATGCAGATAATATTTGGACAGCTGAATTCAAACTGAATTCAATTTCTGTTCGTATTTTATTAGAGTGACACAAATACTTGTTTACATTAATTGTTTTCTTTCTTTTTTTTGACATAGTGTATTTGAATGTTAAAATTTGTATTTAATAAAGAGAAAGAGAAGCATAGTCTACCGCAGTGGAACTCAACTCTGGCACTCAAGATGTGTTCCAGTCCTGGTCTTTATCCCAACCAGGTCCTAAATTAGTTAATTGCCTCTTAACAACCTCAGTTAACTACATTAGAACCTGCTTAGCGTTAAAACCTGGACTGGATTAGACCTCAAGGGCCAAAGTGGAGTACCACTGGTCTACCCAATGATTGTTTTCATTGCAGACTTTCCCCTCAGTTTAGGTGTGTTATGTAATATTGACATGCTATGGAGCAAAATGATGTGTGTCGAAATTATGCAAGGCAGATAGCTATGCAATTCAAGATATAAGTGACTAATGATATTTTTAGGGGCAGATTTTGTAAACATCAGATTTTTGCAAATTATACACCATGTAAAAGTGCTAGTGTACATAGTTTTTGAGTATTTCAAGGAGTATTTGGAGACCAGATTTAAAAGGAGAAACAATCGGTTCCTTGGTCTGTGTGTAAACGGTGCTTACTTATTAATAATAGTATTAAATTATCACTATTGGGAATTGTAGTTAAATGAATACACACGTGATTTTAATGTTTTGTATTCTTTCTGTTGTATTGGATCACAGCAGTGTTTGACTTTGCTCTTTCTCTTTTTTTTGTATGAATTGCTTTGCTTGTATCTAACTAGTTTGGGTTTCTTCCTGTTGGTCCTGTTACTATGACGACTTCATTGAAATCAACGAGCGCAATATGTCCTGTCCGGAGTCTATTGGATAAAGGGGCTGTCTTAATTGACGTGCTGCTTTAAAAGCCGGCTGCCGTATGGTGACGGCGTGTGTCCTTGACCGAGAGAAATCGTGTTTGTGAACGACAGGAAAAGACAGAGCGTGCGTTCGTTCGTTCGTTCGTTCGTTCGTTCGTTCGTTCGTTCGTTCGTTCGTTCGTTCGTTCGTTCGTTCGTTCGTTCGTTCGTTCGTTCGTTCGTTCGTTCGTTCGTTCGTTCGTTCGTTCGTTCGTTCGTTCGTTCGTTGGTTGGTTGGTTGGTTGGTTGGTTGGTTGGTTGGTTGGTTGGTTTTGTTTTTAGCGTTTATTCCAGTTTGATTGGGAAACGTAATGTTCTACCAACGAATGAGTTGACCCGCGGAAGAGTCGTGATCCGTTAATGCTTGTTGTATGTGGTGAGAACAAAGCAAGTTTGTGTAGCTGAGAAAGTATATGGTTAAATCGGCTTTTGTAATATATTTGCGCTCTGTTTCTCTCTCGCGTTGGCCCTCTATTTATTGTTTATGGGCCAATTGATTTTATGATGTATCCATTTTAGAATTGAAACCGGTAATTTTATTTTAATTATTGTATTAATTGTGTTGGTGGATTTTAAAACATATGTTTTGTCTGGAGGTTAATGGAGTTTGAGCTTTGTTTATAGGATTTATCTTATAGTTATTCTTTACGGTGCTGTCATTTTGTATATAGTCCATTTGTAAATTGTGAACCTTTTCATTTCTCAACCATTTTGCCTTGTGTTGGTAATGTTTTTGCAAATTGTTGATTTTATATATTGTGTTCATGGTGTTATGTTATATGGGATTTCTTTATTTTGATTGTTTTGATTTGTTAAATAGTTATTTATTTTGCTTACACTGTGTTGTGATGCTACTGGGAGTGTGTAATTGAGTTGATTGGGTTGTTTACTTTTTATTTTTGTTTTATATTGTATTGATGTGTTAAGTGAAGTGTCATTTAGAATCTGTTATTGGCATTGTCTCCTTTCTTTCCCCATCCTTTCTGTTCTTTAAATGGTATATTTTTTTCTTATTAAAGATATAATTGATTGAACTATCCTTGTCTGCACATTTGTCCTATCTGAGATTGGCTGTGCAATTAAAATGAGCCTGGCCCTGGGTATTGCATGTGAACCGGATGCTTACAAAATCCTGCAAGGTATCTTGAGATTGATGTATTGCGCTGTTTAATATCATGCTTAAGATTCTTACATATTACTGTGGCATAAAGCACAGGAACGGGGAGCAATATATCTGTTTAATGCCTACAGTAGGAGAATAGTGCAGTATTCTCCTGGTGTAGGCATTAAACAAAGTCTTTTGAGAACATACTGAATATATTTTACTATTTTTGGAGTTTTGTTCAGTTTGGCTTGGATTTTGGTGTGACAGAATTCTAGCACAGTTGTAGTTTTGGGTTACCAGATTTCCAGAGTGAAAACTGGGAATTTTTTTTATTATTCCATTCACTGGCACCGTTTAACTTTGACACAGTTAAAATAACAGTATATAACAACACAATCATAATTAATTAAAAATCGGGTGTATTTATTGCAGATGATAACCACTCTGTTTCTTTTATTGTCATCTAATCAAAACCTGTTATCTACAAAAAGACAGATTAGAAAAAATAGATCAGCTATTCTCATTTAAGCATGTGATATACACAATCAGAATTATTAAACAAATAATACATAAGATTTTTTATTTTTATTTTGAATGGCTCCAACACAACCTAATAATTACTCTGCTGTTAACTTGCTGAGCACACTGATAGTTTTGTACTTTAAAAGAAAATGTGTATACAATAGCAAAACCAGGGCAATTTACAATTTTACTGTTTCTGATCAGGACACAAAATTAAGGCTGTGACAATCTGTTTTCCCATGATGTCTGGTAACCCATGTCGTTCCCAGAGACATCTTGTTTTTTGCTCTACTTGTTTCCTCACAATATTAACTAAACTATGCACAAAATGTTTACTTCTGAGTCAGGTTACCTTGTATAGTTTTGTTTCTTATTTGCAAAAGGACAGAGTACAGCGGTTGTTCACATTTGAGGTTTAGCAAGCGAACCAAACTCGGTTAATTTGCTAAATTGACCGACACCACCTCTTTTGGTGGACTCCAGTATGGTTAGTTTTCCAAGCCGATTTTTGTTGTTCACACTTTACACCAATTCTATCGAACCGTACAACCCCTCTAAACTGACCCAGCGTGAACAAAGCCTAAAATGATGACGATTGTGTTTTATTTGACACTTTAAGTAACAATTATATAGTGCATACTAGTAAAAAATGCACAGACTATTTTAAATGGAGGTATTTAAAAAAAAAAAAAAAAAAATAATAAATAAATTCTAGAAGATACTGCCTTACTTTATGGAAGGATGGAATAAAATAGCTGGAAACTACCCCATTAAAGCCTAACAATGAGCAGTGACACAAGTGTAACTGGGAAAGTGGTCTTGAATATCAATACTTGTATCCATAGCTTATTAAGACTTTTTTTTTTTTTTAAAAACAAAGACAGCTTCAGACATGGAAAAATGTTTCTGAACCTTGATTTGGGGTGTATTTCGGACACTAGCGTTCAAGTTGGGTGAAATTAAATGTTTGTTTTACTGTATTCACAGTCTATCACTACACCCCTGTACTGTATTAAAAACAACTGCTACTGAAGTACACTCAATTTGGAGCAGCTGTCTGCTGTCTTCTAGACATTACGATATAGCATAGGTGTCCACAAATTGTCTAACTAAAGTCATTTGGATGGGACATTCTCATCTAATTAAAATGTCCATCCTATCTTTGATTCCCATTAATATTGCACTTTGCCAGCAAAACCAGCTTGGCATCCATTTGATTGTGATGCTGACAGCCCTCCATTGTGAGGTTTTTAATAGTCTGAGAAATACAGTGAGTCAGTTCTCTTATTGATTAATGCTGGGAATACCTGCTCAATTGGCTATACCTTTACTCTTGATATTGTATGGTAACATTTACATGTTAGTTATACTGCAGATAAACTGAAGTTGCAGAACAGGATTACAACTAAACTTGATCAGTCTCATATCCATGCCAGCAATGTCCGAGGTTGCTTTGTTGTGACACTAACCTGTACACAGAGGGCTGAGGTGGAAGGCGATGTAAGAAAGCAGGACAGAAGCAGGAGGTGGTATCAAGGCCAGGATAAGTTGGCAAAGGTCGAATTGCATCTCTGCTGAGGTATGAAAGAAATCCTGTTTGATAACCATCAGATCTCTTTCCTGAGGGTATTATCTGTTGAACTGGTCTCTGCAAACTGAGAAGAAAAGTAGAAACATGAGAAATCAAGAATACATTTTCCCAAAGTTAGTTATTTTTGGTTTCCATTATAGTATATATGCAAACTATGCAGTCACCAAACACATATTAAAGAGTAAGTAGCAGGGTTCCGAAAAATAGTGTTACACATCCCCATGTGTTGCTACAACTGTTTAAATAACGTACCTGTCATTTTTCTTTTCATTGTTAACATCATGACAACTTTTTACACTTATAACTGTAAAGTCTGTTAAAGTTATTTTCCAAATGGCCACTCTTGTTTTATCACTTTTTCTGCAGTGATGTATTATTATTAGTATTTGTTTATTTAGCAGACGCCTTTATCCAAGGCGACTTACAGGAGACTAGGGTGTGTGAACTATGCATCAGCTGCAGAGTCACTTACAACTACGTCTCACCCGAAAGACGGAGCACAAGGAGGTTAAGTGACTTGCTCAGGGTCACACAATGAGTCAGTGGCTGAGGTGGGATTTGAACCAGGGACCTCCTGGTTACAAGCCTGTTTCTTTAACCACTGGACCACACAGCCTCCTACCAGCCACCACACAGATGTAGAGCAGTGGTTCTCAGCCCTGGTCCTGGGGACCCCCTGTGTGCTGGTCTTCATTCCAACTGAGCTCTCAATCACTTAACTAGACCCTTAATTCAACTGATCATTTGCTTAATTATACCTTTTAAATTGTTTTCAGCTCTTAAACAGCTGCAAATTTCAAATTACCTATAAAGTAACTTGAACTCTCAGCTGTGAAAAGGGTCTAATTAAACAGATTATCAGTTCAATTAAGGGTCTAGTTAAGTAACTGAGAGCTCAGTTGGAATGAAAACCCCTGATTTAGAGAACAGATCTAAAACCCCAGTGCACTAGAGTGGCCATGAAAAGAGCTTTCAAACATACCAGTACTTAAGTTATAAGTGTAAAAAGTCGTCAGGATGTTAACAATGAAAATAAATTACAGGTATGTTATTTAAACACATGGGGATGTATAACGCTATATTTTTTGGAACCCCTCTACTTACTCTAAGTAGTTCAATTGTTATTTTCTATGTTGTCCAAGTTACTTTTCTGTTGTTTTTTGCAGTACCCGGTTACAATGCCTTAAAGTTGGTTATGGGTAAATATCGATTTTGTTTTCTGCTGCAATTACCATTTTGTGTAACTGGTTCAGTGAATTCTGCTCAGTAAGACTGGTGCTAAACAATTCCCCACCAACTGAAAGGTACTGTGAAGAAGCTCCCACCAGAAATTGATCTTTATTCAAATGCAGTAAGGTGATGAATTGACATCTCAAACACAGCACTATCTTAGATTTCAAACTGGATTTTTACATTCAGTATTAACTAACCCATATGTAAATAGGATTTTCAGTCTTCCATTGGGTGACTGATAAATATTAGACAGCAAATGCACAAATTGATCAATTGATGTCTCCCGATCATACATGTGATCAATTAATTGTACTGGGCCATTCTGTGAAAAAATTAGGATGCCTGAGGGTCATCTCATTTTAATTAAACTGGTGATTTTATTGCAAAACTCCAAATTTAAAAATTGGAGCTTAATTGAACTGGTGGTTCAGAAGTTCAGCAGGGTAACAGTTTTAGGTTTTGAGCAAACTCGACATTCAAATTATCATAGTGCAGGGGTAGTTATACTGTAAAAAATATAAACTGAGAAAGTGTTACCATAGAACGTGAAGGTGCCTGCATTAAAATAGTCTTTTATGAATGTTATAATGTTAATGCAGTAGCACAGCAGGAACGCTATACCGCGGACATATTTCCAATAGCTGGTGTCTGACAGATCCTGACACAAAGTATGTCATTCTCATTTCTGTCATGCTCATTATTGATGCCACTGAAATGCATTAATACACTGAAATGCATGGGTACTCACCCAGCTGAAGAGTATGATAACTCCTGTGCAGTGTTCCTTGGTAAATAATGTGTAGGGAATGGAGACATAGCAGCCTTTTCTTGTTTTAGCAAAAGGGTTGCTGAGTGAGGGTCATGGCTACTGGCCTTAATTGCAAATTGCTGTAGAAATATAAACATATGTATATGTATCAATTCTCACCTTTCATTACAGAGGCCAACACATTAAGGAAAGTACACCCTATTGAGCTTGATATGGGAAGAAAAGCTAATGCATAACCACTGCATTACCCACAGAGTTCATTAGTGTTTGCTGCTATTCCTTTTATATAACAGTGTCAGACTTTTTGGGGTATATCAATGTGGAGAAAATTGTGTCATGGATATAAAATAGCTAACTCGAATTGTGTCATGGATGTAAAATAGCTAACTCGAAATATCTAATTGGGTTTTCATTCTCTGACTTGTACATACAGTACCTAACTGGAGCTAATTACACTAGGTAATTAGGGCTTAAAGGTGGAATTTGCAGGTAGTTCAGGCTGAGAAATACATATTTTGTACATAAATACAATCACTAATACATATTTTGTACATAAATACAATCACTAACTTAACAATGCAGGCCCCAATTTTTTTTCCCCTTTCCTTACAGCAATACGGGGCAGAGTAGTCGAACCAACAGCTAAATTTAAGAGCACTTTCAAACCACATTGTATTAATTGTGGTACAGTTCTCTGTTGAGATGTTTATAACCCTACCTTACTCCAAATGGTACACAGCTGCTAAATACCATTTCATCAACCCCCAAAACTTAATGATGAAACTCAAAAACAAATTTCCACTTCTACAAATCGGAAACCTTCAATGAAAGTCCGCTTTTACAGAGAGATTGATATGTGTTAGAAATTGTATGTTAACTGTCTGTAACATTCATCACATTTAAGTGTCATTTTAAATTGAACAGCTTATTAAGTGTATATTTGTTAAGAGTGTAAGTGCAGGCATTGAGTGAATGGTAATAAACATGACAAGACCTTACATTTTAGATCAACTGAAGTGATATTGTACATGTTTGGTCCGACCATGTAAACAATGAAAACTATTTTGTGAGATATTTCTATGATTCTTCTCAGAGTGTAGCTGCTATTTCCACAAAGTACAGTGAGTATTTCCACATACAACGATTTGTAAATAAAGTTACATTCTTGCTGTGAGCTATGCAAATGTGAATTACAGTAGATCATACAATTGCAAGTTACTGACTGACTGAAGGTGGAAAAGTCACCCAGGAATATCCTAGTTTATTACCGGAACATATCAAATTACTATTGCCATTCAATCACAGCATTCATACTTTAGTGGCATTCATACTAGATAATGGACTTTACAGTGAGGGCCCCAGGCTCGGATGTGCCAGTAGAAATTGTCTTTTAAATCTGTGCAACCTGAAAATGTTTACATTACCATTTTCTGGCACTAAAGAAATGCAAGGTATAGAAATTTCAGACCTCTTTCAGATTAATAATCTTGACACAGTATTTCTGTAAACCTAGGATTTTAATGTGCAATCCATACTAAAGGTGCAGTGGCACCTGAATATTAATCCATTTACTGTACAACTAAATAAGAACGAATACGTGGGATATTTTCACCGCAGACTGGTATCACAGTGAATGCTGAAAGCAATTTACTTATACAAAATACTCGATGCATAAAGAAAAGTTGTATGTTTATAAGAACATAAAGTTTACAAACATGAGGAGACCATTCGGCCCATCTTGTTCGTTTGGTTGTTAGTAGCTTATTGATCCCAGAATCTCATCAAGCAGCTTCTTGAATGATCCCTGGGTGTCAGCTTCAACAACATTACTGGGGAGTTGATTCCAGACCCTCACAATTCTCTGTGCAAAAAAAGTGCCTCCTATTTTCTGTTCTGATTGCCCCTTTATCTAAACTCCATTTGTAACCCCTGGTCCTTGTTTATTTTTTCAGGTCGAAAAAGTCCCCTGGGTCGACATTGTCAATACCTTTTAGAATTTTGAATACTTCAATCAGATCGCTGCATAGTCTTCTTTTGTTCAAGAATGAATATTTTTTTAATTGATCTTCTAAACCATTTTGTCCATTTTGTGTTTTAGATTTTTGAAAAATAGCCATGCTTTTTCTGTGGATGTTTTCTCTATTTTACTCCAATCAACTTATGTTAGTCTCTGTTTCATTCCTTCATAGTTTGCCTTTTTAAAATTGTAAACCTTAGCTTTAATTGTTACATTTGGGGTTTTAAAAAGCACTTCAGATGAGACCATGTTGTGATCTGAGTTTGCCAATGGTTCTCTGACCTCTGTTTTAGTTATTCTTTCTTCGTTATTTGAAAAGACAAAATCAAGGCTTGCCTCCTCTCTGGTCAGTGCATTGACAAATTGCGTTAGGAAGCAGTCATTTGTCATTTCTACCACTTCAATTTCGTCTGTTGTACTCCTCACCTGGTTTTCCCATTTTATATGGGGGAAGTTGAAATCCTTCCATTAGTATGGCGTCTCCTTTTCTACACTCTAATGTTATTGTACAACAGATTATTTTGCTCGGTGTCTGAATTTAGTGGTCTGCAGCATGCCCCTATTATTATGCCCTTAGAATTGTTGTCCATTATTCTGACCCATATTGATTCTGCGTTGTTTTTTTCTTCCAGATTTAACACCTGGGCTTCAAGACTATTTTTGATATATAGCACTACCCCTCCGCCTCTTTGTCTCCATCACTCTTGGATAACCACATTTCTGTAACACCTATCAGATCGTAGTTACTTGTTAGTGCAGTAGCTTCAAGTTCTAACATTTTGTTTTTTAGACTTCTAGCATTTAGATAAATACATTTAATGGCTATCTTACCTGAGATGTTGCCCTTTTTTAAATGCTTCTGAACCATGCTTGATGGCTACCTATAATCAAGTTGAGTGTATTTCTTGCACTCTTTGCTTTGTCAAGGTCTGTCATACAAAGAGTGCACTCTCAACTTAATTAGAGGTAGCCACCTACCACTTACCACTTACTATTAACACTTATTAAAATCACATTAACGAAACTGTACAGCTCTGCTGTGTGCCTGTGTGTACTAGTCGCCATGCATAGTGCTGTCCAGTGATTGCGTCATGTGACTATATGCAATCTAGGCGGGAAATTAAAATACTACACACTGTAAACAAGAAAATGGATGTCTCTAAAAAGGCTAAAAATGTGTCTGCAGCAGAACATGTAAAGCAGTACCCAGCAGGAGTTTTACACAGGTAAGCTCTGCTGTATGTCCTGCAACTTTACAGTAGATCACTACCGTGAATCGGCTGTTGACAGGCATTTAGATTCAAGTATTCACCAAATGAGAAAGGCGGAAATCCAGAGCAGTACTACGACTGCTTTACTTGCAAAGAAACAAAAAATGGTGACTTCCATGTTCCAAAAGTCCACTGAAAACAGTGAAGCGAAACACATTAAATTTTGACCTCACAGAGGCGTTTCTTTGCGCAAATATACCTCTTGAAAAAATGGACAACCGAAACCGTGAATTCTTCAGACTGAGTGTAGCAAATGGGGGAGTGATTTCTTCATCAGCCCAGCTGAGACATGAATACTTACCTAATGTTGCTAAGTATCACAAGCAGGAGATTATGGAATTGGTAAAATAGTCTGGTTGTTTGTCAGTGGTCACTGACGAGCCAGCCAGGAAGGGGGCAAGACTCTGTTGCAATAACGCATTGACACAGAAGAGAAACAACGCGGCAGCCACAGATTGGAGAGGCAATTGCACTTGTTTACCAAGGGGTCATGTGTGACAGCATAAAAGGGGACGGAGAATCGTAATGTGTTCCTTCGCATTGGTTTACATGGAGAGAACCAAAGAGGACTTAGAGACCCCATTTAAGAGTATTGTGAAACAGTATCGTGAGTGTTTTTTGTTTGTCTGTGTGTGTGTAATCATCTTGTTTGTTACACCGCACTAGACGGCTAACACGATTCCGGAGCTGTCGCCAAGGGCCAGCACTAAAGCTGGAACAGCACTGCACTCCTGTTACAAACATAAACTATCACCCACCACGAGCACTACTGCACTCACGGATACGTGTGGTTTATTATTATTGTAAATCATCACCATTTTCTGTCAAATATTTACGATTAAGATTGTCGGTGTTAGACAGTGTTTTAGCTGATGGATAGACAGTACTGTCTTACAAAGTCACCAATACAGTGGCTCTCAAAACTATTCACCCTCCTTGGACTTTTCCACATTTTATTGTTACAACATGGAATCAAAATGGATTTAATTAGGAGTTTTTGCCACTGATCAACACAAAAAACTCCATAATGTCAAAGTGAAAAATAAAATCTACAAACTGTTCTAAATTAATTACAAATACAAAACAGAAAATAATTGATTGCATAAGTATTCACCCCCTTGAGTCAATATTTGGTAGAGGCACCTTTGGCAGCAATTACAGCCATGAGTCTATTTCGATAAGTCTCTACCAGCTTTGCACATCTAGACACTGCAATTTTTGCCCATTCTTCTTTGCAAAATTGCTCAAGCTCCGTCAAGTTGGATGGGGACCTTTGGTGAACAGCAATTTTCAACTCTTTCCACATATTCTCAATTGGATTGAGGTCCGAACTTTGACTGGGCCACTCCAGGACATTGACCTTTTTGTTTTTAAGCCAGTCCAGTGTGGCTTTGGCTGTATGTTTGGGGTCATTGTCCTGCTGGAAGAATCTTTCTTCCCATGTCCCAGGTCTCTTGCAGACTTCAGCAGGTTTTCCTCCAGGATTTCTCTGTACTTTGCTGCATCCATTTTGCCCTCTATCTTCATGAGCTTTACAGGCCCTGACGCAGAGATGCATCCCCATAGCATGATGCTGTCACCACCATGCTTCACGGTAGGGATGGTGTTCTCAGGATGATGTGCAGTGTTTGCACCAAACATAGCGCTTAGCATTGAGGCCAAAAAGCTCTATTTTGGTCTCATCAGACCATAGAATCTTCTTCCACCTGGTCTCAGAGTCTCCCACATGCCAAAACTCTAGCCGAGATTTGATGTGAGTTTTTTTCAACAATGGCTTTCTTTTTGCCACTCTCCCGTAAAGGCCAGTTTTGTGAAGCACACAGGCCATTGTTTCCGTATGCACAGTGTCTCCCAGCTCAGCCGTGGAACACTGCAACCCCTTTAGAGTTGCCATAGGCCTCTTGGTGGCCTCCCTGACTAGTGCCCTTCTCGCCCGGATACTAGTTTTTGAGGACGGCCTTTTCTAGACAGATTCACAGTTGTGCCATATTCTCTCCATTTCTTAATAATGGACTTTACTGTGGTCCAGGTGATATTCAATGCCTTGGAAATGTTCTTATATCCTACCCCTGATTGGAGCTTTCGAAGAACCTTATTCGGAATTTGCTTTGAATGTTCCTTCATCTTCATGATGTAGTTTTAGTTAGGAAATTTACTAACCAACTGTGGGACCTCCCAGAGACAGGTGTATTTAACCTGAAATCATGTGAAACACCTTAACTGCACACAGGTGTACTCCATTCAACTAATTATGTGACTTCTAAAGACAATTGGTTGCACCAGAGCTTATTTGTAGTTTGTAGATTTTATTTTTCACTTTGACATTATGGACTTTTTTGTGTTTATCAGTGGCAAAAACTCCTAATTAAATCCATTTTGATTCCATGTTGTAACACAATAAAATGTGGAAAAGTCCAAGGGGGGTGAATACTTTTGAGAGTCACTGTACATACCTCTCTGCAATAAACATTGGCTGTCCAGGAAAAGCACAGCGCTCTGACAAACTCATTAACACAGCTATTCTGCGTTTTCTTTTTATTAAAGCGTGTGTAAAAGCCGCATAAATGGATTGCTTGTCTCTCAGTTCACTTTATTGTTTTAGTTTGTTGCTTATTTTTCAGTATGTTCTTTTATTGTCAGCGCGAACATGTACTTCAATAGCAGTATTGCAAAGCTATGCCTCATCTGACCCACTTCTGCTATTTTTGCTTTTTGTATATTTTGAAACATTAGTATTCTTTAGAATATTCATAAACGGATTTACGTTTTCTCCCCATTCCTCATGCTCAAAACATATTATATTTTCGTGTAAGTATTTCAATTTAGTTTTTGATCAAGCTAGTAGTTACTAAGCCCAGCAATTGCCACAATAATCAGACTTTGATTGGCCAACATAATGAGATGATAATGTGTTTGTGAAGTGATAGAGGTCCACGTTTGAACGTTATTTGATCAAAAAATCGGAATAAACCGGAAACGCAGAAAACTATGTATAATGAAACACTCCATGAAAATAAACAGGTTCCCACAGGCACTATTCATCCAAACTGTTTATTGTGAACACAGGTAAAAGAAAAGGACTGCTGTCAGCCGCGGATCACAGTAAAGAAATAATAATAATAAAATAACTCAGTCTCTGACTTGCTCTCCGCTTCACAGCGCTGCTTCAAAATGATTATGCCAGAGAATATGTTCTTGTGGGAGTATATATTTATATTAAACATTTTCCTTCACATAAAGCTACAGATTTTTTTTTTTCAAAATAGGCAGTGTTAATCACGGGTATGTCAAACTATATAACAGAGCAAGTGTAGTAATACAATATGTCTTTAAAAAAATAGTCTGCCAAGGCTGTCGTTAGTTTAGACTTGACTCTAGAAAACGTTCAATAACTTCTAGTTATCAACATTTTGCTGTGGTTCACTTATGAATAGCAGGTTGATGTTCAGGACTGATGAAAACTTTATGCTAATGAGGTAATCGTTAACCTTTCTCTCAATTCGTTAAAAACATGCTTTCATAGACGAAAATCATTGGGGCTTAACGCCACATCTGAATGATCTCTTATGAATAGCAACTGCCGTTAAATAGGCGGCTATGGACGAAATCCGATCATGTACTCTTGTTTTCTCAAATCGACAGGCGTTAACCCTTTATGAATAGACCCCACAGGCCCTTGAGAAAGGGATTATTGATGTTTCAAAAAGCTCAGTCTTGAATGTGAGGTAGCCATTTCAAAGTGGTATATCTTTAATAGAGTACAGCTTGTATTTCAAAATGGTCGCTTTGAAGACAAACTGTTACATTTCTGTCACTAGACTCCATCTCGGTGTATGTGTATTACCATGGTGTATCTATTTTTGACCACACACTTGCATGGTGTGTGTGGTCAACAGTTGACACACAGTCCTGTTAAAACAGATTTAATATTGCTAGAATTGCAGTATGTACTGTATCTAGTGCATATTTCTGATAAAAAAGAGAGTGGTACATTAATCCCTACATGTTGAAGTTCATATGAATATATGTCCTTGAGGGTATGGAGTAAAAAGGGCATACAGGTAAGTAAATAGCTTAGTTTTTTTTTATACCTGACTGCCTTCATTCCACCATAGGTCATCTCCAGCCTCAGTGGGTGCTATGGTTACCACAGGGGTCGGCTTTACAGATCTTTGGATTCCAGTTGAGGCCCTCCTGGGACTGTAGCTTGGGGTTCTGGGATTCACTGCTGGTGAGGGTGCAGGTGAAATATCATCACTGTAGGAAGAGTCTGAACAACACCCCCCCCCCACAAAAAGAAAGAAAACTTTACAACATGGGCCTGGCAATATGGCAGCAGTTGCTCTCAAAAAAAGCTAATCTAAGTGAACTTCAATTTTGTCTTGGAGAACCAACATATCGTAGAGTGCAAGTGGATTTTTGTGATGGCACCGTTTGGATAAGACTAAAGCTCTTGTTTTCTATTATAATAAATAATATTAAGTCACAATACAATCTCCCATTCACAGAGCTGTCCTGCAGTATAACGCAAGTGTGTTAAGGCAATAACAGTGAGCCCACAAAGACTACTTCTCCCTGTTGCTCCTGTTGCTGGAACAAAACTTAACTCAGCTCTGTATTCAAATTATTAAACCAGCCTTCTTTTTGCTGAGCTAGAATACACGGCTTGTCATATGAAGATTATGGTAACAGCGTGTGAGATGGTGGGGGGGGTTGGCTTTCTATTCTAATACAAAACTAAAGATCGCAATTTTATGTTTTTATCTTAATAAAATACCATAAACATGCTTTCTGTTCTTTTTTCTGTTTTGTTCACAGAAATTTAGCCAAGTGGGACTAGGATAATAAGTAAATGAAAATTAGGTAAATGGATTCTTCATAGGAGTTCAGAGCCTAGAGTGGTTTATGAAATGACACTGAACCCAGAGGTGCAATTATTTTATTGTAGTTCTAGGGGTCCATCTGATATGTCAAATTGTTGTGTCTCAGGGAGATATACAACATTGCAGTTTCTTTATTAAAGTCAGGGCATTGTAAACTAATGTCATGTATATCAGTTTGTCTAAAACACCAAAGTACAGTACTGTATGTATACTAGACAAAGAAAAGCATTGAACATTATTGCAAAACAAAGAGCTTTTATACAGTATTTGGCAATTTACAAAACCGTTTTTACCATGCTTTCTTGGTCCATGCCAAAGTAATATTTTGCACTGCAAGTATGTGTTACCACAGGTCAAAACAGTGTTAAATAAAAAAAAAACCAACACACAACAAAGTGCCCACACAAACACAAAATGGCTTTGGAGGTCGGTACGGTAATTATATTGATCTCTTGCTAACTTTTATTTAACATGGTTAAACTGGGCAGTTTGTTTTATGTGACACCCTGTGAGCATGCTAATCTACTGTTTTAGACCCATAATAAAATGTGCACTTATCTGTTTCTGTCATAAACAATTAACCAGAGATATAATTCTTTCAGTTTAACTTTTATTGAAAACAAGTAATACTGCTTAACAGCTCTCAGTCTCGTTGCAAAACTCCCCCACTTCCGCTAGCCTCCTCCAGCCACACCCCCACATGGATATAGTTTCACTACATCTCCCCTTATTTGAGATGTAAACATAACACTTACTAATTATTAAAATTATCTTATTTCTTATTAGTATTATTTATTTTATTTATTTATTTATTTATTTATTTATTTTTCAAACTTCGGACAACTTAACCTGGACCTTGGGGTAGACTGCCCACCGTCCGACAGCAACTAGGGGATTATTCTGCCCTTGATATAGCTGCTGTCCCTAATCTAATCTTCTCTGTAGCGCAACGGCGTCTTGATGATTCTTCCACTCAATGTGGTCCTCACTTTTGGTTGTGGTGTCTCTGGTGGTGACGGAGCTGCAGTGGAGAGCAGCGGGTTAGAAGGAGTTGTTAAAGACTCCTCAGGTTCCGCTGCATCAGTCAGCTGTGAGGCTTCACAGGCACTGCGGTTTTGCCTTACGTTGTTTGCATCTTGGGATGACGGAACAACTTGCAGATGTCTCCTGTTCCTACGTAGTGTTGTGCCATTCTCTGTCTGTACCATGTATCACCTTGGTTCCTCAGACCTGCTCTATACGGCGACTTGTGTTCTCAATCCCTTCTCACCGTCCAGCTTGACCCTCACACTCTGTCCTGGATGTAACTCAGGTAGAGCTCTAGCTGAATGCCTTCTCTATTCTCAACTGACCTGTGACTTATCCATTTTGGCTTCAGCTTTTCCTCCAGCATTGGGACAGTGGTTTTTATCTGGTGTCCCATCATCAGCTGAGCTGGACTCGCACCCGTGGCAGCAAGTGGTGTTGCTCTGTAGCACATTAGCGCCAAATGGGGATCCTCCTGTTTCAGAATCCTCTTTGCAGTCTGCACCGCCCTCTCCGCTGCTCCATTAGCCTGTGGATAATGTGGGCTAGTGGTGGTGTGACTGAAGTCATATCTTGCACTGCACTCGTGAAATTCATCTGCAGGAAATTGTGTTCCATTATCAGTAACTAATTCGTTGGGAATGCCCCAACGAGCAAAGATGCTTTTGAGCTTAGCGATCACCTGCTGACTGGAAATCACTGACACATGGGCTAGTTCTATGTATCTAGAATAGTAGTCCACTACTACCAGGTATTTCTGGCCTTTTACCTCACATAGATCTGCAGCGATTTTCTGCCATGGCCCGGGTGGCAATGGTGTGGTGATCAAAGGTTCCTTCCTTTGAGCTGGCCTGTTAACTCAACAGAACTCACATGTCAACACCTTCTCAGCAATGTCAGTGCTAATCCCAGGCCACCAAACTGCCATCTTTGCCCTCTCGCAGCACTTGGTCAGCCCCTGATGACCCTCATGAATCCTAGTGAGGATTTCTTCTCGCAGCACAGCTGGTATGACGATCCTGTCCTGATAAAGAACTAAGCCACGCTTCAGATAGTTCTGCGTGTGCATCATAAAGTCCTTTCAAGACATAGGGGACCTGCTGTAAATGTCTAGGCCAACCCTGACTGGTGTAGTTAAGTGCCATCTGGAGATCTTTGTCACTTTGTGTTGCTTCTCTTATCCATTCCAGCTTATGTCCAGACATTGGTTTGCTGGTCACCACGGCTTGTACGTATGCTTTAACCTCTTCTTCAGTTTCTGAAACTTCAGTGTCCTTCAGAGGGTTCCTTGATAATGTGTCTGCCACGATAAGTTCTTTCCCTGGAATGTGCTCTGCCTTGACATTGAATCTTATGAGACACGTAACAGGGGGAGTCCTGTACTGACTCTTCTGATGTGTTCGAAGTGCTGCAGGAAGAGGGCAGCAGCCCGTCAATATTTGCCTGTCAGTCATGGCAGTGACACGGAGAGGTGGGAGAGTGGGTGTGCGGACTTTCCTTCTCTATGAATGGCTGAGCGGCGGGTCTTGGGGGGGATTGCTGGCCCTATAAAATAACGTTCCCTCAGGTCTGCCCTTTTGAGAGAAAGACGTGCGGACGCTGTGGTCCAGGTCCGAGACACGGCCGGGGAGGAAAACCCCAAAAGATAACAAAAGACAAAAGAAAGAAAACAGGGTTAGCGGGGAAAACCGTGGGCAGACCCCATCAGTATTTGTTTTAGCAGTCTGGGGAGCGGCGAGGGTAGGACGGAGGCCCGGACCGTGCGGGTATCGACGGTCAGGGTGAAGCTGCCGAGTGCAGCACCTTTTATTTATAGTTTTTGATTACTGTGTTTTATTTTCCTTGTTCTTTTCTCCTTTTGCTTATTTTTGGTTTGAGCACCTGCGAGTGTGCCTATAATTTAGAACGGTACCACCCCTGGTATCTCTGTGGTTCTGTCTATCATTGGTGATAGGCAAACCACAGACAACAGCGCCCTCTGCGGGCCAAAGCGTGGAACTGCCCCACTAAATAAAACTTGGCACCTGTGCGGTGCTGTCAAAATCACTTGTGTCTCCCGTGTGTCAGTGAATTACCCACCACCCTTCCACAGACGCAACAACAGATGCTGGCATCTCAGTGGTGCTCTATCCAAGTCGTGGCTGTTGATCAATGGCACTAAAGTTTTGTGATCAGTCTGAAGACAAAACCCTTCTAAGCCTTGCAGGTAGTGAACAAATCTCTCACAGGCCCAAACTCCGGCCAAACATTCTTTTTCAATCTGGGCATATCTTTTCTCTGCCTCTGTTAATGTTCTGGAGCAGAAAGCTTCTGGGATAAGCCTGTCTCCATGGTGCTGCAACAGTGCTCCTCCAAGACCGAAGCTGCTTGCGTCCGCGCTTACCACTGTGGGTTTACATGCATCATAATATGCTAGAGCAGGAGCAGTTACTAACATAGCCTTAACTTTGTCTAATGCCTGTTGCTGGGCATGACTCCACATCCATTCTGCATCTTTTTTTCAAGAGGTCAGTCATTGGGTGTATGATGGATGATAAACTGGGCAGAAATTTGCCTAAATAATTGATCATGCATAACACCTGTCGAAGCTCTGTGACATTTGTCGGGCAAGGCAGCTCTGTGATTGCCTTCACTTTGTCTGGGTCTGGTCTGATTCCATCTCCGCTGATGATGTGACCAAAGTACTGTAGCTCTTTCTTTCCAAAATGACATTTGTCTTTGTTCCACTTCAGTCCAGATTCTTTCTTTGTGTGCAGTACAGCACGTAGACTTACATCATACTCCTCAGGAGTCTTCCCATACACCAACACATCATCCATCACGGCAACCGTGCCTTCAAGACCCTTCAAGAGCTTGCTCATCTCTCTCTGGAATATTTCTGGGGCAGACGTGATTCCAAATGGCGGTCTGCGAAAACAAAATCTGCCAAATGGAGTGATGAACGTTGTGAGCTTAGTGCAGCTGGGGTGTAGAGGGATCTGCCAAAACCCACTGGAGGCATCCAGTGTAGAAAATACACAAGCTTCAGACAGTTTGGGAGCAATGTCCTCCAACGTGGGCACCAAACCTCTCTCTCTGACTGCCTCATTCAGACGTTTAAGGTCAACACAGATCCTCAGCTTGCACTGGCACACCAGTCAGTGGGCTCTGTAACTTCTTCCACAATGCCCATTTTCAGCATTCTTTTTAATTCTTCAACTTTTGGCAGAATTGGAAATGGCACTCTGCGCGGTGTGGTTACACTACAGGGAACTGCATTGCTTTTCAGTTCAATCTTCACAGGCTCACAGTTTAACAGTCCAATATCTCCAAATACATCAGCATTGATTGTATCAGCTCTGTATACTAAGCCCATTTGACATGCAACACTTCTACTTAGCAAGTCACTTACATGTCTTCCTTCTATGACGAAAATCCAGAATTTGTATTCTACTCCTTTATACTGTGTCAGAGCAAAGAATTTTCCCATTCATATCAGTTTTCCACCAGGACTGTTCACGTCTATTTCCGATGGCTCCAGCAGGGGGCGCTGCGGTATGCTCTGGAACGTATTTTGAGACATGAATGTAATGTCGGCGCCTGTGTCAATTTTAAACTTAACTGGCCTGCTGTACAGTGTGAGCTCAACGTGCCATTTTTCGTCTGTATCTTCCCTACATATTACTGAGCCCAAAAAGAATGTCCCTTCATCTTGCACTCTTTCACGTGCAACGATTTCCTTTACAATTCTGGTGCGACACACACTCTCAAAATGTCCCATTTTGTTACACTTTCTGCACGTTTTATTTCTTGCTGGACAGGTCTCGCTGAGACCGTGCTTGCGATTACAGCGTGTACAGGGCGTACATTCTTTCTGGCCTGTGTGTTTGGGTTTACTGTACTGAGATCCCTGCCATTTCCTATCTCTCTGGCTTTTGCTATGTTTAAACTGTGGATGCTTATGTGCTATTTCATCTACATCTTTAGCCGCTGCTTGAACTGTGTTCTGCTTTTTTATCAACTCTGAGTTCCGAGCCATTTGTAAAGCCTTGTCTAGCGTCAGCTCCGATTCCATTTGCAATTTCTGTGAGACCTCTTTATCCGCAATGCTGATTACAATTCTCGTATTTGCTCTTCTTTGCTGGTACCAAAATTACAATATTCAGCCAGCTCGTACAAATTCCTTACAAATGCTTCCACCGTTTCCCCTACTGTCTGACGGTGCTGATGAAAACAGGCCCTTTCATGTATAATATTCCGCCTCGGCACAAAATGTTCATCAAACTTCTGAATTACTATATCGTAAACATCAGCGTCTCCGGCATTGGTAAACGCAAAAGCATTGAAAATAGGCTCTGCTTCCCTGCCCATTGCATATATCTCACCCTCTTGCCTCCAGATAGGCCATGAAGCCGGCTGAGTGAAATCAAAATTCTCCGGTGGGTGAAATTTCTGCATGCTTTTTTTTTTTACTCAGTTAGGCTGCCAAACAAAAGTGTTTACTCTGACACCATGTCATAAACAATAAACCAGAGATATAATTCTTTTAGTTTAACTTTTATTGAACACAAGTAATACTGCTTAACAGCTCTCAGTCTCGTGGCAAAACTTCCCCACTTCCGCTAGCCTCCTCCAGCCACACCACCACATGGATATAGTTTCACTACAGTTTCTATCTGTACCGTTGGTAGCAGCATGTGTAAATGACACATACCAGAGGTTCATCGGTTAATAGTGTATCATATCTTTCAGGATATAGGTTCTGCCGTATAATATATGGATTTTACATGACATTAAGGACTGAACTAGGGCTTGATTTATAAAGTCTATTGTACACTTATGTTGTGAATTAGAAGCACAGAGCTTGTTCTAACTACATTCTGCTTCCTTGTGACTCAAAAAAACCAAACAAACAATATGTTCCCTGTCAGGTATCCAAGGTAAATGGGAACAGCAAAGCTGCTGAAGCTACTGGTACCAATAAGAGCTTCCTAATGACCGAATAGGAATGAAACAACGTCAGTTAGTTTTTAAATATTTAAGTACAGTATTTCCAGTATTTGTGGTTGTAAAAAATGTTATCGCGCAATACTCTAGCCTACACTGACATTCTATATTAACAATAGCTGTGTAAGGGTGCACAGTGGTTTCAGATTTAACCTAGGTTTACTTCTCTATTAATTCAGCTGAGCATGTCGCATGCAAAATTGTGTGTCACCTTACACAGATTAAGTGTATTGGGGCTTAATTAGATTTAAACTAAATTAAAATTAACTTTGATGCATAGAAAAGAGGTGGAGCCCATTGCAGCTAATAATTTAAAAATAAATAAGTTGCATCACATCCTCCTCACCAGAAATAATGTCCGCCCAACACACAATGTGCAACACCACAGAAGAAAACCTAGTTTAAATCTGAACTGTACAGTTTTGCACTGTAGGGAGGGGCATAAACCATTCTGGTGCCATATGTATATCTTACAACCACACAATCTCTTGCTCAGTACTGCCACACCAAAGAAAAAAAAAGAAACAGTAATTGAAACATTTGACAAATTAAGGTGATGTACAAAAACGTAAGCGACAATGGCCTTCAATTTAATTTATTATGTTGTGATAAATTCTATATCTTTATATAAATTCAATATCCCAGTTTAAGGGACATACAATCTGAAGAAAAGTCATATAAAATGTGTGTAATTACAGAAAGTGTAATTATAGCTTCATTTTTGCTTTATTAACGCGCAGTAGCAAATAAAGCCAGTTACTTCAATAGGACTGTAAAGGTGTGAGACCAGTATACTCTACCTCGTGGTTCTTCAGCTTGTTTGGCCAGCTTCCTCAAGGCCGCTGCGAAGCTGGCTGAATGGGTTCCTGCAGCTGCAGTTGGTGTCCTGTGGATAGATAGGCTTCTTTTGGATACTGAGGATAGGCTTGGTGGAGAAGGGGTCATGAGGTTCACAGTTGCAGTACTCTTCAGAGCTGGAGAAATCATTGGCTCATAGCTCCCACCTACAATGAAAACAACAGATTAATAATAAATATTTCATTCAAAGTGGACTCATATTTGAACTGTTACCAAAAGCACAACCTACTGTACACACCCTTACAGAACAAATAAATTAAAATCTTTAAAAAAAAAAACTTTTGGGATACCATTATAATACCAGAACACTGCATTCTTGCCCTGACATGAAACTTCTGATATTTACCTATCATTCAAAAAATCACTGGGGGAACCCTTGGTGGATGTTTATTGCCAAGTGATGTGAAAATGCTAGGGGTTGAGACACCCCAATTTTAAGGTTTGTGACATGCTTATAAGAGAATATTCAGAGGTACTTTATAACGTCCCTTTAATACAAAGCAATGAAAAGTTTAAAGGCAACGTAGTAAATATGTCAATTAAGAAATATTTTAAATGTCTACTTTAATATAGGAAAAACTATTTTCTTTATACTAATACAGCTGATCAAAATGCTTAACATTTTTCACTAAACAAGGCAGTCTAAAATACCATTTTCAGATTGCAGTCTCTTTGAAGGCGTGAATTGAATCCCAAGTTGTTCTTGTTAACATTTAAAACATATAAATTAATAATTAAAACAAATGTAACAAAGTGCCAGGCAGTGTGTGTTATAGAACTGTATACTTGCCAGTCTGTTCAAATTATGCTGTCTGTCTCATTAAAACAGAGACCATATACCCTTGGTGTCAAATTCCTCTTTATGCTCCCTCTCCATGCAAGCTTTGTGTTCTGCACTCCTTTTTCCCCTGTAACAACCAAGCTCTGACAGAACTCAATGGCTGAAACTGACTTAATGGTGGACCATTACGATTCAGCAAGAGAAGATGACTCACTCTTGGGATACTAAGTGAGTTTTAATTGGTGTGAGAATGTTATTCATTGAGCTGAAGCCTTTCTCACTTTCTTTCCTCCATTGTTCTTGTACTCTCTGAATCCTCCAACAATCTGTTTTTCCGGCAGATGAAATCTCCTGCATAGTGAGATCACCTCACTTTCACTGTACAGAATGTCAAGGTCATCTGGCCAGTATCAGGGGTTTACAGTCTTGCAAGCTGCAAGCAGCTCCTCATATTCAGAAATTTTTCCAAGTGACGTTTGTGGAAACATGAGATGATGATGTTGTCATAAGTCTGCTCTTCAGTGACATTGCCAATTTTAGAAAAAAAATTGTTTGCTGTTAGTCTCCACATCTACTTTTCTTCCTTTGTGAAGAGCAACACCCTGAAATTCCAATTCCTTTACTGCTTCAGTAGCGAATCTTGTGAATTCTGCTTCTTTTCCACTGCCAACTTAAGGCATCTCTCATCAATCCTAAGTTGGCATGCCTGTGAATGGATGAGTCTTCCCAATCATATAGGCTGTTTGAAATATTTTTTTCTGCTGTTTCAGAACATGAGACTCCAAAAGTCCCTCCTTGGCTTGCATCATGATATTTTCTGCGTCCTGGTGTGCTTGGCTCTCCCTGTGTCCCCATATCTTCTTTCTAAGTGCTGTTTATTGGGCTTTTTTATTTTCTGCATTGGTACTGATCTTAACTTCAGCCCATTCCTTAGCTATTCTGGAGCCCTGCATATGTTGATGAAATCCCAGCCTCCCTACACTACTGCAGATGTCACATCCTAGTTTTCCATTTTTAATTTTGAGCAATGGGTTTTTTCTTTAAAATATTTTCCCTGATCTTCTGTCCAACAACTTGGTAATTCTGTTGCTTCACTACAAAACTCTGACTCCATGCTACTCTCCTCTAACAACTGTTCCTGCCTGCATCTTTTATTTAAGGGTTCTTTCCCTGCTGCTGCTGCTTCCAGGGTCACTAGCCTCACATGTAGGTAAGTCTTCTGTACTTACTGACTCCTCTTTCTTTTTTTTTTAAATAACTGAGCAAAGATTTTTGCATTTCTGATTATCGTTCTCCCTTTCCTCTTGCTTTCTGTCAATTTCTTCAATACACTTGTGAACCTTTGGGTTTATTTCTCTCTTTGTCTCTCTAGCGCTATAAATTGAGTCTGTGCATTGGAAAATATAAAATGTCTGCAATACAATCCGTGCCGTTAACACATATGTGACTTTGTTGACTTTTATTAGACTTGGAAAGTGCTGATACACTGCTGCATGAAAGGTGTTAGCCTATATAAATAAACCAACAACAATAATAATAATAAAATATTAATATCAACATTTAAAAACTATTTTACTTGGTTTTTACAAATGCAATTTCTAACTAAGAGACTGGACTTGTTTTGCTGTTCGGATGTTGAGCAGCATGGGGCAGGCAAACAGTATTAACTGTAACATTCAAAGAAGAAAGCTTGAGCTGGCAACGGTAACTGTAGAAGGGTTTGGGAGTTGAGAAAGAGGAGTCAACACAGAGTGTGCTAAGAGAATACCTAATCCAGTAGTACAGTTAAGAGGGGGACATCATTAGCCAGTGGGGTTTATAGTTTTGGAGGCACTGGTCACGGCTGAGAGTGACTAATACTGTAAATGAATAAACCGTGGAGTACTCCTTTTGTGATTTTGAACTGCAACCTTAACGTTATCTTAAAAGTTTTTGTTACTGAATATATACAGTGCCTTGCAAAAGTATTCAGACCCCTGACCAATTCTCTCATATTACTGAATTACAAATGGTACATTGAAATTTCGTTCTGTTTGATATTTTATTTTAAAACACTGAAACTCAAAATCAATTATTGTAAGGTGACACTGGTTTTATGTTGGGAAATATTTTTAAGAAAAATAGAAAACTGAAATATCTTGCTTGCATAAGTATTCAACCCCCACACATTAATATTTGGTAGAGCCACCTTTTGCTGCAATAACAGCTTTAAGTCTTTTGGGGTAAGTATGTACGAGCTTTGCACACAGTGTCGGAGTGATTTTGGCCCATTCTTCTTGGCAGATTTGCTCCAGGTTGTTCAGGTTGGTTGGACGACGCTTGTGGACCTCAATTTTCAAATGGTGCCACAGATTCTCAATGGGATTGAGATCAGGACTTTGACTGGGCAACTGTAGGACATTCACCTTTTTGTTCTTGAGCCACTCCAATGTTGCTTTGGCCTTGTGCTTGGGATCATTGTCCTGCTGAAAGGTGAATTTCCTCCCAAACTTCAGTTTTTTAGCGGACTGAAGCAGGTTCTCTTGCAGTATTTCCCTGTATTTTGCTCCATCCCTTCTTCCTTCAATTTTAACAAGATGCCCAGTCCCTGCTGATGAGAAGCATCCCCACAGCATGATGCTGCCACCACCATACTTCACTGTAGGGATGGTGTGTCTTGAGGCATGGGCAGTGTTAGGTTTGCTTCACACATAGCTTTGAGTTTTGGCCAAAAGCTCTATCTTGGTCTCATCTGACCACAAAACCTTTTCCCACATCGCAGCTGGGTCACTCTCATGCTTTCTGGCAAACTCAGACGTGCTTTCAGATGGTACTTTTGAGTAACGGCTTCTTTCTTGCCACCCTCCCATACAGGCCAGTGTTATGCAGAGCTCTTGATATGGTTGACTGGTGCACCATTACTCCACTCCCAGCCACTGAACTCTGTAGCTCCTTCAAAGTGATTGTTGGCCTCTCTGTGGCTTCTCTCATAAGTCTCCTTCTTGTTTGAGCGCTGAGTTTTGAGGGACGGCCTTTTCTTGGCAGTGCCTGGGTGGTGTGATGGAGCTTCCACTTCCTGATTATTGATATCCAAACACTTGGATATTATTTTGTACCCTTTCCCTAATCTATGCATTTGTATTACTTTATGCCTAACTTCTGTAGAATGCTCTTTGGTCTTCATGTTCCTTCAGATTCACAGCCTGACCAATGATCCTTCAACAGTGGGGTTTTTATCCAGAAAATGTGACAGCAACTTTAATGGTTCACAGGTGGAGGCCAATGGTAAGGTAATTGTGTCCTCGTTAGGGCAATTTCTTTCATCGGTGTAAACTGGGAGCTTCCACAGCACAGGGGTTGAATACTTATGCAAGCAAGATATTTCAGTTTTTTATTTTTCTTAAAAATATTTCCCAACATAAAACCAATGCCACCTTACAATAATTGATTTTGAGTTTCAGTGTTTTAAAATAAAATATCAAACAGAACGAAATTTCAATGTACCATTTGTAATTCAGTAATATGAGAGAATTGGTCAGGGGTCTGAATACTTTTGCAAGGCACTGTGTGTGTATATATATTGTGTGTATATATATATATAGTAACCGGCCGAACTCACGGTCGCTCATTTGCCCCTATAATACATAGACCAAGGACACAGAAATGGAGTTTAAAGCACTGACGCACTATATTTAATTCACAAAAATAAACACAAACAAAAATAAACACCTAGCTCCTTCGGAGCTCTAAATACACATTTATGCAGGTCCCTGAGTAGCTTGCAGGACGGCTAAGCCGTTTACCTGACATAAAACAAAAACACACCGTTTTTAAGAATACACACAGTACTTCTTTTTACATTGACTACTCGGAAACAGAGCACACCTTCTGTCTCCTTCTACTCAGCAGTCCAGTGCAGACTAACTGCACCTCTTAAATACCCTGCACCTGGTTCTAATTTACAATTACTTCCAGGTGCAGGGGATAATTAGCAATAAAATAAATTAAACAATTAAACAAACAGTGCATATGCACATGTTTTATGCAGGGAGGATATTAACCCCCTCCCTGCTGTGTTACACATCCTCCCCCCCAAGTGTGCAACACTGATCGGCCATCCAAAGGCCACTTCCCTCCACCCTTAAAAGACCACACACCCTCAAGTCTGATATCTTTAATCTTCGCCCTCTTCCATGGGCGGGCTTGAGGGTGGGTCTTTCCCTCTGGCGCTTCCAAGAAGGGACCGAGAACTTGCAATGAGAGACCCCACCGTGGTGACAGGGGCAACTGGTGCGCCGGCCGGAGACCTGTTGGGTGGTGCAGCAGGCAGAGGTCTGCGGATGGGTACCGGCGTAACGACCTCTGAACCACCAGGGGGAGCCCAAGCGACGTCTGCCGTTTGCGTCGCAAATTCTGGGGTTACAGAGGGAGTGCAGTGGGGGAACCAGGCGAGGAACTGTACCTGGTGGATCAGACTCCTGGGCTCCAGGTCCAGTGACAGGAGGTCCGGAACCTTAGGTATGGTGTCCAGGAGCAAGGGGCAAGGGACTGCACTGACAAGCGCCGGACTAGCTTCCGGGGTTGCAGGATGGAGGTGTGGTGGAGGTGCGCTCTTCACCTCCTCTGGCTCGGGAGACAGCACCTCCTCTCCCTTGATTGAAGCCGGTGGTTCCAGAGACAGCAACGGCTCCTCCTCCTCTGATTCGGGAGACAGCGGGGCTTCTCTCGCCGGCTTCCACTTCTGGAGCACCAGCTCCAGTGGTGTTGGCTCCCATTCTTTTATATCAAACGGGGGCAAACCCATCTCCCCTCTTCGCCTCTCAATCTCCTCCTGTAGTTGACGGTAGCTTGCTTGTTGCTGCGCCGTGTTTTTGTTGATCCTTGTGATCAATTATTTTAAATCCATTTTAATTTCTGGGTCTTTAGGGGTGCCCACAATCGCTGCCACCATATTGGTCACGGTCGTTCGTTTGCCCCTATAATACAGAGACCCAGGACACAGAAATGGAGTTTAAAGCGCTGACACGCTATATTTAATTCACAAAAATAAACACAAACAAAAATAAACACCTAGCTCCTTCGGAGCTCTAAATACACATTTAGGCAGGTCCCTGAGTAGCTTGCAGGATGGCTAAGCCGTTTACCTGACATAAAACAAAAACACACCGTTTTTAAGAATACACACAGTACTTCTTTTTACATTGACTGCTTGGAAACAGAGCACACCTTCTGTCTCCTTCTACTCAGCAGTCCAGTGCAGACTAACTGCACCTCTTAAATACCCTGCACCTGGATCTAATTTACAATTACTTCCAGGTGCAGGGGATATTTAACAATAAAATAAATTAAACAATTAAACAAACCGTGCATACACACTTCACATGTTTCATGCAGGGAGGATATTAACCCCCTCCTTGCTGTGTTACAATATATATATATATATATATATATATATATATATATATATATATATATATATATATATAACCTCATACTTAATACTCATATAACCTAGAAATTGGCATTAAAACAATAGACTCAGTTAAACCTATTACATCAGAAAGTATTTTTTTCCATACTGCCCTGATTCCTTTATTGTAACAATAGTAAAACAACAATAATAATACAACCTTTATTTATTTATTTATTTATTACGGGTTTTAGACTACTCGCTGCAAGTAGTGTGTATATATATACAAGTATATATATATATATATATATATATATATATATATATATATATATATATATATATATATATATATATATATATATATACAATTATTTTGTTTTTCCCAGTTAAGGCCAATTGATTATCATCATCATCAGTCATGAGTTTAGTCCTTAACAAAAGCAAATTAACTTTTTTTCGTGGATAATCTACAGTTTTCTGTGACGTCTTTATTTCAGATGTTTCTTTGATTAACACAAATTGAGATAATTACTATTAGATTTTACCCACCTTTTAGTAAATTACTGTCTGTTGTGAAGAACGGTCTCTTGTGAAGAAAGATCAACATCTGTCTCAAACAATGTGTGGGTTCTGTTGGCATGTGCTTGGTTGAGAGGGCAACGTCTGTTGCTGGGGATCTCCAACAGCACCCACTTCATTGACCAGCGCATGCTGTTATTTAAAAAAATCTCTCAACAGCCTTTTGACAGCGATATAGTAAATAAACAAATAGCAGAACAGAATAATATATCCTGTGAAAAAATGTTTTAACTTACAATATATGTACACATTTGCAACTAATTTGTTTTTTTAAATTAAGAATGACAGTAAAATTATAGGTTAAAACTATAATTGTGCACAACGCATGTCTACAATTCCCATGTCTGATTTTCACTCTTTCCACAGCTTTCAGACGCGTTCCGGTCCAATTCCACCACTGCTTATAGCTTAAGCGAATGTGTACTTGCATTACTTCAGTTGTACAGTGGCTGCTATTATGTTACCATTTCCCATTTTACTACAGTAACATACTTGTTATGTTTGGAGTTTTGCATGTTCGATGCTACAGCGGTGACGTAATTGGGGACCGCGTAAATCGCGTGACTGCTGTTGTTCCTGTGGGGACAGCGTGGGCTAGGAACACAGAGTCAGGCAGTCTAATATACAGCTATGTGTTAGTGAGTGTGTGTTCTTACATGTAAATAAACAATAACATTTATAAGTACAAGACTCTTGCGTCCTACCTGACACAACAATACTGTATCAATTCCATTGTCATGCCACTGAGTTATCATACAATTATTCTTAAAAATCTCCCTTTGTCTTGGGTACAGGACGTTATTTCCTAAAAATAACTTTTTCCAAAACTACGAAATACTCAATTATGTTAAATTTAGAAATACAAAAACATAATCAATTCAAGTCTTTCTCAATGTTGTTACTTTTAGCTACTTTAACCTAATCAACATCGTGAGTGCATCCTAACTTTTACAAACTAGTGTTTCCTAGACAAACACAGTAAGTCTTCAAAAGTTTTTAACCTGTAATTGAGTTCACAAGTGGTCTGGATAGTCATGAGATGTCTTTGGAGGTTTAGAATACACTCCAACACCATAATGTATGGACATATTTCTGTGCATGTGTATAGCTGCTTTACAAAGAATAGTTTCTTCAGCAGTGCTGTACTTCAATATAAGAGAGACATTAACCCTTTAGACGCCCAAGAAATCTAAAAAAAGTGTTACTGTCATCAAGAAATGGTCAAGCCTGTGTTGTTTTAGTACAATTTTTTTCAGTGTTAATAATCATAATAATACAAATCATAATTAGACTGAAGTAATTAGACCTGCTAGAACAGCTTACTTTCAGGTTCACAGATTGCTGGAAAGCTCCTTGTATTTGTACTGCAAATCAGACACTGATAAACACCATAGCACTTTTCTTTTCTTCTCTAGACAAGTCTGCTCTTATCTTAATAAACTCTTAAAGTGATAGAGTGCTGTCTACAGGATCATTACAGCTTGGGCTAGTTAAAAAAAAAAAAAAACACACACAACAACACATTAAGATAACATTATCTTTGCGACACAACCCCACAAAAAAGGAAGTTGCACTTAAGCTTTTTCAATGTTCTACCAAGGCATTGAAGCATGAACAAGGAAAATGTGGAGTCTACCCCTGCACCCACATGTGGAGTAGTTGACTTATGTATGTACACATGTGACAGGGTAGCGTCCTGGTAGAGAGACTCAGAACACAGAAAGCTGCAAGTTTAAAGCGCTAATGCGCATGTTTAATATAAATAATAAAACAAACAAGACAGGAACAAAACAAACAGCGGCACGGTGACCAAAACAAACATTTAAACAAAACTGTACATATACTTTAAATACCGTGGTTTCAAGCCGAGCCGCTGCTTACAATGAAACGCAGATTCATAAAACTCCACTGAACACCAACGATACTTCTCCCTATTTTTAATACCACAGCACAGCACACAAACACTCACACCCACACTCACCACTATCACCACAATTCCCCTTAACACTTGTGATTCCCCTTTTTATACACCTGTGGATTACCACGTTTTTCTCCCCACACACACATCCCATAACACAACACACCACATGAAAACTTCCACCGCACCACAGAAAATCTGGTGCAACTTGAAGTGAAAGCCAATAGTTTCCAGCGGGGTGCACCAGAGTAGAATACGGCAAAATGTGGAGCAGTTCAGTGCATTTAAAAGAAGATGCAAGTACTGGTAGAGGGAGTTTCAGTAGTCAAGGCAGGACAGTACCAGGGCCTGGACTAGGAGATGCATGGAGTAGTTAGTGAGGAAGGGGCAAATTCTGGATATATTGCTGAGGAAGAAGCGACAGCAGCGTGCCAGAGTAAAGATGTGCTGAGAGTAGGAGAGGGGTTGAGGTTGACACCGAGGTTCTTGGTGGATGAAGAGGGAGAGAGGGTTGTGGATTCAAGAAGAATGGAAAGAATGGATATAGAGAGATCTGTGGAGAGTGTTGTGGAGAGGAGGAGAGTGCATCCAGAACGCCGCTGCTCGCCTGATGTTTTCTCTGCCTCGCTTCTCCCGCGCAACTCCACTGCTCCGCTCACTCCACTGGGTCCCAATCACCGCTCGCATCCAGTTCAAGACTCTTTTATACTCGCCTACAGATGCCTTGACCAGACTGCACCCAGCTACCTCCAGACCCTCATCTCTCCCTACACACCCACTCGACCTCTCCGCTCCTCCTGCATTAGAAGACTGGCTTTACCTCCTCTACGCTCCCCTGCCTCCAGAGCCTGCTCCTTTTCCACCCTCGCCCCACAGTGGTGGAATGACCTTCCTACAGATGTCAGGACTGCCCAGTCCCTGATCACCTTCTGGCGCCTCCTCAAGACTCTCCAGACAGCACCTGTAGAACTCTTTTCCCTCTAGACACTTTATCACTCTTCCTTAAATGCGCTTTACTTGCTCTTATCTGCTCCCTATTTTACTGAATTTAATCCTGTACTTTACAGAGTACTGTACTGTAATCTGCCACAAGTGTTATTCAATCTGTAGTATTTTGCATTTAGTCATATCCTGATGTAACTATCACTGACACTGTTATCTGCTTCGATATTGAATCGTATTTTGTCATATACTTGTACTTACTAGAACTGAAGTCATTGTATTTTATCTTGCTCTTAATTGTATTAATACTTGTACTGTGATTCTTGAAATGTAGTTTTTGTTTTACGACTGTAAGTCGCCCTGGGTAAGGGCATCTGCTAAGAAATAAATAATAATAATTATAAAGATGGCCGAGAGACAAGTAGAGCTACGGGAGGAGATGACAGTCAGAGGGGGGAAAGGAGAGATAGATCTGGGCATCATCAGCGTAGAAATGATACGAGAAGCCATGGGAGGAGATCAGGGGACCCAGGGAGCAGGGGTCCCAGGAATGAGCTTTGGGGGACACTGTCGAAAGAGAGCAAGAGGCAGAGGGTGAACCACGCAAGGACATCCGGTATGTGTGATCGGAGGTGTAGGAGGAGAACCAAGCAAGAGCAGTGCCAGAGATTCTCAGGTCAGCGAGGGATGACAAGAGAATTATATATATAAGAAATAAATAATAATAATATATATTAGCTCAAAGAGCCAGCTGCCCAACGTTTCGATAAATTGTACATATCTTTCTCAAGGGAGCCTCTTATATATATATATAGTGATATATACAGTGCCTATAGAAAGTCTACACTCCTTCAAAATTTTCACCTTTTGTTGCCTTATAGCCTGGAATTAAAATGCATTAAAATAGTTTTTTTTTATCATTTATCTACACAGCCTACCCCACAACTTCCAAGTGAAAAAATGTTCTACAAATTTCTAGAATATTTAATTAGAAATAAAAACTGAAATAGCTCAGTTGGATAAGTGTCCACCCCCCTTGTAATAGCAATCCTAAATTAGCTCAGGTGTAACCAATCGCCTTCAAAATCACACACCAAGTTAAGTGGCCACCACCTGTGTTAAATTGTAGTAATTCACATGATTTCAGGATAAAATCAGCAGTTCCTGTAGGTTCCCTCTGCTGGGTAGTGCATTTCAAAGCAAAGACTCAACCATGAGCACCAAGGTGCTTTCAAAAGATTTCCGGGACAAAGTTGTTGAAAGGCACAGATCAGGGGATGGGTATAAACAAATATCAAAGGCCTTGAATATCCCTTGGAGCACGGTCAAGACGATTATTAAGAAGTGGAAGGTGTATTATTATTATTTTATTATTATTATTTATTTCTTAGCAGACGCCCTTATCCAGGGCGACTTACAATTGTTACAAGATATCACATTATTTTTACATACAATTACCCATTTATACAGTTGGGTTTTTACTGGAGCAATCTAGGTAAAGTACCTTGCTCAAGGGTACAGCAGCAGTGCCCCCCACCAGGGATTGAACCCACGACCCTCCGGTCAAGAGTCCAGGGCCCTAACCACTACTTTACACTGCTGCCCGTGTATGGCACCACCAAGACCCTGCCTAGATCAGGCTGTCTCTCCAAACTGGATGACCGAGCAAGAAAGACTGATCAGAGAGGCTACCAAGAGGCCAATGGCAACTTTGCAAGAGCTACAGGCTTTTATGGCCAAGAATGGTCAAAGTGTGCATGTGACAACAATATCCTAAGCACTCCACAAATCTGGCCTTATGGTAGAGTGGCAAGAAGGAAGCCATTACTCAAGAAAGCCCACCTTGAATCCCGTTTGAAGTATGCAAAAAAACACTCAGGAGATTCTGTAGCTATGTGACAAAAGGTTTTGTGGTCTGACGAAACTAAAATTGAACTTTTTGGCCTAAATGCAAAGCGTTATGTTTGGCGCAAACCCAACACAGCGCATCACCCAAAGAACACCATCCCTATTGTGAAGCATGGTGGTGGCAGCATCATGTTATGGGGATGTTTCTCATCGGCAGGGACTGGGGCACTTGTCAGGATAGAAGGGAAAATGAATGGTCAAAGTACAGAGAAGTCCTTAAGGAAAACCTTGTGCCCTCTGCAAGAAAGCTGAAACTGGGCCGGAAGTTCACCTTTCAGCATGGCAACGACCCAAAACACACAGCCAAAGCTACACTGGAGTGGCTAAGGAACAAAAAGGTAAATGTCCTTGAGTGGCCCAGTCAGAGCCTCGACCTAAATCCAACTGAAAATTTGTGGCATGATTTGAAGATTGCTGTCCATCAACGCTCCCCAAGGAACTTGACAGAGCTTGAACAGTTTTGTAAAGAATGGTCAAATACTGCCAAATCTAGATGTGCAAAGTTCGTACAGACTTATCCCAACAGACTCACAGCTGTAATTGCTGCCAAAGCTGCTTCCACCAAGTATTAACTCAGAGGGGTGGAGATTTATCCAATTATGATCTTTCAGTTCTGTATTTTTAATATATAATTTTTTTTATATAAACTTTTTTCCCCTTAACAGTGTGGAGTATGGTGCGTAGATAAGTGGGAAAAAATTCTCATTTAAATGCATGAAACTCAGAGGCACTGACACAAAAAAATGTGAAAAAAGTTCAAGGGGGTGTAGACTTTCTATAGGCACTGTAGAGTGACAAACCACCTTCTTGGGTGAAGGTTTATCACTCTTTTTGGGACCTGTATCACTGTCTTATAGTGTAAAAGAAGTACATAAACAACACATGGGTTGAAACAGGGTGGTGCCTCTATGTTTATTCACTGAACAAAACAAAAACAAACAAAAACCCTAACTCCACCAAGGAGTGTTCACAAAAACAGGTTCACCCAAATACACAATACCTTTCCTTAAGCGCCGACTGATTTAGGAAGCCTCGATACGATAACATGCACAGTATCATGATACTTTGGATCTTCTGTCCATCACATGGCTGTCAAATTCCTTTTTTTGCAAGTGCACAAGAGGCTAATACACTGTGAATAATGATACAGCATGGTGGAATTCTGCACATTTTAAAAGGCTAGCGCGACCTGTGCCGCTTTTTCCTTATTTTTGTTCCTTGCCATTGCCAATTCTTCATAGTAAACAGTGGCCATAGACACATTTTATAAAGTAATACCATGGTTTACTTGTGCCTTATTGTAGCTGAACGAAACCAAACAAACTGAAATGTAACTTTAAACACTTAGCAAAACGTGGAAACGGCGTTGTAAAATGAAGGGGAAAAAGACTCCCCCATTTTGGTACTCGCAACAAAAAATACATAAAATACAATCTATATAAAAATCATAAAAAGCACTGTAAGCAAGGCATTTCAGAATGACATGCTTGCCTTTTTTCTGTCATGAGATTCTCATTTGCGCTAAAGCAGCACGATTTTATGATCCAGATAGCTTTCTATAAAGAGCACTATGCTTGCATGCGCATAATCCGGTTTGTTTACTTTTTGCTACTTAAAACTTAAAAGGCACAAGAGCCGCTGTGTTGATCCTCTGGTGTGTGTGTATATGTATGTAATTTTATATATATATATATATATATATATATATATTGTAACACAGCAGGGAGGGGGTTAATATCCTCCCTGCATGAAACATGTGAAGTGTGTATGCACGGTTTGTTTAATTGTTTAATTAAACATTGATTGTTCACACATAAAAGAGCTGTGAATGTGTAGTCTCAGTTCTATCCTTTGCTTTTGCCTTTGGAGTCTTCGTGTGGTGTCAGTAGGTATAATCCAACATGAAGACTAGGGAGCTGTCTATGAAAGAAAAGCAAGCGATTTGGATGCTAAAAGAAAAGAGGAAGTCAATTAGAACCACAGCACAAAAGTTGGGCATAGCCAAATCAACAGTTTGGAATGTCCTGAAAAAGAAAACAACCACTGGTGTCTTCAGCAAATCGGCAACGACCAAGTTGGCCAAGGAAAACAACAGCAGTTGATGACAGAAAAATTACCAGATCTGTGAAAAACAACCCTAAAATAAGTGTCAGTGAAATCACCAACAACCTCCAGAATGCTGGGGTGAAAGTGTCACAATCTACTGTTTGCAGAAGACTTCGGCAGCAGAATTACAAAGGCTTCACTGCAAGATGCAAACCTCTGATCAGCACCAAAAACAGAAAGGCCAGATTAGAATTTGCTAAAAAAGTAGAGATGAGCCAGTAGTTTTGGAACAGAGTTTTATGGACAGACAAAGATTAACCTTTATCAAAGTGATGGGAAGGCAAAAGTGTGGAGAAAAAAAGGAACTGAAGATGATCTAAAGCATACCACCTCATCTGTGAAGCATGGTGGAGGTAGTGTCATGGCATGGGCATGCATGGCTGCCTCTGGAACGGGCTCACTCATCTTTATTGTTGATGTAACGAATGATGGCAGCAGCAGAATGACTTCAGAAGTGTACAGAAGCATCTTGGTTACCAATGTACAAGAAAATGCCATCAGACTCATTGGGTGGCGCTTCACAATGCAACAGGACAATGACCCAAAACACACTGCCAACACAACCAAGGAGTTCATCAGGGGAAAAAAGTGGAAAGTTTTAGACTGGCCAAGCCAATCTCCTGATTTAAGTCTGATTGAACATGCATTTCACTTGCTGAAGAGGAGACTGAAGTCAGAAACTCCCCAAAACAAGCAACAGCTAAAAATGGCTGCAGTAAAGGCTTGGCAAAGCATCTCAAAGGACGATACCAAGAGTTTGGTAATGTCAGTGGGTCGCAGACTCACTGCTGTTATTACATGCAAGGGATTTACGACTAAATACTAGCTTTTATACTTCTTATATTTGCTTTAAGTTGAATTGTCCCAATGCTTATGCTCACATAAAATGGGGGGATGGAACTCTAAAAGTGCTGTTATTCTTAGTTGGTAAAACATGTACGTCTGGAAACCACCAGAAATAAAAGGTGACATTCTGCACTTTTGCCTCATATTAATCTTTTACTTGTATTTTCATATTGCTTGAGTGTACAGCAGAAATAGCAATTTTGACTTCACTGTCCCAATACTTATGGAGGGCACTGTATCTATCTATCTATCTATCTATCTATCTATCTATCTATCTATCTATATATATATATATATATATATATATATATATATACACACACATCTATTTTCATTATTATTATTATACGCAATAAAACATTGCACGTTTCAAAAGGTACTTCGCAATTTAATGACATGTCATACAGTAATATAGTATAAGCAACACATAAGGCAAGCAACAGAATATAACAAAGACATTGTGGACTTACTTGATGAATCTTGAGTGATTCATCTTGAGTGATTCATTTGTAGAAAAAATATTTTTACAGCCTGTGGAAGATTTTTTAAATCACTGTAGCCCACAGAAATCCAATGGGAAGATAAAGAGCCGGTTTGAAAAACCAAACAGCGACTACTCGGTCAACCATTTTGTTTTTTCGTACGATGAGCAATTAAAGAGGCAATTTTGTTTTGGTTCTCCCTGTTGAAGAAGGTCCAATTTAGGCTGTTCACAATCTTTATTGTTATTTTTTATCCTTATTTTTTCCACAATTGAAAGCGAGGAAAATGGTGTATGAATTTTAAAAAAATCTACAACGTACTGCATGGAAATCAAAACTTAAGGGAGTAGCCACACATGACCCATAACCTGCCTGGCAACAGACACGTCAAGATTAAGTCTAATTATGAGTGGTAGAGGCTAGCCGCAAGCTTGCATCGTGTAGCCAATACAAATACATTAAAACTTGACAGAGGGTGATTGCAGGTTGAAGACACACAGAATCCCACCCATTTTGAGGCTACATTATCCAATAGCAATACAGTAGACCTTGGAAAGCATGACGTAAGGTAAGCTTAATTTTTTACTTTTACAAAATTACATGTAGATTATGATTTCCATTACATGAGAGTAGATGTTAAAACTTCATGCTGATTTGAACTTGGCTCTCACCAAGATAAGCACCAACTAAGACAGAGCTTCACAGTAAACTAATGTGATCCATATGTGTCACCATCCATTTGCGCTTCCTTCCATATGATGATGTAGATATCCTTCTGTCTGGTGTTGATGGCTGAAGTGTAATGTTGGCTCCAGGGATCAGCTTATTGCCTCCCTAGCGCATCAGCACACACAACGGCTGCAATGCTGGGGATCAACCATAGTGCTGTCTCCCCAGCGCATTAGCATGACAACTGTCTGGATTGAGCTAAGTAGGGTACTTCTCTGGGGTCTTCAAGTGGGCACCTTAGGCTTAGCCTCCGTAGCCTCTTATGACGCCATACAGATCTATCTATCTATCTATCTATCTATCTATCTATATATATATCTATAATATATATATATATATATATATATATATATGCACACACATATAGAGCGGCTGGTCAGCTGAGGCAACTGCGGTATGGCCTCACCAATAATTTCCAAAGGCTAAAGAAACATTTTGCATATTTTTTTTATTTAATTGAGAAACACATTTAAGCACTGTTAAGTATGTATATATCAAATACATTACATTAAAGGCCACAGGAACGCTAGTGGCATTATATAAAAGTCTCAACTCGCTTTCACCAGCAGCAAAAACGCTATGCCAGAAAGCTGGAACAATGTAGCTGGAACAAACATTGAGCGTCTCAAAGCTGCTTGTTACCATGGCAACTCACCACGCTGGGGTCCCTTTCTGAAGGAAAAAAAAGAAAGAAATGTGCACTATTATGCTGAAATTATAAACATTATTCTGGAAAATGAAGGCATTGTTTGATTATGAAAAATAAAAGCATTGTAATTAATTAATTAACAAGCTATAACCCTGAATAAGCAGAACATACTTCCTTCTGATCTGACCCAGCCTATGACCTATCATTTGCCCCCTTGAAAGAGGGACAGCCAGTCAACCATGAAGAAACAACAAGTTTCACTTTCAGCACAACCCAAAAATAGCAGTGTAAAAAGGTCAAGCTCAATGCTGCAGCTGAACCACAATTCATGGTAATCCAGAAGACATTTTGATTAGAGCAAGCGTGTAACAGCAGGAGGTTATACAATACAGGATGCTTTGTACCTTGGTCGAGACTAGATAGAGTTCCTTTTATTTAATTTGATAAACAGATGTTTATACACCTTGCAGTTTTTGAGCTATGGGTGGCACAAACTGATACCTTCCAAGATATTTTTTTCTTGCATTTGTAGAACTACCGTAGATGCTGTTGAATTCAAGTTTGTTGTATAACTTTATTTCTTCAAAACAAAAACAAGCTGTCTTAATGTCATTTTTATCAACACGTTTAACATTTTGTGTATGTCATCGGTTAACATGTTATCTTCTTGTTCGTAAATTACTGAGTACCTATTCAACCAAAGGCAGTCTTATTTGTTATTATTCATTGACACCATCTGCCGTCTATAGCATCATAAACAGTTTTAAAAGTGGAGTTATTAAGGGGAAAATGTAAATCTGAAAAAATCAGATGTTTTGATCACATCTCTCCCTCTCTCTTTAGACATGATAAGGGCTTGTGATGAGAAACCATTATAGTGTATCTGCACCAGTGGTGAACTTGAATAAAGAACCAGGGTTGAGTAGTTGTGTAATTCTGTAAATGTTTATCTATTGTGAAGCATAAACACTTCACTTGCCAACACAGTTCAAAAGGTTTGTTGCCCCTTTAAAACATTGACCAGACACAAGAAATGAAAGTTCAGCACTGTTGTGCACTTTTATTTTACAAAGCAAAATAAACAAACAAAAACCTAGCTCTGTTTCAGCACTAACTAAACCATACAGGACACGGTTTACAAAACTAAACACAGCACAGTACTTACAACATGACTGCTCGGACACAGAGTACTCCTTCCCATGACCTTCTACTCAGCAGCCCCGACTAGCCTGACTGCTGCCTTTTTATTTCTGTCAGCTGGCTTCAATTTACAATAGTTGCCAGCTGAAATGAATAAACAAATAATAAAACAATTAACAAATGCTGGTTTTTAGCAGGGAGGATTTTTAACCCCCTCCCTGCTGTGATACACTATGTAAAATGTTTGTATATCTTTAAGAATGACACGATAGCTAACTGAAGGTGTGGGGTTGTAAGAAAGAATAATCATAATCACCTGTAGCATGTGTTATTTAAAAGCCCCATTGTTGTTTTAAAAAAAATAATAATTCAGACTAGCATTGTGCCTACTAAGAGTGAATGTTTTCAATACTCTGATGAGATGACATGGTAACCAGAGGTTTTGTATGATTTAAAATATTGCATTTGCATCAGAGAGCTAATGCATAAAAAGAGACTATTTGATTATACCTGTATGTGGATTTTAACCTGCACTCAGTGAACATGCCATATTTTTACTAAGTGGCATTTTTGTTTTTGTTATTTATCAGCCCTTTTTTTTAAGGATTTGTCTATATGCAGATCTAGAAATACTCAAAATGTTATTTTAAGGAGTCAACTCTACTCGCAGGATATTTGGTTTTATACATATTATCCACAAGTAGGTCTGATCGTACATATGTAAAACCTATGAGTTTACATATATCTAGAGAACCACTTATCCAATTTTGATTAAACATAATGTACAGTGGCAGCTGGTCATTAGAGGTCGGTGGGGCCTGGTCCCACTAGAGAAAAATGGAAAAAAATTATCATACTTACTTGCACATTTTAAAGTTTATACACAGCATATTATTGTGCATTTCAGACTAGATAAAGTACAGTATCAAGTACAGTAAACTAGCTGGCAGACAATGCCCTGGTAAGGGCGATCACGGAACTCTGCCTTCTGGGGCCGGCCCCATCATCTACAGTGAAGCAATTAGCAATGGGTGCACAACAATAATATTAATGTGAACTTACAGTTGTCAAGTATAGCAAAAAGAACGAGATTAGACAGAGTTAAATGAATTGTGAGAAAACGGTTTAAAAAAATTTCAATGACTGTTGCTAAAAATGAACACACAATAGGTAGATAATTGTTATGAAACGAGTAGGAAAGATAACATAATAGTGAACAAGACACAATCTTGAGAAGTGAAGCGATTTCTGTTTTTTTTTATTTTTGTGCAATACATTCTTACTACCTTACGTAGTTCTGCTTTTTAATGTGTGTGTGGCAGGATGGCTTGCAGTGGTGAGGTGTGGTGACGTCACGGACCAGGAAGTAACTGAACCAAAACAGTGGATGGGCGGGTGAAGCTGAATGCTACTGCGGTCAGCGTTTAATAAATAATAATATAAAACAAAAGATTTAAACAAATAACAAAACAAAAGGCACAAGGGCCAAACGAATAAACAAATACTGTTTAGCAGTCATTTTTAAATCTAGCTTTTTTTCCTCTCCTCACTCTCTCCGCTCCCCGTACTCTCCTCTTACACTCAACCCCGCAGCACGGACAGCTGCAGGTTCTTATATTCTGGCCGAGGGGTTAACTAGCTGTTAATTATCTTATTACCCCTCGGCCACAGTCTGCACGAGTTTAGTAAGGATGCATGACTGTCAGCTAGTTAAATAATCAGTAGCTGATCAGCCATGCATCCTCACAAAGTTTTTATAAATACAAAAACAATAACAAAAGACGCGGCACTTTTACCTACAAACAATAATACAAAAACAGTGCACAAATATATATAGGGGCGGGACACTCCACCACAGTGTGTTTTCATGAAAGGGGTTGTGTATGCTTAAAAAACGTATATCTTTTTTTTTTTTTTTTTAATTGAGTGTCCAGCAATGCAAAACTAAATCCAGCTGTTCATCATTGCGATGCAGAGCACTCTCTATTGCCTGACGAAGTTTCTATTTGAGGTTTTTTTTTTCCAAAGGCACATTGTTTGTACAGTTTTTGTAACTGCGGTTTGCAAACTACACTGCAGACTGAACAACTAATTTGACCACTATCGTTATTAAACTCCAGCCATGGGTAAATCTGCAACCAGTTTGCCTTTTTCCCTTCACTGACATTGCTTATTTGTGCTCTTGTATCACTAAGGCTGTATCTAAGCCTCTAATCCAGTGGTTCTCAAACTGGGGGGCGTGGACTCTATCTTGGGGGGCATTCGGGATTTAATTTTTTTTTTTTTTTTTTTTTTTTTACTACAGTGCACATCTTAACCTAACGGGCTGATCATTTATTTGGGCTTTATTGGCTGTTTTGATTGGATCACCAATAATACTTCCACCAATCAGATGGTTGCTACAATACTCGTAGCGATCCCGCCCTCTGTCAGACTGGTATAAAGAACAGGTTAAAGAAGCGCTGGATAAGGGAAATAATGTGTCAGATGTCAAAGTTGATATGAGAATGGCAGTGGTGAAGCCAATTTGCTTGAAAACATTAAAAATAGACCAGACAGTTCCATCAATGGATTTTAAAAAAATCGGAAATTGGTGATGCGACCAGAAACCCAGAGGCAATGTAAACTGCTCTTTTTATGTTAAGCATTTTTGTGTTTTTACAAGGGTTTAATTAAGTAGCAGACAAAATGTGTCAGACTTGTTAGAAATTCTTTAACAAAATGGTTGATTGTTATTGTCGAAATGTTGTAGATACAACTATTAGTGCAGGCATCGTGCAGGTATCACAAAGTCTATAAACACAACAAAACGTTTAAATGTTTTTGCACCGTATAAAACTTTACTGATTTTGCCAGTGCTTGCTGGTCTATTAACCAGTTTGAAATGATTTTGAAGCAAATAAAAGCATTTTCGTTTCGCATTTATAGTTTTGGTAAAGATTTCACACTTGGCAATACTGAGCTGCAATTACTGCATGGTAGTACAGTGCAACGTCATATATCAGACCCCCTGTGGACTGGGGTGTAGGCGGATATGTGAAAAAGTCAGATTTTCGAACATCTATAGAAAAAACATTTTCACATCCATAAATAGATTAGTGAACAAAAACAACACGCAAACTGCTTTAAACATGGGGACATTAGTCCCCTACTCACTAGAGAGTTGCAGCGGCGACTTGGATGCGGATGCAAACCCATAGGGGGAAGAGGATAGATGGCCCGTCTCGGCGGGTAGAATGGACTCACAATTGTGCCCTTGAAAAGAATCGATATAGAGAGACCCCAACGTTTAGGTTGACATCGGCTTTAAGGGTACCCTGAATAGGAAATATATATGGTTAGTATACAGTTATAAAAATAAGACTGGAAAGATAGGTAACAATAGATTGAATAAAAGCATTATCGAGCATGAGCTGCTACAGGACAGAATTATTTATGTCTGGGGGACCCGCTGGCTAGAGAGCCTGGAGCTGATAATGGCGGATGCCACAGAAGGCTAGGGGAAGTGTGATCACTATCCACCCCAAAAGTTGGCCCCCCAACCCCCCGCTAGAAAGTCTGCACCTGTGAGGGGAAAGAAGACTGCACCCTGTCGACATTCTAGGATGAAACACAAACAAAGACATAGCAGAATAACTTTAGACAACGTAAAGGAAAGCCATCCGCACAGTGGAGAGGAAAAACCACCTTTCTTTTTTCTTTCTTTAGGTGGAAACCTCTGGTGGTCTGGGCGAAGAGGGTGCCCCCACTCCGGGCAAGCTAGCAAGGGATTGTTGGGCAGCAACAATGTCTGAGGGAACTGTTCGAATATATGATTCAACTCCTGATGATGTCCAGCGACCTACAGATTTTATAGTGTGTTGGTTAAAGCTTGCTCTTGCAGCGGAAGTTGCCGCTCCGATTCTGAAGGAGTGTGGAGTGAAGAACTGCTGTGGTAGGCCTGCTTTAGCTATAAGAGAGGACAGATGGGAGGAGAACCAGTTTCCCCATCAAAGTTCAGCCTCTTCAGACAGTCTGGACACGAACAGGCGCCATCCAAGCTGTGTGACTCACACTGTGCTCTCAGCGGCAGCGCTTTAACTGGATGAGCCACTCAGGGACTGGTACCTTTTACCTATATCATGTACACTTACCATACCATACACTTACCAGAATGCATTGGGGTGTAAGTTAAAAAGTATGAACTATCCCAAATTATGAACATGGAGCCATATGGTAACCTTATATCAGTCTCATGTCAAGTGAGAAACATCAAAGCATTTACAGTTAGAAGCACAAATGTTGTCAAAGATGAATATTGTCAATATGTAAATATGTAAAGTACAGTATTTCAAAGCAACAGTCAAACAAGAATGAGGATGTGTACACTCTATGCATACCTGTTTTCCAAGGTTTTCCTTTGGAAAATTATTGTACCATTACCCAGAATCATATCCACTGAATTTTACAAAACTAGAACCCAACAACTAAGTAACATAATTCAAGGCCTCTTCTTTTACGCACTCTTTAGCTGTTTATTTGTAAGATTAACCTTAATGACTTGAGTTACCTCTTTTAAAATATGACCAGCAGTATCCACTTAGACTGTTACAACTGTGGTTTTTTCTATGTAGCTTAACATTTTATAGAGTAATTTCACAAAATGTTCCAGTAAACAGGCAAATTGAATACTGAAATGTGTATAAATTACAATAAAAATGTCAATGTGATTAATATAAAACAACACTAAAAGGAATACATCACAGTGAGTTACTTCTTTATTTTAACCCACTTGTATTCTGCAATTATATAGACACAAAATGTTAAATATTGTGTAACAAAGTCATTGCTACAAATCTTCAAGTGCTAAATTATTACTCAGATAAAGCTAGTTAATTTGCATGTTGATGATATTTTATGAGACACTGTATGCATCAAACCTAGACAAGGAGAGAGCAAAAATAAAGACCCCCAAATAGTAAAAATTTGTTTTACAGTTTCTATCCTTTTATTCTGTTTGGGAAAGTGCTGTGATTTGAATGCTTCTCAGATGGGGTAAATTGCAGTTAATTTCACACGTTCCCGTATGAGTTGCACAGGGTCACATCTAATCTGATTCTTGAAAGGCAAAGCAACAGGGGACTCCTGTGACTGTACAGCTTCCACTACGCTCATAATAAAAGTACCAGCTGTAATGAACTCTAAGTACAATAAAAAATGCATGAGCCGAAAATGCAGAATATAAAGGTGCAAATCAAAAAAGTAAACTGATCACTTGTTGGGTCTGAAAAGGCAATGTGCTCCCATCCATTTGATTTAATGCTACTGAAGAAATATTTAGGTATATATTGTACAACTGCTATATATGGTTAGGTCTAGGTAGAATATCTAATGTGTATTTCTTTATTAAATCCATAGCTTGAAAGATGTCCTCAGCTTTATAAACCAAAATGAAAGTCAACAAATGCATTTAAATATCATAAAATCTGGACGATAAGAAACTTTAGCCAAAATGTATAGTTTCGCCTTATGTAAAGAAAAGCTAAATTACTCCTGTGATTCTATTAAAATATGATATTAAATAGACACAAAACTAAAATTAATGATATAAAGTATTTCCGGAAGAAAACTCTAGCACTGTACTTGATATATGCACGTTATTAACAGCCATTCTTTTACTACTGTACCATTAACCACAATCATTATTATTTAATTAGCATCATTATTTATAAATACAAACCATAATTAAACATTGGAGTATTACATGTATTACATTAATCACCAGAAGATTGTACCAGTACCTAACTTTCAAGAGAACGTGCCACATCCTTCAGAACTAAAATGCATCCTTCTTTGATCCAATGACGACTTTCCATATAATAATAATAATAATAATAATAATAATAATAATAATAATAATAATAATAATAATAATAATAATATATTTGACTGTTTTCTGATAATGTGACTAATTGTAAAAAAAGTATTTTAAAAAAGGAAAAACAAATCTGAAACAATAAAAATATTTGATTACTGAGCATCCACAGAAAAAATACACATTAAAGCATTGATAAAAAAAAAAATAATAAAAAAAATAAAATAAATAAATAAATAATAATAATAATAATAATTGTTACCTTTCAAGAGGTATGCTGTAGGTTTTAATCCAGACATGGTTTCTCAAACACATTAATTGTTCAGGTAAAAAAAAAACGAAATCAGAAACCCTGGATGGTCCATCTCCAGCACCTTAGTTGAATGTTGGTGTTTTTTTAAAGAAATTCTGACATTCACTGTCAAGTTAACTCAAGCTCAGCAAATGATTCTTCACTGTAAATCTGGACACAGAATCCTTATTGTTTAATCTTTCAGGTGTTTTCCCCCCTGGTTCTGAAAGTCTGTCACAGACTTTGCTACTCTACCAGCATCAAAAAGTATATCCCAAGTAGAATGCTATGAATGAAGATGGTCACCACAGTTGCACTGAATTGTAAAACTGCAATACAAACAGCAAATAATAATATTAGGCCATGTCCCTTATCTGGTTAGTAACCATGGAACACAGTATAGTTCCCTGCTGTTCATCTGGTAGAAACCGGAGAGCAGCAACATCTCCCAAACACAAACCTCGGCAGCACCTTTTGGCTGCAGATTACAGAGGTCTGTTTATAGATATCCTGATCAAATTTCATACGATGTGCCCTTCCACACAATCTTTGTTCAAGCGTTGCCTGGCAAAGTGACAATACATTTAGTCAGGACAATGAATGTGCAGCAGCTGAGGACAGCTTTCTTTTGTCTGTCAGTAATCAGCTTTTTTTTCTGCAGGAAAGCCTGCTGTTGCTGACCCTCTCTCTCTCTCTCTCTCTCTCTCTCTCTCTCTCTCTCTCTCTCTCTCTCTCTCTCTCTGTGTAACTCCCTGTGTTACATCCTGTGAAGTAACTCAAGAACATCCCCAGAAAGCAGAGTCACCTTTCTTTGAACTACACAAAAGAACCTGACCTCTCCCTCTGGGTCACCTACCCCACAAGGTCAATGGCGAACAGCCATCCAATGGAAGCCAGCCATGCCCCCCTCGTTAAAGAAACACGTTCTCCCCGATGATCAAGCCTCCACGTGAGACATGCACTTTAGTACAATCATGTAGCTGTTTGATTTATAGTGAGGGCAAAGAAAGAGCAGAATCCTGGGAAACCATGAAGTAAACACTGGGCAGATGTCCAGGTCCCACGCTAACACATCAATAAACTTTCCCTCACATCACATTGTTGATTTGCTGCAAAGAGAAGTACAATTTATTGTAGTTTCTTCAAAAGCACATTTGAATAAGGAATGGGAACCTCTTTTTTAAATAACAAATTGGTTATATTACATTGGAACAACACTGCACTGCCTTCTTTAATCTCACTTGGAGGCTTGCTTTTTAAAATGTAGAATTAAAACTGGCGATTCTGTGCTAGATACAGATGGTGGAGGTAACATTTTAATATTATTATTATTTATTTATTAGCAGACACCCTTATCCAGGGCGACTTAAAATTGTCACAAGATATCACATTATTTTTTTTACACATTATTTTTACATACAATTACCCCAAGGGTACAGCAGCAGTGTCCCCCACCTGGGATTGAACCCACGACCCTCCGGTCAAGAGTCCAGAGTCCTAACCACTAACCACTACTCCACACTGGTATTACTTGTATTACAATGGCATTAAAGAAATGCAATCACGTACTTATCTGAAGCAGCAGAGAGGAGCAGCAATTGGCTGTGGTTGAGACGGAAAGATTCTGGCTGGGGATCTCAAGCACAATAGAAAGAAAGAAACGCTGATGTACAGGTAAGTAAGCTGGGCTGAGTTGAGTGGGGGACGGAGGGGGGTGATGCTGGGACGCCAGAATCACCGTCCAGCCCTCTTGAGGTGTCGTGGGCTAGTCGACGAAACACTGAGGAAGGAAGGTGCCCACTTGAAGACCCCAGAGATGTACCCTACTTAGCTCAATCCAGACGGTTGTCATGCTGATGTGCTGGGGAGACAGCACTATGGTTGATCCCCGGAGCCAGCATCGCAGCCGTTGTGTGTGCTGATGCGCTAGGGAGGCATTAAGCTGATCCCTGGAGCCAGCATTACACTTCAGCCATCAACACCAGACAGAAGGATATCTACATCATCATATGGAAGGAAGCGCAAATGGATGGAGACACATATGGATCACATTAGTTTACTGTGAAGCTACGTCTTAGTTGGTGCTTATCTTGGCGAGAGCCAAGTTCAAATCAGCATGAAGTTTTAACATCTACTCTCATGTAATGGAAATCATGAAGATCTGGATACGTCCAGTGACTGCTGTGAATAGTGCAGCTGGCAACAAGGGAAAGACCTTGTGACAGCCTGGAGAGACAGCTGACTGGAGGAAAGAGACCCCATTGGGGCTGGCAGGGTTAGCTACCCTTGTCGGCAGTATCCAGCTCTGTGTTTACAGGATGCTGGAGACACCCGCCCAAGGCTTCTAAAAATTAAAGAGAAAAATACCCCTAGAGTCTGCGTAGAGCGGGGCGGAAGATGACTCAACGTTGGACAACACGGTTAAGGACTTAGGAACGGAAACGGATATGAGTATGGAGAGTACTTCACAAAAGACTAGTTCAAGATCTGCAGTTAGCAAAGACATGGAACTCCAGGTTTGTGTCTGCGGCTGGAGCAAGGCGACAACGGTCAGGGGTTTGAAGATTCATCAAGGGAGAATGAAATGCTTGAGGGAGAAGGGACAAGGGCCTCACATTGATCAGTACTTCTTACGAAGTCAGTCAAGTCAGTCGAATGAAATCCAGCGAAAGGAAGCAAACCACAGTTCGCAGGATATCAGCACCCCTGTCATAGATGTGAGGAGGACTTGCATGGACACAGTTAGTGAGGAACCTAATGATCCTTGTGAACCTGGTCAGACAAACCAGCGTAAGAGAGAAAAGAACCTCAAAGGGCACAAGCCTGGAGTGAAATGGCCAAGAGCTTGTGAGAAAACTGCATGGGACACAGTAAACACAGATCTCTGCTTTGCATTGGAAAGGTTAAGTGGAACAGTTGAAAAGAAACTGGATACATTTGGGGACATCATTTACGCATATGGAAGCGAGAGGTTTGGAGTTGAAAAAAGGAAGGAAAAAGTGCAAACTATTCCTGGAAAGTCTAGACGGCAGCAGGAGATTGAACGCTTAGTTAGAGAAAGGAGACAGCTGAGGAAGCAATGGAGAAGAGCAGAACAAAGTCAGAAGGAGGGACTCAATCTCTTACAAAGGGTCATAAAAGATAAGCTTGCAACATTGTGCAGAGCTGAGCGCCTACGGAAACGCTACAAAAAGAAGGAGCGTGCGAGAACTAACTTTTGTAAAGACCCATTCAAATTTGTAAAGAAGTTATTCACCAGTGAGAAGAATGGCACACTAAAAGCATCTAAGTTTGAGCTGGAGAGATATTTGGAGGAAACACATACAGATTCAAAAAGGCAGGAGCCTATGTCAATTCCGTCAGACATCCCACCTATCAATCCACCAGAATACCAAATGGAGGACTGTGCACCTAAGTGGAAAGAAGTAGAGCAAGCTGTGAAAAAAGCAAGGGCTTCATCATCTCCAGGGCCTAATGGAGTTCCCTACAGAGTGTACAAGAGTGCTTCAAGAGTTCTACGAATCCTGTGGAAACTGATGAAAGTAGCATGGGAAAAACAGGTTGTACCAAGAGCATGGCGCCGAGCAGGTGGAGTCTTTATACCTAAAGAAAAAGATTCTACAAGCATCAGTCAGTTTCGCCCTATTTCCCTATTAAACGTAGAAGGCAAGATTTTCTTCAGCATTATTGCTCAGAGATTGTCAACTTACCTATTAAAGAACTGCTTCATTGACACGTCAATACAAAAAGCGGGCATTCCAGGTTTCCCAGGATGCTTAGAACACATCAATGTGATCTGGCAACAAATTCAATCAGCTAAAAAGGAGAGGAAGGAGCTCCATGTGACATTCCTGGATTTGGCTAATGCATATGGTTCAGTGCCACATGAACTTCTTTGGGCAGCATTTGATTTTATCAGTGTACCGATGACAATAACAAATCTAGTGTAAGCCTACTTTGGAGATTTGCAATTTAGCTTTTCAACTTCAGAATTCAGCACTACATGGCAATGCCTAGAAGTTGGAATAATGGCAGGAAGCACCATTTCTCCACTGGCTTTTACCATGGCAATGGAAGTAATCATGAGGGCATCAAAATGGGTAGTGGGAGGAGAGCGCTTGGCTTCTGGAATGCGACTACCACCAATTCGAGCATACATGGATGACATGACAACCATGACTACAACAGTAGCCTGCACTAATCGGTTATTGGGCAAATTAACCAATAACACTGAATGGGCACGAATGCAATTCAAGCCCCCTAAATCAAGGAGCATCTCTATAATTAAAGGTAAAGTAGTAGATAAAACGTTCTTTATTAATGGTGAGGCAATACCAACAGTGTCTGAGAAGCCAGTGAAGAGCCTTGGGAGATGGTACAACGGGGATCTAAAGGACACAGTTCGTGTGGGAGAAGTTAGACAACAAGCTGTGGAAGGGTTGAAGAGTATAGACAGCAGCGCTTTACCAGGCAAACTAAAACTCTGGTGCTTTCAGTTTGGTCTACTGCCAAGGTTGCTGTGGCCACTGACTGTGTACGAGGTTTCTTTGACAACAGTAGAGAAGCTGGAAGCTTTAATCAGTTCGCACATCAGGAAATGGTTGGGAGTTCCACGCTGTCTCAGCAGAGTGGGACTTTATGGTAAAGGAATACTGCAGCTACCTGTCTCCGCTCTAACCGAGGAGTTTAAGTGCGCCAAGGTCCGACTGGAAATGACATTAGTAGAGTCACGCGACAAATGCGTAAGGGAGGCAGCACCTGTGTTGAAAACTGGAAGAAAGTGGGCGGCAAAGAAAGCTGTGGAGGATGCAAAGGCTGCCCTTCGAATTGGTGATATCATGGGGCAAGTTCAGCATGGAAGAGGGGGTCTTGGTCTCAGTTCAGCTCCTCCTACATGGCACAAGGCAGCCCCAGCTCAACGGAGGAAGCTGGTAGTCAACGAGGTGCAAAAGCAGGAGGAGAGGATGAGGTGTATAAAGGCCACTTCCCAGGCCAAGCAGGGAGAATGGATGAGATGGGAAAGTGTGGAACAATGCAAGATTAGCTGGCAAGACCTATGGTCAATGGAACAGAGCAGGATCAGTTTCCTTATAAGGTCAACATATGATGTTCTCCCATCACCACAGAACCTAAACCTCTGGGTAGGAGAGGATCCCTCATGTCCGTTGTGTTCATCACCTGCAACATTAAGGCACATTTTGACAGGATGTAAGGTGGCTCTTAGCCAAGGACGGTTTACTTGGCGCCATGACCAGGTGCTGCGATGTTTGGCCTTAGCATTGGAAGACAAGCGTAACATGACCAATAAGTTGCCACCTGTTCCATCAAAACATTACAAACAAAAGACAACATTCCTCCGCCCAGGAGAGCAACCACCAAGAAAAGGTGTTAAAACCAATCCTCGCCCAGGACAACTGGAAGTTGCTAGAGACTGGAAAATGCTGGCAGATGTTGGTCAACGGCTTATTTTTCCACCTGAGATTGCCACCACTAACCTTCGACCAGATATTGTCTTGTGGTCTCGATCAGCACACCTTGTTCACCTGGTACAGTTAACAGTGCCATGGGAGGATGCTGTAGATGAGGCGTATGAGAGGAAGAAACTGCGGTATGCTCAACTAGCCACTGAAGCGGAACAGCGAGAATGGAGAGTCTGGGTTTACCCAGTGGAAGTGGGTTGTCGAGGATTTGTGGCACACTCTACAACCCGGTTTCTCAGAGATGTCGGATTCAATGGCCAAGAGTTGCGTCGCACAGTGAAGAACTTATCTGAAGCAGCAGAGAGGAGCAGCAATTGGCTGTGGTTGAGACAGAAAGATTCTGGCTGGGGATCTCAAGCACAATAGAAAGAAAGAAACGCTGATGTACAGGTAAGTAAGCTGGGCTGAGTTGAGTGGGGGACGGAGGGGGGTGATGCTGGGACGCCAGAATCACCGTCCAGCCCTCTTGAGGTGTCGTGGGCTAGTCGACGAAACACTGAGGATGGAAGGTGCCCACTTGAAGACCCCAGAGATGTACCCTACTTAGCTCAATCCAGATGGTTGTCATGCTGATGCGCTGGGGAGACCGCACAATGGTTGATCCCCGGAGCCAGCATCGCAGCCGTTGTGTGTGCTGATGCGCTAGGGAGGCATTAAGCTGATCCCTGGAGCCAGCATTGCACTTCAGCCATCAACACCAGACAGAAGGATATCTACATCATCATATGGAAGGAAGCGCAAATGGATGGAGACACATATGGATCACATTAGTTTACTGTGAAGCTACGTCTTAGTTAGTGCTTATCTTGGCGAGTGCCAAGTTCAAATCAGCATGAAGTTTTAACATCTACTCTCATGTAATGGAAATCGTGTACCATCATATCAGCACCACTGTACAATATGCGTTCCAAAAGTGCCAATAGATGCATTAAAAAGTGCCAATTAGTGCCAATTTCTAAGAAAAAGATAGAAACAAAGCTAATTTTACATGGGCTTCAATAACCCTACCAGATTCATACCTTTGAATTCATACCTTTCCTACAAATTACTCGAGCTAAAATTCCCAAACTACCACATAATTCTATTATTATTATTATTTGTTTATTTAGCAGACGCCTTTATCCAAGGCGACTTACAGAGACTAGGGTGTGTGAACTATGCATCAGCTGCAGAGTCACTTACAACTACGTCTCACCCAAAAGTCGGAGCACAAGGAGGTATGCAAGCAAGCTTCAAACCTACCTTTAGCCTCTCTACCTGCAATGGTACTTAAGTGCCAATTGTTCTTTTTAAATATATTTTTGGATTCCAGTGTAGATCCAATATGATGGTCAAGCCATATGGAGCAGGCAATACATCCAAACTAAAAACAAAAACACAACATCACAATACGATACAAACAACTAACATACACATTACATTCAGTTAGTGTTCCAGTCAAAGTCAAAGTTAAAGTAGATGTAATAAATCTCAAATGCACGCCAATTATGTTGTGGATTTATTATGTTGGTTTCTAGCGGTTTACCGAAGGCTAACTTTAGGTCATTTCCATACTTGATGTTTACCATAGTAAAAGCATAACAAAATGTAATAAAGCATGGTAAAGCATAAGTAAGCATTGTAAAGCACAGAGAGGTATGGTAAAGCATTTTAATAAACATGCCAGACCAATATAAACTATGGTAAATGCACAGTATAACCATGGGAACAGCATGGCAAAGCTGCAAAAATACTGTGGTAAACTTAAAGGAAGCCAGATTTGAACACAGGCCTCTTGACTGGTTTTTGGCATCCTGACTTTAGGTAGCCATTAAACTGAATCTCTTCTCGTAAGATTCAACCCCATTCTATATTTGTAAAGCACTGTGCTGTATGTCAAATCTTCATTTGAAATGTATTCATAGATATTATACAGTATGATATTCTATCAGCAGAAAGTACCCATGAGATGTGACTTGATTAAACATTCTTCATTACACAATCCAGTTGCCAAGGGACTGGATGGATTGTTAGATTGCCCAGATGGAGAGTGTGTTGACTCTTTCTCCTTAAGGCTGCCACAGGGTTTATTGTCTTTTCCATCTATCGGTAATACTGTAGCTTACATGTGATCCATTCTAAAAAAAAGTACAGTTTTTCTCAGCCCAATTTACTGCTGAGACTTGTTCCTATTGGGAAACCATCTCCTTCATTGTTGCCAATGAGTGGCTTGTATTCCAGACTCCAGACAATGCAACTTTTCCCTCTAGCCAACTCAGTAAAGGGTTCAGATACTTTGGCAGAGCAGTGTGCAGTGATGTGTGCTGGGTATATATATATATATATATTATATATATATATATATATATATATATATATATATATATATATATATATATATATATATATATGGTAAAACTCAAAAAATGCTAATTCAAAAGTATTCATACCCTTTGATGCTATGATAGTATTGTCTACAAGGTGCTTGAAATTTCAATATGATAATGCAGAACCTAATTCTAACATCTAGGAAATGCTGGATTGTAGGTGAACATTCTTAGAGTGTAACAGGGCCAGGAGCCCTGTACATGAGAAGGGGGCAAGGCAAAGCCCTGTTCCTATAAAACATATTTGTTTTGTATTATTATTATTATTGTTGTTGTTGTTGTTGTTGTTATAATGATTAGTATTATTGTTATTTAAATGTGTTCTGGCAGATGCGAGGTCAGCAGCTTGTCCTCTGCCAGTAGTAATAAAAAAACTTGTGCAGAATGTGGCCGAGGGGTAATGAGATAATTGATAGTTAACCCCTCGGCCACAGTAAATAAAAGCCTGCAGCTCTCTACGCTCAGGGTGGGTGTTCGGAGGAGTAAACGAGAGCGAGAATGGAGGGTAAAAATAAAGATAAATATAAGTAGGATCAGTGAAGGCTACTGCTCAGCCTGGTCATATTGTTTCGTGTTCAAGATTTGACTTATTTTTGCTCTGTGAGCAGTGTTTTTTTTTTGTTAAAATATTTTATTTTATTTTTGTTTAAATAAATGGCCATGGCGCCTTTGCATCGCAGTACTTGCTTGTTTGTTTTTCTTCCTGCTGCTGGCCTGACTTCACCACATTGTTACCATGTCACACGTGGTGTCCATTGTGGGATTCACCAGCGCCTCAGGCCAGAAAAGGTACTGCAGGTGCCTTAAATTATTTTTTGGGGGGGACTATTGTTTTTTTGTTTTGTTTTGTTTTTGGAACAAGGAAAGAATGGGAAGGAAAAAGCAGAGGAAGCAGCAGCAGAGGCAACAGCAGACGCAGCCACAGGGGGAAGTCTGCCAGGTCTGCTTTGAAGGAGAGGAGTGGTGTTTTGTTGTCCACGAGCCCTGGCATATCTCGCCAGAAGACCGCGCAATGCCACTACCATCGGCTGTCTGCCAGAGCTACGTCATGGATGAATGGTGCCCTGATTGTGGGGAGTTTGGGAACACAGTGGCCATCTGCCCCACCCAATACCAGGGAGAGGAGGTGACTGCACGAGCAAGCCAGGACCAGACCCCAGAGAAGACCCCAGAAGCGGGAAATACCAGCTGCAGCCACAAAACGGGAGAGCAGCTGGGACACCGTCCTCTGTGCGGTTATGAGCATCTGCTGGTGCCCCATCTGCGGAGAGCTGGGGGATTCACCACTTAACTACCCCCTCCCAGGTGACGTCAGGCCAGCAGCAGAAGGGGAGGAGCCCCTGCCGCGTTCGCAGTCAGAAGGGGAGGAGCCTCTGCCTCCACCACCACCAGAGGGAGAAGTGGAGCTCCTGCTTCCGCCATCACCTCCCGAGGGTCCGCTGCCGCCGTCGTCGCCTGGGGTCGCTGAGAGCTCTGCTTCGCCTGGGGTCGCTGCCAGCTCTGCTTCGCCTGGGGTCGCTGAGAGCTCTGCTTCGCCTGGGGTCGCGGCCAGCTCTGCTTTGCCTGGGGTCGCTGAGAGCTCTACTTCGCCTGGGGTCGCTGAGAGCTCTGCTTCGCCTGGGGTCGCTGCCAGTTCTGCTTCGCCTGGGGTCGCTAAGAGCTCTGCTTCGCCTGGGGTCGCTGCCAGCTCGCCAGCCTGGGTCGCTGAGAGCTCTGCTTCGCTTGGAGTCGCTGCCAACTCTGCTTCACCTGGGGTCGCTGCCAGGCATATTTTGCACTTTCTAGATCATTGCATCTGGAGAATGAAATTGTTCATTCAGTGCCTTCTTTTCTGTCATTATCAATCAGCTGATTTCCTAATGACTGACATACTTTGCAGCCTGTGACATGCTTTGATCCCCAACACTGCTGAGGTGAAAGGAAGTGAAATAGTAACATAATACCTGAAGCCATGCAAACTAATTCTTTCCAAATACCACATATGAGATCTACATAGCGAATGTAAGTGCACAATAGGTAAGATTAAATTAACTAATTTAATTATCTATAACCCCTTTTAGTAATATTATTATGCATATGTCTCTGATAAACATGCTAGCCAAATGAAGAACCTCAGTAGCTTATACAACCACCCAGGAGGCAATGGATGTCACAGTGAGTGAACTACAATTTTACCTTGGTTCTAATCTGGCTTGCAGTAAGTGAAACATGTATGGTGGTTTCAATGTATTTATAAGAGAACTGTCATCTTTATCACAAAACCATTTCCATAGAACCATCATACACCCTCTATACAGGATAGTCACTAAGTGGGTAACAAAATAAAATAAAAAAATCAATGACCTTCAAGAGTTAGTTGTCTTTTTTAATTACCTGCACTGAACCATCACGATTTATGTTAATCCTACTTGAAAATCAAACCATATTTAAAAACAGATGCATTGAAACAGCTGCATGATAATATTTCATAACATCTTTTATTAGAAATAATTTCACAAGCAAATAATTTTTAGTTCATTCATTTATTTATTTTACATTTTGTGTACAATATATTTGGGAGATGGTCTAAGCCAGTAAATTAACCAATTGTGTTAAATAAATAAAGTCACCCTTTCTTGCTATATTACAGTAGTTTTACCATTCACAAATTGAGAGGAACAGTAGTTCCTCGTACAAGGGAGAAAAACTTGTTTGAAACCTAAATCACTTAGAATTAACATCTGTACCAGTATCAAAAGTCTGAAACTTTCTTACATCAAATGTGAAAAAAACACGCACATACCTCTTATACACAATATACATCAATCTTCTTCTTCTTCTTCTTCTTCTTCTTCTTCTTCTTCCATCTACTTTTTAAGGGTGTGTAGCGTCTATTCAAACAGAAAAGTTAAATAACTGGACATTTACCAATCATGTGATTCCAAGCCTGACCAGCTTTCGCTGAAAACCTGAAGGCGCTGCTCGATTCTAAAAATTTTCGATTTCCTGTTTGAAAATTTCTAGTTTCCTGTTTGTTTGGTAGTAACCATAGAATGGAATTGCACACAAGAGTGGCATGTAGCTTCCTTGTCTAAACCTCTGATCTCTGATAAATTGTAGTTCCTCGTTTAATTAAAAATAAATAAAGGAATAATTTATTTGGTAGAAATAAATACATGATTTAAACAAATGCATAGAGGAATAAATATATTTAGAAATACATATTTTTAAATAAATAAATGTAGAAATTAATGTTTATATTATAAATAAATTAATAAATAGCAAACCAGAAAAATATGTCATATTAATTGATTTGGCTGATGCTTTTATCCAGAGCAATTGACATTTGTATACCTATATATAAAAAAGTTTCATGTAAAAAAAAAAAAAAAAAAATTGTTATACAAGGAGACATTAGTGCTTCTTCACTTGTAGCATATGTGGAGTAGTGGTTAGAGCACTGTGCTCTTGACTGGAAGGTGGCGAGTTGCGTCCCAGGTTGGGGACACACTGCTGCTTTACCTAGATTGGTCCAGTAAAAACCCAACTGTATAAATGAGTAATTGTATGTAAAAAAATAAATAAATAAATAATGTCACAATTGTAAATTGGTCTGGATAAATTAGTTATCTTAAATTGCATTCGAAGACTCTTTTCCAGTAAACATGTATACGTTGGGCCAACATTGGCTTATGGTTGGCATAGTTGTTGACGGCGATGTTGGCCCAGCGTTGGGGACAGCTGATGAAACTACTATTACTTAAATTCAGCCGGAGCTGTCTGGAGCGAGCTCTGTATTTCCAAACCTTAACTTCAGCCTGAGGTTGTTCCGTTGTGGAAGCAATACAAAATTCAGCTTTACTATAAATAATTATGTAACAATTTATTTTACTGTGCAATTTATTTGCATGGTATTTTATGACAAATTAACATAGAAGAACGGTAGGATGCAGGCTGGCAGACAACACATAGAGGCGACTGACACATAATGTAAACAAGCGTGTCTTTCTGAAGTAATTTATGTGTAACAAGGGTTAGTACAATTTCAAATGTTCCAATTGTACTAAACATTTTTGAAAAAAATAAGATCACACATTTTTCCCAAAGAAAAAGGCATGGTTGGCTGCACAGCGCTGAAACTTATTATCCACACTGCTTTGCGTGGTATGAGCGGGAATAAGCGCCATTTATCTGCAGCCAGATCACTGATCAGCCAGTTTGACGTGCAGAGGAGGTTGAAGTGCAGTGTGTCAGGTAAGGATCATTTCAAATTCTTAATTTAAAACATATTAGTTTTTTTATATATTACTAATTTACTACCTATTGTGTCTGGGCTGTAGCCTAATTGATAAGACTGGATGGAATTCGAAATGGAATTGACTGAAAACACTTAAAAAGGGCTTGTAAGCAAGAGGTACCCGGTTCAAATCCCACCTCAGCCACTGACTCATTGTGTGACCCTGAGCAAGTCACTTAACCTCCTTGTGATCCGTCTTTCGGGTTTAAAATATTTAATATCATTATAGGCTATATTGTGATTTGATGATATTGCAAATCAAGACGTGAATAGGTTATTTTTAACTCAATTGAGAACATTACCAGTAATATTGTGAAGTACATTTTTGACAGGGGAAATATTTTCCGCTTTGCAAATTTAATTCTTCTGATGATATTTTATTTATAAAACACGAGGTTGAACATTTCTTTTCATGATTGGGTCTTCTGCATAGCATTAAAATTTAGCAAGGTATACATATATTTTTTTAACATTATACAATTCAGTGTTCTCATATGTTTATTAGTTAAACACACCGTTTAAAAATAAAAAATCGCTGTTCAGATTCTGAATATGTGTTTTCATAATGTCGTATTTTGTGATAGTGCTTTACTGAGAAATAAAAAAAAGTTTACCTATTATACGAAATAATTAATATGCAACATCCATGATATTCTGTTGCAGAAATGTGTTGGTTTTATTTGACAGTTATTACTGTATTTCCATATCCATTTTGCTGTTCATAAACGGCCCAATCTTTTTTGCTGCCCAGATCTGTAGCACTGTGAACTTTGCATTGGTTTATACAGTTGTTTTGACACAGAATATGTTTTGTAAATTTAAATTTGAACATAGGTACGATTTTTCATGAGTTTTACATAAAAAGCCACAACAACTAAAACGAAACAATGCAAAATGTAACTTTCCGTTATGAAATTGCTATGAAAATGCTGCTGTCCGGGATTTCCCAGGCCAAGCTGCTCTCGTTCTGTGGCGGGAAGCAGGGGCTGCAGAGCACTGGCTGAGTTGCAGGAAAGGACAGACAGACTGAGAAATTTGAGATTAATTAATAGTGTATTGTTTTGGCATGGATTCTGGCCCCTCCCTGGAGTTTTTTTTTTCTCAATAAATAAACCTTGAAATTAAACACCGTCCCCATTGTCCTGCTAATGTGAAAACGTTGTATTCAAAATACCTGCAAAAAATAATGAACATTTTATTTACAGAAAAAAACGAAAGGTTGCGGATGCAACCCCGGTTCCCTAAAAGAGAAAATAACCATCATGGGATATTGCCGTCAGGCAGTAGGGATTGGCTGAGATTTATAACAAAGCTGCTGATAGGCCTCTGCGCAAGCTGCTACATAAGCCCACCCCCTCAGAGTTTACTATACGCAGTGCGCAGAGACTCTCTTCCTCTTTTGCTCTTCAGGCTGTGAAGACTTCCGGAGCGACCTCGCGGTTATGATGGTTATTTTCTCTTTCAGGGAACCGGGGTTGCATCCGCAACCTATCGTTCCCTTTCAAGTCGAAAATAACCATCAAGTATGGGAGCAGTGTACCCAAGCTGTCGCGAGGGAGGATTCTCGGCAGTAGGATAGACTTACGTCATAACGCAATTGCGTAGGCAACACATCTACGCGTATGCGGAACCACGCCTCAGCGTCTATGCTCGCAATGACACCTGTACTAAGGTGGAATAATCAACACCATATCGTGACAATACCCAATATGACCGCCAACTAGGGTGTAATAGAGTGTAACACGGATGCTCTGAATGACTGAGCAGAGGATTCCAGTACATTTAAACGGTAGAACCTCATAAAAGTATGTGGTGTAGCCCAACTGGCTGCAGCGCAAATGTCAGACACCGGCACCCCTCTAAAGAGGACCCAGGATGTTGCCATACCCCTAGTGGAATGTGCCTTCAACTGCCCTGGTGGCGGAAGGCCTGCAGATTCATATGCTAATTTAATAGCATCCACTATCCAATGGGAAAGGCATTGTTTAGACAACGGCTGACCCAAAGTCCTAGAACCATGGCATATGAACAACTGTTCTGTTTGCCTCACAGTCGTTATGCGGTCAATATAACACCTCAATGCCCGAATGGGGCAGAGCCTGTGTAACCATTCTTCCTCTGGGGAAGAAAAAGGAGGAGGATGGAACGCCATCAACTTCGACTGGTAGGTTCATATGAAACAGGGTTATGACCTTGGGTAAAAGGCCAGATTTGGACGCATGGAGACCTTAGATCCGTGTCCTGCGAAACGAGTACATGATGAATGCACTGAAAGTGCATGTAACTCTCCCACGCGTTTTGCTGATACCACTGATAGCAAAAACGCAGTTTTCATAGACACAAGCTTCATATCCACGCTGTGGAGAGGCTCGAACGGTGCCTTGGTAAGGGCTTCTAACACCACGTCAAGGCTCTATGACGGTAAACTGGTCATCCTTGGAGGCCGCAAGCGTCTTGCGCCCTTCAGGAACTGAGATGCCAGAAAATGGCAACCTGGTGATAAACCGTCAATGCGTACATAGCAAGCCGATATGGCGGCTAAATACACCTTAAGTGTAGAGGGAGATTTCCCTTCATCTAACAGTTTCTGTAGAAACTGTAATATCACTGCCATAGGGCAGGATATTGGGTCATGGCCCTCCGCCAGACACCAATCTTGAAACAACTGCCACTTGTACGTATACTGCGACCTAGTAGAGGGCACTCTAGCACTCTAAATGGTCGAAATCACCGCCGTCGAGAGCCCTAAGGCTGACAGGCGCTCCCATTCAGGGGCCAAGCCCATAGCTGCATGAGCTTGGGGTTCGGGTGCCAAAGCCCTCCTTGGGCCTGGGACAATAGGTCCGCTCGCAGGGGAAGCTCCCTCGGGCAACCGTGCAGCAACTGCACCAGGCTTGGGAACCATATCCTCCGAGGCCACCGAGGAGTGATCAGGATCACTGTCGCTTGCTCTACCCTGACCTTCTCTAAGAAGGCGGGGAGCATCGGAATCGGCGGAAACGCATATAGGAGCCCTGGCGGCCATTCCTGAGTCAGTGCATCGACTCCTAGGGGGCTGTCGAGGTCCCTCACCGAGAACCATAGGGGGCAGTGCGTGGTCTCGCGCGAAGAGATCTACTTGCGCTATGCCGAACCATTCCCAAACGCGCCCTACCACCTGAGGGTGAAGGCACCATTCGCCCGCAAGAGGGGCCTCCTCTGGATAGGAGATCCGCTGCATAATTGACTCTGCCTGGTAGGTGAACTGCACGCAGAGAGGTCAAACGCGGTTGTGCCCATAGCAACATCCGTGTTACCATCCGGTGAAGGCGAGGGGACCGTAGGCCGCCCTGGCGGTTGATATACGCCACAACCGTGGTGTTGTCTGACCGCACTAACACGTGCTTGCCTAGAAGCACTGGCAAGAAGTGCCGGAGGGCGAGGTCCACCGCTCTGAGTTCCAGAGCATTGATGTGGGCTGATCTCCAGGGTCCTGACCACACTCCGTGGGTCCCTGAGCCGTTCCAGACTGCTCCCCAACCTTGGTTGGAAGCGTCAGTCGTGATAACCTCCCTTCGGAAGATAGGACCCAAGCGTATGCCCTGGTGGATGTTCGACGGACCTTTCCACCAGCGCAGCGCTTTCCAGCAGGTTCGGGATACCATCAACCTGCGGTGTTTGTCTCTCCGCGGATGCAACGCTAAGGCATTGAACCAGGCCTGTAGAGGTCTCTGGTGTAGTAAGGAAGGGCTTGCGAGGCAGCAGCCATCAACCCCAGCATGCGCTGACACAGCTCCATGCTGACTGTTTCTCTCAACCTGAATAGGGAGAGACACCGCTCCATCGAGGCAACTCTTTGTGTCGACAGGGTCGCTTCCATGGACACTGAGTCCAGATGCAGACCCAAGAATTCGGTCTGTTGGCTCGGCACGAGGTGGCTCTTTTCTGAATTGACCTTCAGACCTAGCCGCTGAAGATGGTCTGTAACCATCACTGTGTGCTGTGCCGTCTGCTCCTTTGACTGCGCGCAGACAAGCCAGTCGTCCAGGTAATTCAGCAGTCGGACACCTTGAGCCCGCAAGGGAGCTAGAATGGTATCCATACATTTCAAAAAGGTTTGAGGAGCTAGTGACAGGCCGAATGGAAGGACACAAAACTCGTATACCCTGCTCTGAAATGCGAAACGCAGATACTTCCTGTGACCCGGGCAGATGGGAACGTGAAAGTACGCATCTGTCAGGTCCACGGTGGTGAACCAGTCGCCGTGTCGGACTGACTGGATGATGTGCCTGTGAATAAGCATCCTGAACGATAACACCCGCAGGTATTTGTTCAGTACTCGCAGATCAAAAATTAGACGGAGCCCGCCATCCTTTTTGGGCACCAGGAAGTATTTGGAATAGAACCCCTGGTCGATCAGAGCAGGGTCTACTTGTTGAATGGCACGCTTCCTGAGCAATGCCTGTATTTCCACATTCAGAGCTGAGGACTGAACCGAGTCCTTCACTGCAGTTACCACCACTCCCCAGAAGGGGGGAGGTTTTAACCGGAACTGAAGGGTGTACCCGGTGAGTATAGTTTGGCTGCGCGCTGATAACCTGAAGGGGAGATCTTATTACCCCGTGGTTGCGCCTGCTGCTGTGGCGTTGTCCTGCGCCACTGGTGTTCCTGAGGCCGCTTTGGCTGGAACGACTTATTTGGCCACATCTTCGCCATTTGCTGTGATGCCTCCCGCGTCTTGGCAGAGCGTTGCAGCATCTCCTCCACCGCAGTGCCAAATGTGTGCCCCCGTGTGATTGGGGCATCCAGCAACGGGGCCTTGTCAGGTTCCTGCACTCTCGCCTACGAGAGCCAGAGCTGCCTTCTGGCCACCACCAGAGATGCGATGCTCCTGCCCTGAGCCCGCGCATTGAGCTGGGCCAGCTTTACCAGCAGCTGACTGACCGTCCCCAACTCGCTTCTGAGGGCCGCCGAAGGGCACTCAGGCAGGTCTCTAATGAGTGCCGCTTGGTAGACTGTCAGCAAGCTGGCCACATTTGACATTCTGGCCGCCTCTGTGGCCGCAGCGTACCCCTTCTTTAAATGTACCTCTGTGATCCTGCACTGCTTATTGGGGCATGCAGGATCCTTTGTCAGACCTGATAATGTTGGCGTCCACCGGTGGGAAGAACGCCAACCCAGCTTCACTTGCCCCTTGCATACTAAAGGCCGAGGCCTTGCGAGAAGTCGCACAGGCCGGAGCCCCCCAGGGTGGACTGCACCTTCTTCACAAACTCTGGGAGGCGACTCAAACAAGGAGCGCCATGGTAGTTCCGCCATAGGTCACTCTATGCCCAAGTGACGGGTTGCTCTCTCCACCACAGACCACGTCGCGTCATCGGTATCCAGCACCTCGAGCTCAATGTCCTGCTCAGAATGCTGGGAGGCTACCTCAGCCTCGATACTCTCCCCTTCCAGGACGTCAGATGCATCTCTGGAAACCGCATCGACATCCCACGCCCCTTGGGGTTGCACTGGAGGGGCGATGACCAGTGCATGTTGTGGAGGGGCCACTGGCTGGCTAGCAATGGGCCCAGCCGGTTGTTCTGGGACTCGGGGCACCACATTTGCTAGGGACATGAGGATGGACTGCTGCCCTATCATAACCTCCATGAATTGAGATATTTTGGAGGTTAGCTCCGCCACCCCTGACCTGTCTCTGTATCGCTTGTCCCGACGAGGGGAACGACAGCGCCCCCTCCGTCGAGGCGATTTGGAGCGCGACCTAGACTCCCGACGGGGGCGTACCCTACGAGGGGAAGGGCTGCGTTCCCGAGAGCGTCTGGTGGGGGACCTCTGACCAGCTGTTAGCTGGGAGGATGGGCTCCTGGAGAGCTGTAGCCGCCCTGGCTACGGCGACAGCGGGGCAGAAATGGTGTGGGATGATCCCGAGGAGGGAGAATGCCCACCCACTGCTTTTTTCGCCCTTTGGCGAAGGGTGTGTGTCTGGAAGCCAGCACAGAGATGACAAAACGCCCTATCCACCAACGCGGATGCGGCGTGCTCTGGCCCCCAGACACGCTACAAAATCATCGTGCGGATCGCTGGCAGGCAATTTGGCCTGGCAGGTCACGCATCGGTGAAAGCCCGACATAGTGCCTTGTTTAGTGCAAACACTAATAGGCAGCAACGTCGAAGCAACGAGCACTGACGTGCGTGCGTCGATCGCCGAAGTTCGAGCACCAATGGTACGTGCGTCGGCGCCAGCGCGCAAAGTGCGTGCATCGAGCACCGGCGTCGGGCACCGAGTGCGTCGCGTCGAGTGCCGACACGTCAAGCACCGAGTGCATGCGTCGAGCACCGAAGCGTCGAGCACCGAAGTGCGTGCGTCGAGCACCGACGCGTCGAGCACCGAGCGTCCAGCGTCGAGCACCGAGCATCGACGGTGCGTGCACCAAGTCCCCAAGCGCAGACGCGCTAGCACCAAGCGCTGAAGCACTGCACAAAGCGCCGAAACGCTGCACCAAGCGACAAGCGCTGACACCAAAGCGCCGAAGCGCAGCACGCCGGAGCGTGAGTACTGAGCGTAGAACGCTAGCACAGACGCATAAGCGTCATCTGACCCGCAGAGCGGAGACACTAAGTGCTGGTACAGTGTCTTGGGTGCTGTGCACTACTTATCTGTTGGTGCTGGGGAACAGCGCTTTGTGGTTGTCTTCCTCTGTCAGTGAATGAGAATTTTTTTTTTTTTTGGGACGCTGCAGCAGCACTAATGTTGTGACATGTGATTGGGGCACAGTACAGCTACCACGCGGTTGTAGTTTTAACACACCGCAGGGTCAGTATATGGGAGACTGCAGTGCAGGCTCCACACACGCGGTCTAGCCAAGGCAAGACCGGGGCTGCAGGTACACGCGCGGCCAAGGCCAACGCAACGCACATCCTTCACAAATATACAAAATATATATATACTTTATTTACAAAAAACCCAAAACACAACACTAATAATTAAAAAATAATTATTAACACAGGAAAGACCAGGAAAATAAACAAAACGCGATGCCGAAGAAAAGCGTGAAGGAAATATATAATTGAAAACAATTTATATAATCCTAATAACAAAATAATAAGCACTCCGAAGAGTATAACTGAAATAAACTCAGAGAAGGGGCAAAAACCAGCTTCTCAAGCCTAAGCTTAGCGAGTACAATCACTTACCAGCTCTATTACCTACCGCTACCGTGCTGAAGACAAAAGAGGAAGAGAGTCTCTGCGCACTGCGTATAGTAAGCTCCCAGGGGGGCGGGCTTATGTAGCAGCTCAGCATGAGAGGCTATCGGCAGCTTTGCTATAAATCTCAGCCAATCCCTACTGCCTGACGGCAATATCCCATACTTGATGGTTATTTTCGACTTGAAAGGGAATCACTATTATATAGGCTAATATTTAGAGCCGTTAATTTCGCCTTGATTTATTTTATAAGCGGTGTAAGTTACTGGATTGTTATTGGATTAATCTCCGTTCTATCGCAGAAAAAATGTCCGGTCTGTTCAAATGGTACTTAGGCTACTACAGTACTTTGCATGCGAAAATATCCTGCGTTTTCCGAAAACGTCAATCTATGTATACAGTTGAATTCTAATTCGACTTTCTATCGTTAATCATGTAAACATAGAAAAGTGACGTTTTAAGAAAATCAGTTTTCTGATTCAGTTTTCCGAAAACACTTTGTCATGTAAACGTACTGATTGACTTGAAACTTGGTGACCAGATAGCAAGGGGAGGCATTGGGGCAGTAGGCTTTATTATTGCAAAATGTGTGTAGTGATAAATGTTGTGCTTTTCTAGTTTTTTTTATTTTGATCAACACATTATGTTTGCTAACTAATTAAAGGTCTGAAACGAAAGGCTACCTTGTTTTACATTTAATAAAAATTAATATTATTATTTATTTCTTAGCAGGCGCTCTTATCCAGGGCGACTTACAATTATTACAAGATATCACATTATTTTTACATACAATTACATAATTTTTTCACATTATTTTTACATACAATTACCCATTTATACAGTTGGGTTTTTACTGGAGCAATCTAGGTAAAGTACCTTGCTCAAGGGTACAGCAACATTGTCCCTCACCCTCTGACCCACCGGTCAAGAGTCCAGATACCATATTACACTGTTTTTCATTAAAAAGTCTTTACTGCGGAAAATTTTCTTTTTTGGCATATTTTAGGAAATGTAACCACTGATTTATGTGGGGACAATATTATATGTAATAGCAATGCTGCCCTAAGACTGATAATTGATTGCAATCACAAAATCCCTTTAATTAAACTTTCCCCACAGTGTAATGTTTTCAATTTGTGTCATCCGTGGGCTTTTCTGACCAGATGGTCAATCTTGCAGCCAAAGTTGGGACAGAATTCATGACCAGCCAAACTGACTCACTCTTCTTACGTACTAAACCTGTTAACAAGTGCAACATGAGGCACTTCATATTTTAAGGGTTGTCTATTGTTGATTTATATATATTTATTTTAAATAAAGCTGTATAGTTCATAAATAGAATATTGGTGAAATTTAACAGGTTACATTTGTAGACCGGGTGTAATAAATTGTACAACAATTCAGACTAATGGCCATCTTTTAAATCCTGCTCATGTAAACATATTTTCTGAAAAAAAACCATCCATCCTTTATTTCAGGTTGGCATGCTTTCCGTAATTGGAGGTGGAAACCTCAAAGCTACTACCTGGAGGCTGATGAGCACCACAATATCCAATGATTTAGCTGTACAGTTCAACTGGGTTGAGCGAGGTGTCAAAAGAGCTTTCAAGGATATATATATATATATATATATAAAATTTATTATGAAATTAGTATTTAAAATACAGCCATAATCCAAAGGCAAACTTCCCCCCAGGCTGCACCACAAAGCACTGGCTCTTAGGGGTTAACCCAAAGATCAAACTTCAATCTCCAGGGTCACAATGCACCAACAGTTACATACAATTTAGAGATTTAAAGTACTTCACCAAATTGAGTGTTCAATTTGGTATCAATCATTTTTACTTTAAGTTTTACGGGACTGTTTAAAAAGTAAGAAGTATTTCGGTAAATATTGGGGCAGCAGTGTAGAGTAGTGGTTAGGGCTCTGGACTCTTGACCAGAGGGTTGTGGGTTCAATCCCAGGTGGGGGACACTGTTGCTGCACCCTTGAGCGTGAGCAGACGTGTGAGAGCAGAGCTCCTGCTCAGCAGTTAAAAAACAGTGCTTTAAACTTTTTATTTTCAAAATCTTTTATTTGATCTTATTTGTAAAGCAGCAGGGCACCTTTTTGTTAATTAAACCTTTTATTTAGTGTTTTAAAACACACTTTTTCTTTTTTTCTCCTACACTTGCATTGTTTGCAAGTGTAGGAGGGCAGCCATTTTGGCTTGGTTTTTCCTTTGTTTGTTTTTCTTTTAATTTTTACTTCATTTAAACTAGTTTCATTTATTTGCTTTTTAATTTTTATTAAAGAGCACTTTCTTTAGTTTATTTTAAAATTATTTTAAATCACTACACTGTTTTAGTTTTTGTTTTAAAAATCCTTTTGTTTTAATCCCCTGCTTCTGCCTTGTGCAGAGTGGGGAAGGGCAGGCAGGAGCACAGGCCGTGTGCTCCTTTGTTTGCCCTTTGTTTGATTTTTTGATTTTCTTTTAAGTTTAAAACTATTTTTAGTTTTAAACTTTGATTTATTTTTGAATTTTTTTACCCCTGCACTATTGGAGTGCAGGGTGTGTGAATTTGTATTTATTTATTTATTAAAAAAATTAATAAATACGTTTGTTTGTATTAAAAAAAAAAAAAAACCTTTGTGTTTTTGTTTGTTTTATTTTTATTTTGTTGTTTTAAAAATAAATAAATAATTTTTGTTTGTTTGTTTTATTTTTAATTTCACTACTCCTGCACTATTGGAGTGCAGGGGTAGTTATTTTTCGTTTATTTAATTTATTAAAAATAAATAAATAAATAAATAAATAAAATAATAAAATAAAAAACCATGAGTGGGCAAGCTCCACAGGCCCCGAAAAAGTGGGCACAGGTGGCTGCAGGGGAGGCTGCAGCCCCTTTAAAAACATGACCAGGAGGCACGGGTCAGGTGCCTCCTGAAGGACACCCTTCGATAGAGGCCATGGTGAAAGCCATGGCCAAGGTGGTGGGACCATCGACCATCGTGGCGGCCTCAAAGATGTACGGCAAGGCCGCCTTCTTTCTAAAATCTGAGGCCGCCACGCACACCGCTATCGAGAGGGGTCTCGCCGTCGGGGAATATACATCCCCATAGAACCCTTGAGGGGTTGGGCAGCAGGGTCGCCCTTTCCAACGCCCCACCTTTCTTGAAGGACGACCTCCTGAAGCCCCATCTTCAGGCCCTAGGGGAGTTAAAACGGGATCCACCCCATCCCCTAGGGTGCAAAGACCAGCCCCTCCGCCACGTGCTGTCCTTCCGACGCCAGGTGACCATCCACCTGGCGGGAGGGACACCGTGGAGGGTAGTTTTGTGGTCCCCTTCGAGGGGACCAACTACGCCATTTTTATTCCTCGGAGGAGGTGCGGTGCTTTCACTGCAAGGAGCTGGGGCACCAGAAAAGGAGGTGCCCCAAGCTCCAGCAGGGCGCAAAGCCACCCGCGCCAGCACCGCGCCTCCGAAGTCCACTCGCCTCGGGCCCTCCAAGAGGCCCGCAGAGGGGGCAAGAGCACCCGCCCCTCCCAGTAACATCCGGGGAAAGGGAGAGAAGGCCCCGAGGCGGCCGGACCCTCCGCGCCCCGAAAGCGCCGGGGAGAAGGCCGCCGAGTGGACCGTGGTCGCCCGCCGCAAAAGAAGGCGGCGGCCAGGTCCACCGGGCGGCCGAGCAGGGGCGACGAAGCCCACCGCCGCACCATCTGGCGGCGGGTCAGGGGAGGCCCTGAGAAAGGGACTCCTCGACGGCACCCCCGCGAGGCAGGGCGGCAAAGCCGCCCGAAAACAAAGCACCTCATCCCCACAGAGGGTGAGGAGAGAGGCGCTGCCGGAGGCGAGCTCCCCGTCGCCGTGACAGGGCAGGGGCAGCCTCCGCAGCATCAGGGGAAGAGGAAGGCGCAAGCGCTTCCCACGCGGTGCACGCAAGTGCACACGCCCCGCCTCATGGTGAGGGTCCCCGGGGCGAAAGAAGGCCCCCAAAACCAAAGCGCCGCCGGGCGCCCCTCTACCGCAACGAGGGCTCCGCCCTCGTAATGCCACAGAGGGGTGAAGGATCCATCCCCGAGGCGGTCCGGGCTCCGCAGAAGAAGCGGAGCCCATGGAAGAGGCCCCCACCGAGAGGCAAATGGGGAGGGAGGAACCCGAGAGGGCAGAGGGAGGAGCCCTTCGGGTAGATCCCTCCCCGCCAATAAAGAGACCTCGGAAACCGCCCCGACTCTACCATCGAGGGGCCGGCCGCAGAGGAGGTCGCCGAGGGGCGCAGGAGGGGCCCCCGAAGAGCAGCTGCCTCGGCACCGCCTTCCTCCGACAGCCACACGGGTCCTGAAACCTGTGTTGCCGAGGAGGGGCGGCGGAACCAGCTCCCGAGGCAGAAGCTGGCTCCGCAGATAACGCGGAGCCCATGCAGGCGACCCCGCCGAGGGGCCGGAGGGGAGGAAGAACAACCCTCCCAGAAAAAGAGCTGCCTCTGGCTCCCGCCTCCGGGAGGAGGCGGACTCGCCCCGAGGCTGGCGTGGCTCCGCGGACAACGCGGAGCCCATGCAGGCGACCCCGCCGAGGGGCCGGAGGGGGAGAAGAGCCCCCACCCAGAAAAAGAGCTGCCTCAGGCTTCCTCTCTTGCGGCGACGGGGTTCCGCCCTCGTGCTGCCGCTGAGGGGGATGAGATAACACCCCTGAGGCAGACGTGGCTCTGCGGAGCCCACGCAGACAATGGTCTCCGGAGCGCAGAAGGGAGGGGAAGAACCAGAGAGGGCAGAAGGTGGTGCCTCGAGGTAGATCCCTCCCCGAGTGCAACGGGCCAAGTTCCAGTCACCGAGGGGCTCGGAGGAGCCCCGAAGAACAACCGCCGGGCTTCCCTTCCGGGCGGCGACGAGGGCTCCGCCCTGCGCCGCCGCCGGGGAAACGCCGCCCGAGGCGTCCCGTGACTGATGCGGAGGGAGGGGAAGGACCCGAAAGGGTGTATCCCCTTTCTAGGGGAGGGAGGGAAGGACCCGAGAGGGTGGATCCCCTTCCTTCGAGGAAAGAGGACGGGCCTGAGACCGCGCTCGACCTCAAAAGAGGGACCCAGAGCGGGACCAGACCATCTGGCTCGACGGTGTACGCCGAGGCCCGCCTGCACCCCCAAAGTCCAGGGTGCAGACGGTCCCCGCCAGGGTCCTCCGCCGATCTTCTCCCGCCGCCCCTGGGGCGCTGGGAGAGTCGGTGAAAATAAAGATAAGACGCAACGCGCCACCCACCAACGTGAGTGCAGCAGCTTCTCCACCGCGAGGGGGCGGTGGAGAACCGGAGGAGAGGGAGGAGGACTCAGAGTCTGCTTGCAGCGTGGCTCGAGAGTCTGTCCGCCTCTTCTCCGACATCCCTGCGGCGGAGCTCCTGGAGTTCTTGGAGGCCACCATCCACCGCAGGGACAAGGTCCAGCTGGCCCTGGACAAATGGAGGGATTTCCAGAGGATCTTAAACTCTGTGAGATCCTTCCTCAGGGCCAGCCACGCCAGCAAGACTTCGGCACGAAGCGCACATTCGCGTCTCGAAAGCTTCACGACCAGTTGAGGAACTTCGGAGATCTCAGGATCTCCCGTGAGTGTCGCCAACTACACCTGACAGAGGATCATGTATCGCATCGGGACCGTGAACGCCAACGGGTGTAAGGACCATTTCCGCAGGGCCCAGGTAATCTCCTTCCTGAAAAGGGGGTTACTCTGTGTGCTTCCTGCAGGAAACCCACTCCACTCCGCAGGCCGAGGCCAACTGGCTGCTGGAGTGGGGGAGAGTGTCGCTCAGCCACCTCACCGAGTCATCTTGTGGGGTGGCGACGCCTTCTCCGGTCCTTCGCTCCCACGGTACTCGATGTGGTAGACGCCGTGCCGGGCCGCCTGTTACACCACCGATCCGGACGGCGACAGTATCGCTCACCTGGTGAACGGTACGCCGCCCACGGGTCCGGGCGAGGGTCCAGTTTTTCCGCCGGATGTCGGCCCACCTGAACACCGCCGGCGCCGACGAGCTCGTGGTCCTCGGGGATTTCAACTGCACCTCGAGGCCGCTGACCGGTGGGGCGCGAGCCCTACCCGCCTCGCCGGCCGCCTCTGAGAGAGCTGATCGCCGCTCTCTGGTCGACATCTGGCGGTGGCAACACCCGACGCCCGCCTTCACCTTCACCAGGGTGAGGGAGGGGCGGGTGTCTCAGTCCCGGATCGACAGGTTCTACGTGTCGCGGAACCACGCCACTGCGCTCAAGCGCCCGACATCAGGCCGGGCGCCGCTCACGGACCACAACCTGGTGGCCGTGGACGGTGACCGTGGTGCCAGCTAGGCACACCGCTGCCTACTGGCACTTCAACAACAGCCTGTTGGAGGACGAGCGCTTTGAGCGGTCTTTCCGGGACTTCTGGACGGTCTGGCACGGCCGGGCGATCTCGCTTCCCCACCTGGCGCCAGTGGTGGGACGGGGAAAGCGCAGATCAAGATCCTCTGTCAGGAGTACACGAGGGGCGCGAGCAGGCGGAGGGACTCGCGGATCGAGCGGCTGGAAAGGGAGCTGCTCGATCTGGAGAGCCGCCTGGCTCAAGGGGACCAACTCGAGCAGAGCGCTGCACGAGGAGAAGAAGTGCACCCTGCGGGACCTGCAGCTCCAGCGTCCCGGGGTTTACGGCGCCAAGGGTCCAGTTCCTTCGGGAGATGGACCGCGCACACACTTCTTCTACGCTGCTGGAGAAAAAGAAGGGGACCGTAAAACATCACCTGCCTCCTGGCGGACGACGGCTCCCTTCTGACGGATCCGAGAGCGTGAACGAGAGGGCCAGGGCCTTCTACTCTGCCCTCTTCTCCGGATCCCGCCGACCCGACGCTGCAGGGTTCTGTGGGACGGGCTTCCCACGGTCGGCGAGGGCGCCGGGACGAGTTCGAGGGCCAGCTGACCCTGGCCGAAGCTCTCCGACGCCTCAGTCAGATGCCTTATAACAAATCGCCGGG
>CM060249.1:52862088-52903856 GCA_030684275.1 Acipenser oxyrinchus oxyrinchus
GTAACCGGAGCATTTGTCCCAGTTGATCCTGGCAGAGAGCGGCAGAGTAGGCGCTCTGGCAGCTCCGCATCCTCTCCAGGTCAGCGGGTCGGAGGCCACCAGGAGCACGTCGTCGGCGTAGGCCGACAGGACCACCCTCGTGTCCGGCGGCGGCGCCAACCCGTGAGCCTCCCGCGAAGGAGGCAGAGGAAGGGCTCGATGCACAGCGTACAGTTGTCGGACAGAGGGCAGCCCTGGCGTACTCCTCTCCTGAGCGAGGCGCGGTCAGGGACCAATTAACCTTCACGAGGCACTCGGCAGGCGTACAGCGTCGGAACAGGCCGGCGGCGCGGCCCGAATCGAGCGCTCGCGGGGTTCGAAGAGATACTCGTGATCCACCGGTCGAGCGCCTTCTCCTGATCCAGGGAGAGGAAGGCGACCGACCGACCGATCCTCCTGCAGTAGTGCAGGAGGTCCCGAACTCAGAGGCGATGTTGTCAAAAATCGTCCGGTTCGGGACCGTGTAGAACTGGTCGGGGTGGATCACGTCTGCCAGCACGGACTTGAGCCTCAGGGAGGCGGCCTTGGCCACGATTTTATAGTCCGTGCACAGCAGCGAGACCGGGCGCCAGTTCTTTAGGCAGCGGAGATCCCCTTTCTTGGGCAGGGCGTGATAATCGCCCGCCTCATCGAAAGGGCATCTCCCGGTCTCGTAGGCTTCCGCCAGGACCAGCGCAAAGCGGGCCCCAGCAAGTCCCAAAACTTTTGAAGAACTCCACGGTCAGCCCGTCGATGCCCGGCGATTTGTTATAAGGCATCTGACTGAGGCGTCGGAGAGCTTCGGCCAGGGTCAGCTGGCCCTCGAACTCGTCCCGGCGCCCTCGCCGACCGTGGGAAGCCCGTCCCACAGAACCCTGCAGCGTCGGGTCGGCGGGATCCGGAGAAGAGGGCAGAGTAGAAGGCCCTGGCCCTCTCGTTCACGCTCTCGGATCCGTCAGAAGGAGCCGTCGTCCGCCAGGAGGCAGGTGATGTTTTACGGTCCCCTTCTTTTTCTCCAGCAGCGTAGAAGAAGTGTGTGCGCGGTCCATCTCCCGAAGGAACTGGACCCTTGGCGCCGTAAACCCCGGGACGCTGGAGCTGCAGGTCCCGCAGGGTGCACTTCTTCTCCTCGTGCAGCGCTCTGCTCGAGTTGGTCCCCGCGAGCCAGGCGGCTCTCCAGATCGAGCAGCTCCCTTTCCAGCCGCTCGATCCGCGAGTCCCTCCGCCTGCTCGCGCCCTCGTGTACTCCTGACAGAGGATCTTGATCTGCGCTTTCCCCGTCCCACCACTGGCGCCAGGTGGGGAAGCGAGATCGCCGGCCGTGCCAGACCGTCCAGAAGTCCCGGAAAGACCGCTCAAAGCGCTCGTCCTCCAACAGGCTGTTGTTGAAGTGCCAGTAGGCAGCGGCGTGCCTAGCTGGCACCACGGTCACCGTCCACGGCCACCAGGTTGTGGTCCGTGAGCGGCGCCCGGCCTGATGTCGGGCGCGAGCGCAGTGGCGTGGTTCCGCGACACGTAGAACCTGTCGATCCGGGACTGAGACACCGCCCCTCCCTCACCCTGGTGAAGGTGAAGGCGGCGTCCGGGTGTTGCCACCGCCAGATGTCGACCAGAGAGCGGCGATCAGCTCTCTCAGGGCGGCCGGCGAGGCGGGTAGGGCTCGCGCCCCACCGGTCCAGCGGCCTCGAGGTGCAGTTGAAATCCCCGAGGACCACGAGCTCGTCGGCGCCGGCGGTGTTCAGGTGGGCCGACATCCGGCGGAAAAACTGGACCCTCGCCCGGACCCGTGGGCGGCGTACCGTTCACCAGGTGAGCGATACTGTCGCCGTCCGGATCGGTGGTGTAACAGGCGGCCCGGCACGGCGTCTACCACATCGAGTACCGTGGGAGCGAAGGACCGGAGAAGGCGTCGCCACCCACAAGATGACTCGGTGAGGTGGCTGAGCGACACTCTCCCCCACTCCAGCAGCCAGTTGGCCTCGGCCTGCGGGTGGAGTGGGTTTCCTGCAGGAAGCACACAGAGTAACCCCCTTTTCAGGAAGGAGATTACCTGGGCCCTGCGGAAATGGTCCTTACACCCGTTGGCGTTCACGGTCCCGATGCGATACATGATCCTCTGTCAGGTGTAGTTGGCGACACTCACGGGAGATCCTGAGATCTCGAAGTTCATCAACTGGTCGTGAAACTTTCGGGACGCGAATGTGCGCTTCGTGCCAAGTCTTGCTGGCGTGGCTGGCCCTGAGGAAGGATCTCACAGAGTTTAAGATCCTCTGGAAATCCCTCCATTTGTCCAGGGCCAGCTGGACCTTGTCCCTGCGGTGGATGGTGGCCTCCAAGAACTCCAGGAGCTCCGCCGCAGGGATGTCGGAGAAGAGGCGGACAGACTCTCCGAGCCACGCTGCAAGCAGACTCTGAGTCCTCCTCCCTCTCCTCCGGTTCTCCACCGCCCCCTCGCGGTGGAGAAGCTGCTGCACTCACGTTGGTGGGTGGCGCGTTGCGTCTTATCTTTATTTTCACCGACTCTCCCAGCGCCCCCAGGGGCGGCGGGAGAGATCGGCGGAGGACCCTGGCGGGGACCGTCTGCACCCTGGACTTTGGGGGTGCAGGCGGGCGCTCGGCGTACACCGTCGAGCCAGATGGTCTGGTCCCGCTCTGGGTCCCTCTTTTGAGGTCGAGCGCGGTCTCAGGCCCGTCCTCTTTCCTCGAAGGAAGGGGATCCACCCTCTCGGGTCCTTCCCTCCCTCCCCTAGAAAGGGATACACCCTTTCGGGTCCTTCCCCTCCCTCCGCATCAGTCACGGGACCGCCTCGGGCGGCGTTTCCCCGGCGGCGGCGCAGGGCGGAGCCCTCGTCGCCGCCCGGAAGGAAGCCCGGCGGTTGTTCTTCGGGGCTCCTCCGAGCCCCTCGGTGACTGGAACTTGGCCCGTTGCACTCGGGGAGGATCTACCTCGAGGCACCACCTTCTGCCCTCTCTGGTTCTTCCCCTCCCCTCTGCGCTCCGGAGGCCATCTGTCGCGTGGGCTCCGCAGAGCCACGTCTGCCTCAGGGGTGTTATCTCATCCCCTCAGCGGCAGCGAGGGCGGAACCCCGTCGCCGCAGAGAGGAAGCCTGAGGCAGCTCTTTTTCTGGGTGGGGGCTCTTCTCCCCCTCCGGCCCCTCGGCGGGGTCGCCTGCATGGGCTCCGCGTTGTCCGCGGCACGCACCTCGGGGCGAGTCCGCCTCCTCCCGGAGGCGGGAGCCAGAGGCAGCTCTTTTTCTGGGAGGGGGTTCTTCCTCCCCTCCGGCCCCTCGGCGGGGTCGCCTGCATGGGCTCCGCGTTATCTGCGAGCCCATGCCTGCCTCGGGAGCTGGTTCCGCCGCCCCTCCTCGGCAACACAGGTTTCAGGACCCGTGTGGCTGTCGGAGGAAGGCGGTGCCGAGGCAGCTGCTCTTTCGGGGCCCCTCCTGCGCCCCTCGGCGACCTCCTCTGCTGCCGGCCCCTCGATGGTAGAGTCGGGGCGGTTTCGAGGTCTCTTTATTGGCGGGGAGGATCTACCCGAAGGGCTCCCTCTGCCCTCTCGGGTTCCTCCCTCCCCATTTGCCTCTCGGTGGGGGCCTCTTCCATGGGCTCCGCTTCTTCTGCGGAGCCCGGACCGCCTCGGGGATGGATCCTTCTCCCCTCTGTGGCATTACGAGGGCGGAGCCCTCGTTGCCGGTAGAGGGGCGCCGGCGGCGCTTTGGTTTTGGGGGCCTTCTTTCGCCCCGGGGACCCTCACCATGAGGCGGGGCGTGTGCACTTGCGTGCACGCGTGGGAAGCGCTGCGCCTTCCTCTTCCCCTGATGCTGCGGAGGCTGCCCCTGCCCTGTCACGGCGACGGGAGCTCGCCTCCGGCAGCGCCTCTCTCCTCACCCTCTGTGGGGATGAGGTGCTTTGGTTTCTGGCGGCTTTGCCGCCCTGCCTCGAGGGGTGCCGTCGAGGAGTCCCTTTCTCAGGGCCTCCCCTGACCCGCCGCCAGATGGTGCGGCGGTGGGCTTCGTCGCCCCTGCTCGGCCTCCCGGTGGACCTGGCCGCCGCCTTCTTTGTGGCGGGCGACCACGGTCCACTCGGCGGCCTTCTCCCCAGCGCTTTCGGGGGCGCGGAGGGTCCGGCCGCCTCGGGGCCTTCTCTCCCTTTCCCCGGATGTTACTGGGAGGGCGGGTGCTCTTGCCCCCTCTGCGGGCCTCTTGGAGGCCCGAGGCGAGTGGACTCGGAGGGCGGTGCTGGCGGGTGGCTTTGCGCCCTGCTGGAGCTTGGGGCACCTCCTTTTCTGGTGCCCCAGCTCCTTGCAGTGAAAGCACCGCACCTCCTCCGAGGAATAAAAATGGCGTAGTTGGTCCCCTCGAAGGGGACCACAAAACTACCCTCCACGGTGTCCCTCCCGCCAGGTGGATGGTCACCTGGCGTCGGAAGGACAGCACGTGGCGGAGGGGCTGGTCTTTGCACCCTAGGGGATGGGGTGGATCCCGTTTTAACTCCCCTAGGGCCTGAAGATGGGGCTTCAGGAGGTCGTCCTTCAAGAAAGGTGGGGCGTTGGAAAGGGCGACCCTGCTGCCCAACCCCTCAAGGGTTCTATGGGGATGTATATTCCCCGACGCTGAGACCCCTCTCGATAGCGGTGTGCGTGGCGGCCTCAGATTTTAGAAAGAAGGCGGCCTTGCCGTACATCTTTGAGGCCGCCACGATGGTCGATGGTCCCACCACCTTGGCCATGGCTTTCACCATGGCCTCTATCGAGAGGAGTCCTTCAGGAGGCACCTGACCCGTGCCTCCTGGTCATGTTTTAAAGGGGCTGCAGCCTCCCCTGCAGCCACCTGTGCCCACTTTTGGGGCCTGTGGAGCTTGCCCACTCATGTTTTTATTTTATTTATTTATTTATTTATTTATTTATTTATTTTAATAAATTAAATAAACGAAAAAATAACTACCCTGCACTCCAATAGTGCAGGAGTAGTGAAATTAAAAACAAAACAAACAAACAAAAATTATTTATTTATTTTTAAAAAAATAAATAAAAATTTACACACACAACACAAAATAAAAATAAAACAAACAAAAACACAAAAGGTTTTTTTTTTTTTTTTAATACAAACAAACGTATTTATTTATTTTTAAATAAATAAATAAATACAAATTCACACACCCTGCACTCCAATAGTGCAGGGGTAAAAAAAATTCAAAAATAAATCAAAGTTTAAAACTAAAAATAGTTTTAAACTAAAAGAAAATCAAAAAATCAAACAAAGGGCAAACAAAGGAGCACACGGCCTGTGCTCCTGCCTGCCCTTCCCCACTCTGCACAAGGCAGAAGCAGGGGATTTTAAAACAAAAGGATTTTTAAAACAAAAACTAAAACAGTGTAGTGATTTAAAATAATTTTAAAATAAACTAAAGAAAGTGCTCTTTAATAAAAATTAAAAAGCAAATAAATGAAACTAATTTAAATGAAGTAAAAATTAAAAGAAAAAAAACAAAGGAAAAACCAAGCCAAAATGGCTGCCCTCCTACACTTGCAAACAATGCAAGTGTAGGAGAAAAAAAGAAAAAGTGTGTTTTAAAACACTAAATAAAAGGTTTAATTAACAAAAAGGTGCCCTGCTGCTTTAGAAATAAAATAAAGTAAAAGATTTTGAAAATAAAAAGTTTAAAACACTGTTTTTTAACTCTGAGCAGGAGCTCTCCTCACACACGTCTGCTCTTGCTCAAGGGTGCAGCCTATTTAAAAGCCAGTGACAAACTGCGCCGACTGCCTATTGGCAGCCGGCACCAACTACAAAGGCAGCGGTGAAAAAATTCAGTTTGGCACCCCTAATCAAAGGGGTGCCAACAAAACCGACCATTAACTAGCCCAGTGGTGGGTTGGGGGTTTCCCTAAATTAAATGTTCAAAACAAAGGGGGTGGTACAGAGCACGCCACCCAGAGCCCACTGGTCGACAAAAGCCGTCATGTCGCCAGTGGACTCAGCGTCGGCGTGCTCTAACGCCACCGGGAGCGGAGGAGGGCCCTGAACATGGCCCGCAGTCAAAGACCCTCCCGGTGATCTTACGCTTCCTGGTCTTGTAGATGGTAAGTTTGCCAAGAGCCAGGAGCAGATTCACCAGGAGGTCTCTCTTCTTGCTGGAGCCACGAACAGGGTGCCCAAAAATAAAAGGGTGGGGAAAAATGCAGCCAGAACTGCAGCAGGAGGTTCTTCAAGAACAAAAGAGCGGCTGCAGCCTGGCGCAAAGGAAATAAATGTGGAACACCGACTCGGACTGACCGCAGAAAGGGCATGCGGGGTCGAGTCGGTGAAGTGGCAGGGACCTCTCCTGGCCTTGCGCTCCGTGTAGCACCCTCCATCCCAGGTCCCCAGCACCTCTGGGGACCAGCGGGAAGTACAGAGCCTCCCACTGGGGACTCTCGCCCTCCGGGGTTGGAGGGCTCCCATAGCGGTGTCTCGGCGGGAGGCGAGGCGAGAAGTGGAGGTGTGGGCGTCATCGCGTACAGGGTCCTCCTCGACACGGAGCGAAGGGGTCGAGGAGAACTGCGAGATCCTGCTCAGGTGATTCTCGAGGGAGGCTGAGGGAGCCCTGTCCTTTGGTCTTATCAGCAGGACCGGAGAGCGGGGGTAGGGAGGGACGATGGCTCCCGGTCCTGAGGACCCCCTCGAGATACCTGACAGAGTCTGGGTGCAAAGCTGCTTTGCACTCCCGGATCGCTTCGGCGGGCCGTTCTGAGGTCCCCGAGTCGCCCTGGCGACCAGCGACTCGAGGAGTCAGCCACGCCCGGCGTTGGTGATCCAGGAGATCCCAGACTCTGGTCACCTGGGCCGAGATCAACAGGCTCCGCACCGCGAGGATTCCAACGCCTGCGCACCTAGATGGGGGTTGTGCAGCAGGGGCTCCAGAAGGAATCTCTCCCCTCGGTCGGAACAGCGTCTCGGCCGATGTCGAACATGCTCGGGTCTTGAGCAGGTCCCTGTAAAGACCGGCAGCTCGGGAGGCGGATCCCGGGAGGTCGAGCCAGAACAGCTGCGGTCGTAGCCCAAGTGGTGCAGCTGGCGCAGGAGGAGGGAGGCCAGCGCGCACCACTGCGGGGCGGGTCTGCGTACAGGTATCTCTGCAGGGTCTGGAGGCGGAAGGTGTGCACCTGAGTCCTGATGCACACCAACCCTTGTCCTCCCTCGGCCAGAGGAGGCTCAGCACCCGCAGAGACCCAGTGCTTTCCGGCCCAGAAGAAGTCCGTCAGCTTCCTCTGGACCCTGGCCACAAACTCAGGGGCGGGCTCAGGGCGGTGAGTCGATGCCAGAGCATCGGCGCCACCAGCTGGTTGATGACCAGAGCCCTGCCCCTGAAGGAAAGCACTTTCAGCAGACCCGACCACGACCTCAGTCTCGCAGCAACCTTGTCCTCCAACTCCACCCAGTTGGCTGCGACCGAGGTCTCCAGCGGGGCTCAGGTGGACTCCCAGGTATTTGAAGCTGTCCGCTCCACTGGAATTGCTGGGCGCGGCAGGGAAGAATCCACCCGCCAGGGACCTACTAACAACCGGAGCATTTGGTCCAGTTGATCCTGGCAGAGGGCGGCAGAGTAAGCGCTCTGGCAGCTCCGCATCCTCTCCAGATCGACGGATCGGAGGCCACTAGGAGCACGTCGTCGGCGTAAGCCGACAGGACCACCCTCGTGTCCGGCGCCGGCGCCATCCCGTGAGCCTCCTGCGAAGGAGGCAGAGGAAGGGCTCGATGCACAGCGCGTACAGTTGTCGGACAGAGGGCAGCCTTGGCGTACTCCTCTCCTGAGCGAGAGTGCGGTCAGGGACCAGTTCACCTTCAAAGGCACTCGGCAGGCGTGCAGCGATCGGAAGAGGCCGGCGAACTTCGGCCGAATCCGAATGCTCGCGGGGTTCAAAGAGATACTCGTGATCCACCCGGTCGAGCGCCTTCTCTTGGTCGAGGACAAGAAGGCGACCGACCGACCGGTCCTCCTGCAGTAGTGCAGCAGGTCCCGAACCAGGAAGATGTTGTCGAAGATCGTCGGTTCGGGACCGTGTAGAACTGGTCGGGGTGGACCACGTCTGCCAGCACGGACTTGAGCCTCAGGGAGGCGGCCTTGGCCACGATTTTGTAGTCCGTGCACAGCAGCGAGACCGGGCGCCAGTTCTTAAGGCAGCGGAGATCCCCTTTCTTGGGCAGGGCGTGATCACCGCCCGCCTCATCGAAAGGGCATCTCCCGGTCTCGTAGGCTTCCGCCAGGACCAGCGCAAAGCGGGCCCCAGCAAGTCCCAAAACTTTCTGAAGAACTCCACGGTCAGCCCGTCGATGCCCGGCGATTTGTTGTAGGGCATCAGACTAAGGCGTCAGAGAGCTCGGCCAGGGTCAGTCGGCCCTCGAACTCTTCCCTGGCGCCCTCGCCGACCGTGGGAAGCCCGTCCCAAAGAACCCTGCAGCGTCGGGTCGGCGGGATCCGGAGAAGAGGTCGAGTAAAGGCTCGGGCCCTCTCGTTCACGCTCTCGGATCCGTCAGAAGGAGCCGTCGTCCGCCAGAAGGCAGGTGATGTTCCTGCGGTCTCCCTTCTTTTTCTCCAGCAGCGTAGAAGAAGTGTGAGCGCGGTCCATCTCCCGAAGGAACTGGATCCGTGGCGCCGTAGGCCCCGGGACGCTGGAGCTGCAGGTCCCGCAGGGTGCACTTCTTCTCCTCGTGCACGCTCTGCTCGAGTTGGCCCCAGCGAGCCAGGCGGCTCTCCAGATCGAGCAGCTCCCTTTCCAGCCGCTCGATCCGTGAGTCCCTCCGCCTGCTCGCGCCCTCGTGTACTCCTGACAGAAGATCTTGATCTGCGCTTTCCCCACGTCCCACCACTGGCGCCACGTGGGAAGCGAGATCGTCGGCCGTGCCAGACCGTCCAAAAGTCCCGGAGCGACTGCTCAAAGCGCTCGTCCTCCAACAAGGCGTTGTTAAAGTGCCAGTAGGCGGGCGTGCCCGACTGGCACGGGGCCACCGCCACGGCCACCAGGTTGTGGTCCGTGAGCGGCGCCCGGCCTTATGTCGGAGGAGCGAGCGCGGTGGCGTGGCTCCTGGTGACGTAGAGCCTGTCGATCCGGGACTGAGACACCGCCCCTCCCTCACCCTGGTGAAGGTGAAGGCGGGGGCGTCGAGTGATGCCAGCGCCAGATGTCGACCAGAGAGCCGGCGGTCAGCTCTCTCAGTGCTGCCGGCGAGAGAGGTAGTGCTCTCGCCCCCACCCTGTCCAGCGGCCTCGAGGGTGCAGTTGAAATCACCCCGAGGACCACGCACTCGTCGGCGCTGATGTTGTTCATATAGGTCGACATCTGGCGAAAGAACTGGACCCTCGCCCGGACCCGTGGGCGGCGTACCGTTCACCAGGTGAGCGATACTGTCGCCGTCCGGATCGGTGGTGTAACAGGCGGCCCGGCACGGCGTCTACCACATCGAGTACCGTGGGAAGAAAGGACCGGAGAAGGCGTCGCCACCCACAAGAGGTGGCGGTGAGATGGCTGAGCGACACTCTCCCCCACTCCAGAAGCCAGTTGGCTTCCGCCTCTGGGGTCGTGTGGGTTTCCTGCAGGAAGCACACAGAGTAACCCCTTTTCAGGTAGGAGATTACCTGGGCCCTGCGGAAAGGGTCCCTACACCCGTTGGCGTTCACAGTACCGATGTGATACATGATCTTCTGTCAGGAGTTGTTGGCGGCGCTCACGGGAGATCCTGAGTTCTCGAAGCTCACCAACTGGTCGTGTAACTTGCGGGCCCGAATGTGCGTTCGAGCCGAGTTTTACTGGCGTGGCTGGCCCTGAGGAAGGACCTCACAGAGTTGTAAGATCCTCTGGAAGTCCCCCATTTGTCCAGGGCCAGCATGTACCTTGTCCCTGCGGTGGACAGTGGCCTCCAAGAATTCGCAGGAGCTCCACCACAGGGATGTCTGGGAGAGAGGCGGACAGAACTCTCCGAGCCACGCTGCCCGTGGACTCGGTATCCTCCTCCCTCTCCCTCAGCTCTCCATCGCCCCCTCGCGATGGTAAAGCTGCTGCACTCCCGTTGGTGGGTGGCGCGTTGCGCCTTATTTTGAGCTTCACCGGCTCCTCCCAGCGCCACCCAGGGGCGGCGGGAGAGATCGGCGGAGGACCCTGGCGGGGACCGTCTGCACCCTGGACTTTGGGGGTGCAGGCGGGCTCGGCGTACACCGCCGAGCCCGATGGTTTGGTCCCGCTCTGGGTCCCTCCTTTGAGGTCGAGCGCGGTCTCAGGCCCGTCCTCTTTCCTCGAAGGAAGGGGATCCACCCTCTCGGGTCCTTCCCTCCCTCCCCTAGAAAGGGGATACACCCTTCGGGTCCTTCCCCTCCCTCCGCATCAGTCACGGGACCGCCTCGGGCGGCGTTTCCCCGGCGGCGGCGCAGGGCGGAGCCCTCGTCGCCGCCCGGAAGGGAAGCCCGAGGCGGTTGTTCTTCGGGGCTCCTCCGAGCCCCTCGGTGACTGGAACTTGGCCCGTTGCGCCGGGGAGGGATCTACCTCGAGGCACCACCTTCTGCCCTCTCTGGTTCTTCCCCTCCCTCTGCGCTCCGGAGACCATTGTAGCGTGGGCTCCGCAGAGCCACGTCTGCCTCAGGGGTGTTTCTCGTCCCCTCAGCGGCAGCACGAGGGCGGAACCCCGTCGCCGCGAGAGAGGAAGCCTGAGGCAGCTCTTTTTCTGGGTGGGGGCTCTTCTCCCCCTCCGGCCCCTCGGCGGGGTCGCCTGCATGGGCTCCGCGTTGTCCGCGGAGCCACGCCTCGGGGGCGAGTCCGCCTCCTCCCGGAGGCGGGAGCCAGAGGCAGCTCTTTTTCTGGGAGGGTTGTTCTTCCTCCCCTCCGGCCCCTCGGCGGGGTCGCCTGCATGGGCTCCGCGTTATCTGCGGAGCCCATGCCTGCCTCGGGAGCTGGTTCCGCCGCCCCTCCTCGGCAACACAGGTTTCAGGACCCGTGTGGCTGTCGGAGGAAGGCGGTGCCGAGGCAGCTGCTCTTCGGGGGCCCCTCCTGCGCCCCTCGGCGACCTCCTCTGCGGCCGGCCCCTCGATGGTAGAGTCGGGGCGGTTTCGAGGTCTCTTTATTGGCGGGGAGGGATCTACCGAAGGGCTCCTCCCTCTGCCCTCTCGGGTTCCTCCCTCCCCATTTGCCTCTCGGTGGGGGCCTCTTCCATGGGCTCCGCTTCTTCTGCGGAGCCCGGACCGCCTCGGGGATGGATCCTTCTCCCCTCTGTGGCATTACGAGGGCGGAGCCCTCGTTGCGGTAGAGGGGCGCCCGGCGGTCGCTTTGGTTTTGGGGGCCTTCTTTCGCCCCGGGGACCCTCACCAGAGGCGGGGCGTGTGCACTTGCGTGCACGCGTGGGAAGCGCTTGCGCCTTCCTCTTCCCCTGATGCTGCGGAGGCTGCCCCTGCCCTGTCACGGCGACGGGAGCTCGCCTCCGGCAGCGCCTCTCTCCTCACCCTCTGTGGGGATGAGGTGCTTTGGTTTCTGGCGGCTTTGCCGCCCTGCCTGCGAGGGGTGCCGTCGAGGAGTCCCTTTTCAGGGCCTCCCCTGACCCGCCGCCAGATGGTGCGGCGGTGGGCTTCGTCACCCCTGCTTGGCCTCCCGGTGGACCTGGCCGCCGCCTTCTTTTGTGGCGGGCGACCACGGTCCACTCGGCGGCCTTCTCCCCAGCGCTTTCGGGAGCGCGGAGGGTCCGGCCGCCTCGGGGCCTTCTCTCCCTTTCCCCGGATGTTACTGGGAGGGGCGGGTGCTTTGCCCCCTCTGCGGGCCTCTTGGAGGCCCGAGGCGAGTGGACTCGGAGGCGCGGTGCTGGCGGGTGGCTTGCGCCCTGCTGGAGCTTGGGGCACCTCCTTTTCTGGTGCCCCAGCTCCTTGCAGTGGTAGCACCGCACCTCCTCCGAGGAATAAAAATGGCGTAGTTGGTCCCCTCGAAGGGGACCACAAAACTACCCTCCACGGTGTCCCTCCCGCCAGGTGGATGGTCACCTGGCGTCGGAAGGACAGCACGTGGCGGAGGGGCTGGTCCTTGCACCCTAGGGGATGGGGTGGATCCCGTTTTAACTCCCCTAGGGCCTGAAGATGGGGCTTCAGGAGGTCGTCCTTCAAGAAAGGTGGGGCGTTTGAAAGGGCGACCCTGCTGCCCAACCCCTCAAGGGTTCTATGGGGATATATATTCCCCGACGCGAGACCCCTCTCGATAGCGGTGTGCGTGGCGGCCTCAGATTTTAGAAAGAAGGCGGCCTTGCCGTACATCTTTGAGGCCGCCACGATGGTCGATGGCCCCACCACCTTGGCCATGGCTTTCACCATGGCCTCTATCGAGAGGAGTCCTTCAGGAGGCACCTGACCCGTGCCTCCTGGTCATGTTTTAAAGGGGCTGCAGCCTCCCCTGCAGCCACCTGTGCCCACTTTTTCGGGGCCTGTGGAGCTTGCCCACTCATGGTTTTTATTTTATTTTATTTATTTATTTATTTATTTATTTTTAATAAATTAAATAAATGAAAAATAACTACCCCTGCACTATAATAGTGCAGGCTATTTAAAAGCCTAGTGGCCGGACTACACCGACTGCCCAGTGGCAGCCGGTGCACCGGTCGCCCAAAGGCGGCCGGAGAAAAAATTCAATTTAGCACCCCTAAAATAGGGGTGCCAACAAAACTAGGCCTTAATTAATTAAACAAAAACCGGTTCAAAAAGGACTGTAAATTAAATATATCAAAACAAAGGGAGGTGGTACAGAGCACGCCCCCAGAGCCCACTGGTCGACAAAAGATGGCCATGTCGCCAGCGGACTCAGCGTGGGCGTGCTCTAAATTAACCCTTGATCGGACAAGGGCCCTGAACATGGCCCCACAGTCAAAGAGACCCTCCCGATCATCTTACGCTTCCTGGTCTTGTAGATGGCGAGTTTAGCAAGAGCCAGGAGCAGATTCTGAGGAGGTCCCTCTTCCTGGTGGAGCCACGAACAGGGTGCCCGAAAATGAGGAGGGTGGGTGAAAAATGCAGCCAGAACTGCAGCAGGAGGTTCTTCAATAAAAGAAAAACGGCTGCAGCCTGGCGCAAAGAAAATAAATGTGACTTACCGACTCGGACTGACCGCAGAAAGGGCATGCGGCGTCGAGTCGGTAAAGTGACGCAGGATCTCTCCTGGCCTTGGCGCTCCGTGCAGGACCCTCCACCCCAAGTCCCGGCTCCCCTGGAGACCAGCGGGGAGTACAGGGCCTCCCACTGGGGACTCTCGCCCTCCGGTGGTCGGAGGGTCTCCCATAGCGGTGTCTCGGCGGGAGGCGAGGCGAGAAGTGGAGGTGTGGGCGTCATCGCGTACAGGGTCCTCCTCGGCAGCGGATCGGAGGGTCGAGGAGAACTGCGAGATCCTGCTCAGGTTGTTCTCGAGGGAGGCCGAGGGGGCTCGGGCCTTGGGTTCTATCAGCAGGACCGGAGAGCTGGGGGTAGGGGGTAGATGGCTCCCGGTCCTGAGAACTCCCTCGAGATACCTGACAGAGTCTGGGTGCAACGCTGCTTTGCACTCCCGGATCACTCGGCCGGCCGTCCTGGCGGTCCCCGAGCCGCCCTGGCGACGGCGACTCGAGGCGTCAGCCACTCCGACCGCTTCGCGATCCAGGAGATCCCAGACTCTGGTCACCTTGGCGAGATCAGCGCGCCGCACCGAGGGACTCCAGCGCCTGCGCACCCAGGTGGGGGTTGTGCAGCAGGGGCTCCAGCAGGAGTCCTTAAGCCCTCGGTCGGAGCGGCGTCTCGGCCGACAGAAAACATGCTCGGGTCCTGAGCAGGTCCTGGTAGAAGACCGGCAGCTCGGGGAGGCGGATTCCCGGAGGTCGATCCAGAAGAGCTGCGGTCGTAGCCCAGGTCGTGCAGCTGGCGCCAAAGGAGGGGCGCCAGCGTGCACCACTGCGGGGCGGGTCTGCGTGCAGGAATCTCTGCAGGGTCTGGAGGCGGAAGGTGTGCACCTGGCTCCTGATGCACACCAACCCTTGCCCTCCCTCGGCCAGAGGAGGCTCAGAACCGCCGCAGAGACCCAGTGCTTTCCGGCCCAGAAGAAGTCCGTCAGCTTCCTCTGGACCCTGGCCACAAACTCAGGGGCGGGCTCAGGGCGGTGAGTCGATGCCAAAGCATCGGCGCCACCAGTGGTTAATCACTAAAGCCCGTCCCCTGAAGGAAAGCAGTTTCAGCAGACCCGACCACGACCTCAGCCTAGCAGCCACTTTGTCCTCCAACTCCACCCAGTTGGCTGCGACCGAGGTCTCCAGCGGGGCTCAGGTGGACTCCCAGATATTTAAAACTGTCCGCTCCACTGGAACTGCTGGAGCGCGACGGGAAGGAATCCACCCGCCAGGGACCCACCAGTAACCGGAGCATTTGTCCCAGTTGATCCTGGCAGAGGAAGCGGCAGAGTAGGCGCTCTGGCAGCTCCGCATCCTCTCCAGGTCAGCGGGTCGGAGGCCACCAGGAGCACGTCGTCGGCGTAGGCCGACAGGACCACCCTCGTGTCCGGCGCCGGCGCCAACCCGTGAGCCTCCCGCGAAGGAGGCAGAGGAAGGGCTCGATGCACAGCGCGTACAGTTGTCGGACAGAGGGCAGCCCTGGCGTACTCCTCTCCTGAGCGAGGCGCGGTCAGGGACCAATTAACCTTCACAAGGCACTCGGCAGGCGTACAGCGTCGGAACAGGCCGGCGGCGCGGCCCGAATCGAGCGCTCGCGGGGTTCGAAGAGATACTCGTGATCCACCCGGTCGAGCGCCTTCTCCTGATCCAGGGAGAGGAAGGCGACCGACCGACCGATCCTCCTGCAGTAGTGCAGGAGGTCCCGAACTCAGAGGCGATGTTGTCAAAAATCGTCGGTTCGGGACCGTGTAGAACTGGTCGGGGTGGATCACGTCTGCCAGCACGGACTTGAGCCTCAGGGAGGCGGCCTTGGCCACGATTTTATAGTCCGTGCACAGCAGCGAGACCGGGCGCCAGTTCTTTAGGCAGCGGAGATCCCCTTTCTTGGGCAGGGCGTGATAATCGCCCGCCTCATCGAAAGGGCATCTCCCGGTCTCGTAGGCTTCCGCCAGGACCAGCGCAAAGCGGGCCCCAGCAAGTCCCAAAACTTTTGAAGAACTCCACGGTCAGCCCGTCGATGCCCGGCGATTTGTTATAAGGCATCTGACTGAGGCGTCGGAGAGCTTCGGCCAGGGTCAGCTGGCCCTCGAACTCGTCCCGGCGCCCTCGCCGACCGTGGGAAGCCCGTCCCACAGAACCCTGCAGCGTCGGGTCGGCGGGATCCGGAGAAGAGGGCAGAGTAGAAGGCCCTGGCCCTCTCGTTCACGCTCTCGGATCCGTCAGAAGGGAGCCGTCGTCCGCCAGGAGGCAGGTGATGTTTTACGGTCCCCTTCTTTTTCTCCAGCAGCGTAGAAGAAGTGTGTGCGCGGTCCATCTCCCGAAGGAACTGGACCCTTGGCGCCGTAAACCCCGGGACGCTGGAGCTGCAGGTCCCGCAGGGTGCACTTCTTCTCCTCGTGCAGCGCTCTGCTCGAGTTGGTCCCCTTGAGCCAGGCGGCTCTCCAGATCGAGCAGCTCCCTTTCCAGCCGCTCGATCCGCGAGTCCCTCCGCCTGCTCGCGCCCCTCGTGTACTCCTGACAGAGGATCTTGATCTGCGCTTTCCCCGTCCCACCACTGGCGCCAGGTGGGGAAGCGAGATCGCCCGGCCGTGCCAGACCGTCCAGAAGTCCCGGAAAGACCGCTCAAAGCGCTCGTCCTCCAACAGGCTGTTGTTGAAGTGCCAGTAGGCAGCGGTGTGCCTAGCTGGCACCACGGTCACCGTCACGGCCACCAGGTTGTGGTCCGTGAGCGGCGCCCGGCCTGATGTCGGGCGCGAGCGCAGTGGCGTGGTTCCGCGACACGTAGAACCTGTCGATCCGGGACTGAGACACCCGCCCCTCCCTCACCCTGGTGAAGGTGAAGGCGGGCGTCGGGTGTTGCCACCGCCAGATGTCGACCAGAGAGCGGCGATCAGCTCTCTCAGAGGCGGCCGGCGAGGCGGGTAGGGCTCGCGCCCCACCGGTCAGCGGCCTCGAGGTGCAGTTGAAATCCCCGAGGACCACGAGCTCGTCGGCGCCGGCGGTGTTCAGGTGGGCCGACATCCGGCGGAAAAACTGGACCCTCGCCCGGACCCGTGGGCCGGCGTACCGTTCACCAGGTGAGCGATACTGTCGCCGTCCGGATCGGTGGTGTAACAGGCGGCCCGGCACGGCGTCTACCACATCGAGTACCGTGGGAGCGAAGGACCGGAGAAGGCGTCGCCACCCACAAGATGACTCGGTGAGGTGGCTGAGCGACACTCTCCCCCACTCCAGCAGCCAGTTGGCCTCGGCCTGCGGGTGGAGTGGGTTTCCTGCAGGAAGCACACAGAGTAACCCCCTTTTCAGGAAGGAGATTACCTGGGCCCTGCGGAAATGGTCCTTACACCCGTTGGCGTTCACGGTCCCGATGCGATACATGATCCTCTGTCAGGTGTAGTTGGCGACACTCACGGGAGATCCTGAGATCTCGAAGTTCCTCAACTGGTCGTGAAGCTTTCGAGACGCGAATGTGCCTTCGTGCCGAGTCTTGCTGGCGTGGCTGGCCCTGAGGAAGGATCTCACAGAGTTTAAGATCCTCTGGAAATCCCTCCATTTGTCCAGGGCCAGCTGGACCTTGTCCCTGCGGTGGATGGTGGCCTCCAAGAACTCCAGGAGCTCCGCCGCAGGGATGTCGGAGAAGAGGCGGACAGACTCTCGAGCCACGCTGCAAGCGGACTCTGAGTCCTCCTCCCTCTCCTCCGGTTCTCCACCGCCCCCTCGCGGTGGAGAAGCTGCTGCACTCACGTTGGTGGGTGGCGCGTTGCGTCTTATCTTTATTTTCACCGACTCTCCCAGCGCCCCAGGGGCGGCGGGAGAGATCGGCGGAGGACCCTGGCGGGGACCGTCTGCACCCTGGACTTTGGGGGTGCAGGCGGGCCTCGGCGTACACCGTCGAGCCAGATGGTCTGGTCCCGCTCTGGGTCCCTCTTTTGAGGTCGAGCGCGGTCTCAGGCCCGTCCTCTTTCCTCGAAGGAAGGGGATCCACCCTCTCGGGTCCTTCCCTCCCTCCCCTAGAAAGGGGATACACCCTTTCGGGTCCTTCCCCTCCCTCCGCATCAGTCACGGGACGCCTCGGTCGTTTCCCCGGCGGCTCGCAGTCCGGCGCCCTCGTCGGTGACTGGAAGCCCGGCTGCTCTTCGGGGCTCCTCCGAGCCCCTCGGTGACTGGAACTTGGCCCGTTGCACTTTGGGGAGGGATCTACCTCGAGGCACCACCTTCTGCCCTCTCTGGTTCTTCCCCTCCCTCTGCGCTCCGGAGACCATTCTGGCGTGGGCTCCGCAGAGCCACGTCTGCCTCAGGGGTGTTATCTCATCCCCTCCGCGGCAGCACGAGGGCGGAACCCCGTCGCCGCAGAGAGGAAGCCTGAGGCAGTTCTTGTTCTGGGTGGGGGCTCTTCTCCCCCTCCGGCCCCTCGGCGGGGTCGCCTGCATGGGCTCCGCGTTGTCCGCGGGCCACGCCAGCCTCGGGGGCGAGTCCGCCTCCTCCCGGAGGCGGGAGCCAGAGGCAGCTCTTTTTCTGGGAGGGTTGTTCTTCCTCCCCTCCGGCCCCTCGGCGGGGTCGCCTGCATGGGCTCCGCGTTATCTGCGGAGCCATGCTTCTGCCTCGGGAGCTGGTTCCGCCGCCCCTCCTCGGCAACACAGGTTTCAGGACCCGTGTCGCTGTCGGAGGAAGGCGGTGCCGAGGCAGCTGCTCTTTCGGGGGCCCCTCCTGCGCCCCTCGGCGACCTCCTCTGCGGCCGGCCCCTCGATGGTAGAGTCGGGGCGGTTTCGAGGTCTCTTTAGTGGCGGGGAGGGATCTACCCGAAGGGCTCCTCCCTCTGCCCTCTCGGGTTCCTCCCTCCCCATTTGCCTCTCGGTGGGGGCCTCTTCCATGGGCTCCGCTTCTTCTGCGGAGCCCGGACCGCCTCGGGGATGGATCCTTCTCCCCTCTGTGGCATTACGAGGGCGGAGCCCTCGTTGCGGTAGAGGGGCGCCCGGCGGCGCTTTGGTTTTGGGGGCCTTCTTTCGCCCCGGGGACCCTCACCAGAGGCGGGGCGTGTGCACTTGCGTGCACTGCGTGGGAAGCGCTTGCGCCTTCCTCTTCCCCTGATGCTGCGGAGGCTGCCCCTGCCCTGTCACGGCGACGGGGAGCTCGCCTCCGGCAGCGCCTCTCTCCTCACCCTCTGTGGGGATGAGGTGCTTTGGTTTTCTGGCGGCTTTGCCGCCCTGCCTCGTGAGGGGTGCCGTCGAGGGAGTCCCTTTCTCAGGGCCTCCCCTGACCCGCCGCCAGATGGTGCGGCGGTGGGCTTCGTCGCCCCTGCTCGGCCGCCCGGTGGACCTGGCCGCCGCCTTCTTTTCGGCGGGCGACCACGGTCCACTCGGCGGCCTTCTCCCCGGCGCTTTCGGGGCGCGGAGGGTCCGGCCGCCTCGGGGCCTTCTCTCCCTTTCCCCGGATGTTACTGGGAGGGGCGGGTGCTCTTGCCCCCCTCTGCGGGCCTCTTGGAGGCCCGAGGCGAGTGGACTTCGGAGGCGCGGTGCTGGCGGGTGGCTGCGCCCTGCTGGAGCTTGGGGCACCTCTTTTTCTGGTGCCCCAGCTCCTTGCAGTGAAAGCACCGCACCTCCTCCGAGGAATAAAAATGGCGTAGTTGGTCCCCTCGAAGGGGACCACAAAACTACCCTCCACGGTGTCCCTCCCGCCAGGTGGATGGTCACCTGGCGTCGGAAGGACAGCATGTGGCGGAGGGGCTGGTCTTTGCAGCCCTAGGGGATGGGGTGGATCCCGTTTTAACTCCCCTAGGGCCTGAAGATGGGGCTTCAGGAGGTCGTCCTTCAAGAAAGGTGGGGCGTTTGAAAGGGCGACCCTGCTGCCCAACCCCTCAAGGGTTCTATGGGGATATACATTCCCCGACGCGAGACCCCTCTCGATAGCGGTGTGCGTGGCGGCCTCAGATTTTAGAAAGAAGGCGGCCTTGCCGTACATCTTTGAGGCCGCCACGATGGTCGATGGTCCCACCACCTTGGCCATGGCTTTCACCATGGCCTCTATCGAGAGGTAGTCCTTCAGGAGGCACCTGACCCGTGCCTCCTGGTCATGTTTTTAAAGGGGCTGCAGCCTCCCCTGCAGCCACCTGTGCCCACTTTTTGGGGCCTGTGGAGCTTGCCCACTCATGGTTTTTATTTTATTTATTTATTTATTTATTTATTTATTTTTAATAAATTAAATAAACGAAAAATAACTACCCCTGCACTCCAATAGTGCAGGCCTATTTAAAAGCCTAGTGGCTGGACTACACCGACTGCCCAGTGGCAGCGGTGCACCGATCGCCAAAGGCGACGGAGAAAAAATTCAATTTAGCACCCCTAAAATAGGGGTGCCAACAAAACTAGGCCTTAATTAATTAAACAAAAACCGGTTCAAAAAGGACTGTAAATTAAATATTCAAAACGAAAGGGAGGTGGTACAGAGCACGCCCCCAGAGCCCACTGGTCGACAAGCGATGACATGTCACCAGCGGACTCAGCGTGGGCGTGCTCTAAATTAACCCTTGATCGGACAAGGGCCCTGAACATGGCCCCACAGTCAAAGAGACCCTCCCGATCATCTTACGCTTCCTGGTCTTGTAGATGGCGAGTTTAGCCAAGAGCCAGGAGCAGATTCTGAGGAGGTCCCTCTTCCTGGTGGAGCCACGAACAGGGTGCCCGAAAATGAGGAGGGTGGGTGAAAAATGCAGCCAGAACTGCAGCAGAAGGTTCTTCAATAAAAGAAAAAGCGGCTGCAGCCTGGCGCAAAGAAAATAAATGTGACTTACCGACTCGGACTGACCGCAGAAAGGGCATGCGGCGTCGAGTCGGTAAAGTGGCGCAGGATCTCTCCTGGCCTTGGCGCTCCGTGCAGGACCCTCCACCCCAAGTCCCGGCTCCCCTGGAGACCAGCGGGGAGTACAGGGCCTCCCACTGGGGACTCTCGCCCTCCGGTGGTCGGAGGGTCTCCCATAGCGGTGTCTCGGCGGGAGGCGAGGCGAGAAGTGGAGGTGTGGGCGTCATCGCGTACAGGGTCCTCCTCGGCAGCGGATCGGAGGGTCGAGGAGAACTGCGAGATCCTGCTCAGGTTGTTCTCGAGGGAGGCGAGGGGGCTCGGGCCTTGGGTTCTATCAGCAGGACCGGAGAGCTGGGGGTAGGGGGTAGATGGCTCCCGGTCCTGAGAACTCCCTCGAGATACCTGACAGAGTCTGGGTGCAACGCTGCTTTGCACTCCCGGATCACTCGGCCGGCCGTCCTGGCGGTCCCCGAGCCGCCCTGGCGACGGCGACTCGGGCGTCAGCCACTCCGACCGCTTCGCGATCCAGGAGATCCCAGACTCTGGTCACCTTGGCGAGATCAGCGCGCCGCACCGAGGGACTCCAGCGCCTGCGCACCCAGGTGGGGGTTGTGCAGCAGGGGCTCCAGCAGGAGTCCTTAAGCCCTCGGTCGGAGCGGCGTCTCGGCCGACAGAAAACATGCTCGGGTCCTGAGCAGGTCCTGGTAGAAGACCGGCAGCTCGGGAGGCGGATTCCCGGAGGTCGATCCAGAAGAGCTGCGGTCGTAGCCCAGGTCGTGCAGCTGGCGCCAAAGGAGGGGCGCCAGCGTGCACCACTGCGGGGCGGGTCTGCGTGCAGGAATCTCTGCAGGGTCTGGAGGCGGAAGGTGTGCACCTGGCTCCTGATGCACACCAACCCTTGCCCTCCCTCGGCCAGAGGGAGGCTCAGAACCGCCGCAGAGACCCAGTGCTTTCCGGCCCAGAAGAAGTCCGTCAGCTTCCTCTGGACCCTGGCCACAAACTCAGGGGCGGGCTCAGGGCGGTGAGTCGATGCCAAAGCATCGGCGCCACCAGTGGTTAATCACTAAAGCCCGTCCCCTGAAGGAAAGCAGTTTCAGCAGACCCGACCACGACCTCAGCCTAGCAGCCACTTTGTCCTCCAACTCCACCCAGTTGGCTGCGACCGAGGTCTCCAGCGGGGCTCAGGTGGACTCCCAGATATTTAAAACTGTCCGCTCCACTGGAACTGCTGGGCGCGACGGGAGGAATCCACCCGCCAGGGACCCACCAGTAACCGGAGCATTTGTCCCAGTTGATCCTGGCAGAGGAGCGGCAGAGTAGGCGCTCTGGCAGCTCCGCATCCTCTCCAGGTCAGCGGGTCGGAGGCCACCAGGAGCACGTCGTCGGCGTAGGCCGACAGGACCACCCTCGTGTCCGGCGCCGGCGCCAACCCGTGAGCCTCCCGCGAAGGAGGCAGAGGAAGGGCTCGATGCACAGCGCGTACAGTTGTCGGACAGAGGGCAGCCCTGGCGTACTCCTCTCCTGAGCGAGGCGCGGTCAGGGACCAATTAACCTTCACAAGGCACTCGGCAGGCGTACAGCGTCGGAACAGGCCGGCGGCGGCCCGAATCGAGCGCTCGCGGGGTTCGAAGAGATACTCGTGATCCACCCGGTCGAGCGCCTTCTCCTGATCCAGGGAGAGGAAGGCGACCGACCGACCGATCCTCCTGCAGTAGTGCAGGAGGTCCCGAACTCAGAGGCGATGTTGTCAAAAATCGTCCGGTTCGGGACCGTGTAGAACTGGTCGGGGTGGATCACGTCTGCCAGCACGGACTTGAGCCTCAGGGAGGCGGCCTTGGCCACGATTTTATAGTCCGTGCACAGCAGCGAGACCGGGCGCCAGTTCTTTAGGCAGCGGAGATCCCCTTTCTTGGGCAGGGCGTGATAATCGCCCGCCTCATCGAAAGGGCATCTCCCGGTCTCGTAGGCTTCCGCCAGGACCAGCGCAAAGCGGGCCCCAGCAAGTCCCAAAACTTTTGAAGAACTCCACGGTCAGCCCGTCGATGCCCGGCGATTTGTTATAAGGCATCTGACTGAGGCGTCGGAGAGCTTCGGCCAGGGTCAGCTGGCCCTCGAACTCGTCCCGGACGCCCTCGCCGACCGTGGGAAGCCCGTCCCACAGAACCCTGCAGCGTCGGGTCGGCGGGATCCGGAGAAGAGGGCAGAGTAGAAGGCCCTGGCCTCTCGTTCACGCTCTCGGATCCGTCAGAAGGAGCCGTCGTCCGCCAGGAGGCAGGTGATGTTTTACGGTCCCCTTCTTTTTCTCCAGCAGCGTAGAAGAAGTGTGTGCGCGGTCCATCTCCCGAAGGAACTGGACCCTTGGCGCCGTAAACCCCGGGACGCTGGAGCTGCAGGTCCCGCAGGGTGCACTTCTTCTCCTCGTGCACGCTCTGCTCGAGTTGGTCCCCTTGAGCCAGGCGGCTCTCCAGATCGAGCAGCTCCCTTTCCAGCCGCTCGATCCGCGAGTCCCTCCGCCTGCTCGCGCCCCTCGTGTACTCCTGACAGAGGATCTTGATCTGCGCTTTCCCCCGTCCCACCACTGGCGCCAGGTGGGGAAGCGAGATCGCCCGGCCGTGCCAGACCGTCCAGAAGTCCCGGAAAGACCGCTCAAAGCGCTCGTCCTCCAACAGGCTGTTGTTGAAGTGCCAGTAGGCAGCGGTGTGCCTAGCTGGCACCACGGTCACCGTCACGGCCACCAGGTTGTGGTCCGTGAGCGGCGCCCGGCCTGATGTCGGGCGCGAGCGCAGTGGCGTGGTTCCGCGACACGTAGAACCTGTCGATCCGGGACTGAGACACCCGCCCCTCCCTCACCCTGGTGAAGGTGAAGGCCGGCGTCCGGGTGTTGCCACCGCCAGATGTCGACCAGAGAGCGGCGATCAGCTCTCTCAGAGGCGGCCGGCGAGGCGGGTAGGGCTCGCGCCCCACCGGTCAGCGGCCTCGAGGTGCAGTTGAAATCCCCGAGGACCACGAGCTCGTCGGCGCCGGCGGTGTTCAGGTGGGCCGACATCCGGCGGAAAAACTGGACCCTCGCCCGGACCCGTGGGCGGCGTACACGTTCACCAGGTGAGCGATACTGTCGCCGTCCGGATCGGTGGTGTAACAGGCGGCCCGGCACGGCGTCTACCACATCGAGTACCGTGGGAGCGAAGGACCCGGAGAAGGCGTCGCCACCCACAAGATGACTCGGTGAGGTGGCTGAGCGACACTCTCCCCCACTCCAGCAGCCAGTTGGCCTCGGCCTGCGGGTGGAGTGGGTTTCCTGCAGGAAGCACACAGAGTAACCTCCCTTTTCAGGAAGGAGATTACCTGGGCCCTGCGGAAATGGTCCTTACACCCGTTGGCGTTCACGGTCCCGATGCGATACATGATCCTCTGTCAGGTGTAGTTGGCGACACTCACGGGAGATCCTGAGATCTCGAAGTTCCTCAACTGGTCGTGAAGCTTTCGAGACGCGAATGTGCCTTCGTGCCAGTCTTGCTGGCGTGGCTGGCCCTGAGGAAGGATCTCACAGAGTTTAAGATCCTCTGGAAATCCCTCCATTTGTCCAGGGCCAGCTGGACCTTGTCCCTGCGGTGGATGGTGGCCTCCAAGAACTCCAGGAGCTCCGCCGCAGGGATGTCGGAGAAGAGGCGGACAGACTCTCGAGCCACGCTGCAAGCAGACTCTGAGTCCTCCTCCCTCTCCTCCGGTTCTCCACCGCCCCCTCGCGGTGGAGAAGCTGCTGCCTCACGTTGGTGGGTGGCGCGTTGCGTCTTATCTTTATTTTGACCGACTCTCCCAGCGCCCCAGGGGCGGCGGGAGAAGATCGGCGGAGGACCCTGGCGGGGACCGTCTGCACCCTGGACTTTGGGGGTGCAGGCGGGCCTCGGCGTACACCGTCGAGCCAGATGGTCTGGTCCCGCTCTGGGTCCCTCTTTTGAGGTCGAGGCGCGGTCTCAGGCCCGTCCTCTTTCCTCGAAGGAAGGGGATCCACCCTCTCGGGTCCTTCCCTCCCTCCCCTAGAAAGGGGATACACCCTTCGGGTCCTTCCCCTCCCTCCGCATCAGTCACGGTTGTTCTTTCGGGGGCTCCTCCCGCGCCCCTCGGTGACTGGAACCGGCCCTCGGCACTGGGTGGGGACGGTCTCTTGGCCCGTTGCACTTTGGGGAGGGATCCACCTCGAGGCACCACCTTCTGCCCTCTCTGGTCCTTCCCCTCCCCTCTGCGCTCCGGAGGCCAATCTGGCGCGGGCTCCGCAGAGCCAGCGTCTGCCTCAGGGGTGTTATGTCATCCCCCTCAGCGGCAGCACGAGGGCGGAACCCCGTCGCCGCAGAGAGGAAGCCTGAGGCAGTTCTTGTTCTGGGTGGGGGCTCTTCTCCCCCCTCCGGCCCCTCGGCGGGGTCGCCTGCATGGGCTCCGCGTTGTCTGCGGGCCCATGCCAGCCTCGAGGGCGAGTCCGCCTCCTCCCGGAGGCGGGAGCCAGAGGCAGCTCTTTTTCTGGGAGGGAGTTCTTCCCCCCTCCGGCCCTTCACGGAGGTCGCCTGCATGGGCTCAGCGTTGTCTGCGGAGCCTCGCCTGCCTCGGAAGCCTGAGGCAGCTCTTTTCTGGCAGGGGCTGTTCTTCCTCCCCTCCGGCCCTCGGCAGCGGCTCGCCTGCATGCCTGCCTCGGGAGCTGGTTCCGCCGCCCCTCCTCGGCAACACAGGTTTCAGGACCCGTGTCGCTGTCGGAGGAAGGCGGTGCCGAGGCAGGTGTTCTTTCAGGGGCCCCTCCTGCGCCCCTCGGCGACCTCCTCTGCTGCCGGCCCCTCGATGGTAGAGTCGGGGCGGTTTCGAGGTCTCTTTAGTGACGGGGAGGGATCTACCCGAAGGGCTCCTCCCTCTGCCCTCTCGGGTTCCTTCCTCCCCATTCTGCCCCTCGGTGGGGGCCTCTTCCATGGGCTCCGCTTCTTCTGCGGAGCCCGGACCGCCTCGGGGATGGATCCTTCTCCCCTCTGTGGCATTACGAGGGCGGAGCCCTCGTTGCCCGGTAGAGGGGCGCCGGCGGTCGCTTTGGTTTTGGGGGCCTTCTTTCGCCCCGGGGACCCTCACCAAGAGGCGGGGCGTGTGCACTTGCGTGCACTGCGTGGGAAGCGCTTGCGCCTTCCTCTTCCCCTGATGCTGCGGAGGAGGTCCCCTGCCCGTCACGGCGGCGGGAGCTCGCCTCCGACAGCGCCCTCGCCTCACCCTCTGTGGGGATGAGGTGCTTTGTTTTCTGGGCGGCCTTGCCGCCCTGCCTCGCGAGGGGTGCCGTCGAGGAGTCCCTTTCTCAGGGCCTCCCCTGACCCGCCGCCAGATGGTGCGGCGGTGGGCTTCGTCGCCCCTGCTCGGCCGCCCGGTGGACCTGGCCGCCGCCTTTTTCTTCGGCGGGCGACCACGGTCCACTCGGCGGCCTTCTCCCCGGCGCTTTGGGGGCGCGGAGGGTCCGGCCGCCTCGGGGGCCTTCTCTCCCTTTCCCCGGATGTTACTGGGAGGCGGGTGCTCTTGCCCCCTCTGCGGGCCTCTTGGAGGGCCCGGGGCGAGTGGACTTCGGAGGGCGCGGTGCTGGCGCGGGTGGCTGCGCCCTGCTGGAGCTTGGGGCACCTCTTTTCTGGTGCCCCAGCTCCTTGCAGTGAAAGCACCGCACCTCCTCCGAGGAGAAAAAATGGCGTAGTTGGTCCCCTCGAAGGGGACCACAAAGCTACCCTCCACCGTCTCCCGCCCGCCAGGTGGATGGTCACCTGGCGGCGGAAGGACAGGATGTGGCGGAGGGCCTGGTCTTTGCAGCCCAGGGGATCGGGTGGATGGCCGTTTTGATCTCCCCAGGGCTTGCAGATGGGGCATTAGCAGGGCATCCTGTATGAAAGGTGGCACGTTAGACAGGATGACCCTGCTGCCCAGCCCAGCAGTGGCTCAATGGGGACGAACATCCCCCACGCTGAGACCCCTCTCGATCGCGGTGTTGGCGGCCTCCGATTTCAGGAAAAACACTGCTTTCCCGTACATTTTGGAGGCCGCCACGATTGCAGATGGTCCCACCGCCTTCGCCATGGCCTTGGCGAAGCCCTCGATCGAGAGGAGTCTCGCAGGAGGCACCTGACCCCGTGCCTCCTGGTGATGTTTTGAATGGGGGCTGCTTTGCTCGCGGCCGCCTTTGCCCATTGCTTGGGGGCTGTGGTGTCTGCCCGCTCATTTTATTTTTGATTTTATTTAATTTTATTTATTTTATGTGTTTGTTTGTCTATTTTTTAAAATTTTTTCAAAATAGAAAAACAAAACACACACACACAATGACAGACACACCCCTGCACTGCAAACAGTTACCAGTGCAGGGGTACACAAGAACAAACAAAATTATTTATTTATTTATTTATTTATTTAAATAAAGAAAATAAAATTAAACACACACACACCCCTGCACTCCAACAGCACAGGGGCAAAAATAAAAACAAAAACCAAACTAACAGAAAAAGGGTTTGTTTTCCCAAACAAAAATTATTTATTTATTTGTAAATTAAAAATAAAACAAAATACACACACACACACCCCAATAGCACAGGGGCAAAATAAAAAACAAACTAACAAGAAAAAGTTTTTTTTTTTTTTTTTTAATACAAACAAACGTATTTATTTATTTTTTAAATAAATAAACAAATACAAATTGACACACCCTGCACTCCAATAGTGCAGGGGTAAAAAAATCAAAAATAAATCAAAGTTTAAAACTAAAAATAGTTTTAAACTAAAAGAAAAATCAAAAAATCAAACAAAGGGCAAACAAAGGAGCACACGGCCTGTGCTCCTGCCTGCCCTTCCCCACTCTGCACAAGGCAGAAGCAGGGGATTTAAAACAAAAGGATTTTTAAAACAAAAACTAAAACAGTGTAGTGATTTTAAATAATTTTAAAATAAACTAAAGAAAGTGCTCTTTAATAAAAATTAAAAAGCAAATAAATGAAACTAGTTTAAATGAAGTAAAAATTAAAAGAAAAAACAAACAAAGGAAAAACCAAGCCAAAATGGCTGCCCTCCTACACTTGCAAACAATGCAAGTGTAGGAGAAAAAAAAAAAAAGTGTGTTTTAAAACACTAAATAAAAGGTTTAATTAACAAAAAGGTGCCCTGCTGCTTTAGAAATAAAATAAAGTAAAAGATTTTGAAAATAAAAAGTTTAAATCACTGTTTTTGAACTCTGAGCAGGAGCTCTCCTCACACACATCTGCTCTTGCTCAAGGGTGCAGCCTATTTAAAAGCCTAGTGGCTGGACTACACCGACTGCCCAGTGGCAGCGGTGCACCGTCGCCAAAGGCGGCGGAGAAAAAATTCAATTTAGCACCCCTAAAATAGGGGTGCCAACAAGAACTAGGCCTTAATTAATTAAACAAAAACCGGTTCAAAAAGGACTGTAAATTAAATATATCAAAACAAAGGGAGGTGGTACAGAGCACGCCCCCAGAGCCCACTGGTCGACAAAAGATGGCCATGTCGCCAGCGGACTCAGCGTGGGCGTGCTCTAAATTAACCCTTGATCGGACAAGGGCCCTGAACATGGCCCCACAGTCAAAGAGACCCTCCCGATCATCTTACGCTTCCTGGTCTTGTAGATGGCGAGTTTAGCAAGAGCCAGGAGCAGATTCTGAGGAGGTCCCTCTTCCTGGTGGAGCCACGAACAGGGTGCCCGAAAATGAGGAGGGTGGGTGAAAAATGCAGCCAGAACTGCAGCAGGAGGTTCTTCAAGAAGAGAAGAAAGGCTGCAGCCTGGCGCAAAGAAAATAAATGTGACTTACCGACTCGGACTGACCGCAGAAAGGGCATGCGGCGTCGAGTCGGTAAAGTGACGCAGGATCTCTCCTGGCCTTGGCGCTCCGTGCAGGACCCTCCACCCCAAGTCCCGGCTCCCCTGGAGACCAGCGGGGAGTACAGGGCCTCCCACTGGGGACTCTCGCCCTCCGGTGGTCGGAGGGTCTCCCATAGCGGTGTCTCGGCGGGAGGCGAGGCGAGGAAGTGGAGGTGTGGGCGTCATCGCGTACAGGGTCCTCCTCGGCAGCGGATCGGAGGGTCGAGGAGAACTGCGAGATCCTGCTCAGGTTGTTCTCGAGGGAGGCCGAGGGGGCTCGGGCCTTGGGTTCTATCAGCAGGACCGGAGAGCTGGGGGTAGGGGGTAGATGGCTCCCGGTCCTGAGAACTCCCTCGAGATACCTGACAGAGTCTGGGTGCAACGCTGCTTTGCACTCCCGGATCACTCGGCCGGCCGTCCTGGCGGTCCCCGAGCCGCCCTGGCGACGGCGACTCGGGCGTCAGCCACTCCGACCGCTTCGCGATCCAGGAGATCCCAGACTCTGGTCACCTTGGCGAGATCAGCGCGCGCGCACCGAGGGGACTCCAGCGCCTGCGCACCCAGGTGGGGGTTGTGCAGCAGGGGCTCCAGCAGGAGTCCTTAAGCCCTCGGTCGGAGCGGCGTCTCGGCCGACAGAAAACATGCTCGGGTCCTGAGCAGGTCCTGGTAGAAGACCGGCAGCTCGGGGAGGCGGATTCCCGGAGGTCGATCCAGAAGAGCTGCGGTCGTAGCCCAGGTCGTGCAGCTGGCGCCAAAGGAGGGGCGCCAGCGTGCACCACTGCGGGGCGGGTCTGCGTGCAGGAATCTCTGCAGGGTCTGGAGGCGGAAGGTGTGCACCTGGCTCCTGATGCACACCAACCCTTGCCCTCCCTCGGCCAGAGGGAGGCTCAGAACCGCCGCAGAGACCCAGTGCTTTCCGGCCCAGAAGAAGTCCGTCAGCTTCCTCTGGACCCTGGCCACAAACTCAGGGGCGGGCTCAGGGCGGTGAGTCGATGCCAAAGCATCGGCGCCACCAGTGGTTAATCACTAAAGCCCGTCCCCTGAAGGAAAGCAGTTTCAGCAGACCCGACCACGACCTCAGCCTAGCAGCCACTTTGTCCTCCAACTCCACCCAGTTGGCTGCGACCGAGGTCTCCAGCGGGGCTCAGGTGGACTCCCAGATATTTAAAACTGTCCGCTCCACTGGAACTGCTGGAGCGCGACGGGAGGAATCCACCCGCCAGGGACCCACCAGTAACCGGAGCATTTGTCCCAGTTGATCCTGGCAGAGGAAGCGGCAGAGTAGGCGCTCTGGCAGCTCCGCATCCTCTCCAGGTCAGCGGGTCGGAGGCCACCAGGAGCACGTCGTCGGCGTAGGCCGACAGGACCACCCTCGTGTCCGGCGCCGGCGCCAACCCGTGAGCCTCCCGCGAAGGAGGCAGAGGAAGGGCTCGATGCACAGCGCGTACAGTTGTCGGACAGAGGGCAGCCCTGGCGTACTCCTCTCCTGAGCGAGGCGCGGTCAGGGACCAATTAACCTTCACAAGGCACTCGGCAGGCGTACAGCGTCGGAACAGGCCGGCGGCGCGGCCCGAATCGAGCGCTTCGCGGGGTTCGAAGAGATACTCGTGATCCACCCGGTCGAGCGCCTTCTCCTGATCCAGGGAGAGGAAGGCGACCGACCGACCGATCCTCCTGCAGTAGTGCAGGAGGTCCCGAACTCAGAGGCGATGTTGTCAAAAATCGTCGGTTCGGGACCGTGTAGAACTGGTCGGGGTGGATCACGTCTGCCAGCACGGACTTGAGCCTCAGGGAGGCGGCCTTGGCCACGATTTTATAGTCCGTGCACAGCAGCGAGACCGGGCGCCAGTTCTTTAGGCAGCGGAGATCCCCTTTCTTGGGCAGGGCGTGATAATCGCCCGCCTCATCGAAAGGGCATCTCCCGGTCTCGTAGGCTTCCGCCAGGACCAGCGCAAAGCGGGCCCCAGCAAGTCCCAAAACTTTTGAAGAACTCCACGGTCAGCCCGTCGATGCCCGGCGATTTGTTATAAGGCATCTGACTGAGGCGTCGGAGAGCTTCGGCCAGGGTCAGCTGGCCCTCGAACTCGTCCCGGACGCCCTCGCCGACCGTGGGAAGCCCGTCCCACAGAACCCTGCAGCGTCGGGTCGGCGGGATCCGGAGAAGAGGGCAGAGTAGAAGGCCCTGGCCCTCTCGTTCACGCTCTCGGATCCGTCAGAAGGAGCCGTCGTCCGCCAGGAGGCAGGTGATGTTTTACGGTCCCCTTCTTTTTCTCCAGCAGCGTAGAAGAAGTGTGTGCGCGGTCCATCTCCCGAAGGAACTGGACCCTTGGCGCCGTAAACCCCGGGACGCTGGAGCTGCAGGTCCCGCAGGGTGCACTTCTTCTCCTCGTGCACGCTCTGCTCGAGTTGGTCCCCTTGAGCCAGGCGGCTCTCCAGATCGAGCAGCTCCCTTTCCAGCCGCTCGATCCGCGAGTCCCTCCGCCTGCTCGCGCCCCTCGTGTACTCCTGACAGAGGATCTTGATCTGCGCTTTCCCCCGTCCCACCACTGGCGCCAGGTGGGGAAGCGAGATCGCCCGGCCGTGCCAGACCGTCCAGAAGTCCCGGAAAGACCGCTCAAAGCGCTCGTCCTCCAACAGGCTGTTGTTGAAGTGCCAGTAGGCAGCGGTGTGCCTAGCTGGCACCACGGTCACCGTCCACGGCCACCAGGTTGTGGTCCGTGAGCGGCGCCCGGCCTGATGTCGGGCGCGAGCGCAGTGGCGTGGTTCCGCGACACGTAGAACCTGTCGATCCGGGACTGAGACACCCGCCCCTCCCTCACCCTGGTGAAGGTGAAGGCCGGCGTCGGGTGTTGCCACCGCCAGATGTCGACCAGAGAGCGGCGATCAGCTCTCTCAGAGGCGGCCGGCGAGGCGGGTAGGGCTCGCGCCCCACCGGTCAGCGGCCTCGAGGTGCAGTTGAAATCCCCGAGGACCACGAGCTCGTCGGCGCCGGCGGTGTTCAGGTGGGCCGACATCCGGCGGAAAAACTGGACCCTCGCCCGGACCCGTGGGCGGCGGCGTACCGTTCACCAGGTGAGCGATACTGTCGCCGTCCGGATCGGTGGTGTAACAGGCGGCCCGGCACGGCGTCTACCACATCGAGTACCGTGGGAGCGAAGGACCGGAGAAGGCGTCGCCACCCACAAGATGACTCGGTGAGGTGGCTGAGCGACACTCTCCCCCACTCCAGCAGCCAGTTGGCCTCGGCCTGCGGGTGGAGTGGGTTTCCTGCAGGAAGCACACAGAGTAACCTCCCTTTTCAGGAAGGAGATTACCTGGGCCCTGCGGAAATGGTCCTTACACCCGTTGGCGTTCACGGTCCCGATGCGATACATGATCCTCTGTCAGGTGTAGTTGGCGACACTCACGGGAGATCCTGAGATCTCCCGAAGTTCCTCAACTGGTCGTGAAGCTTTCGAGACGCGAATGTGCCTTCGTGCCAAGTCTTGCTGGCGTGGCTGGCCCTGAGGAAGGATCTCACAGAGTTTAAGATCCTCTGGAAATCCCTCCATTTGTCCAGGGCCAGCTGGACCTTGTCCCTGCGGTGGATGGTGGCCTCCAAGAACTCCAGGAGCTCCGCCGCAGGGATGTCGGAGAAGAGGCGGACAGACTCTCCGAGCCACGCTGCAAGCAGACTCTGAGTCCTCCTCCCTCTCCTCCGGTTCCCCACCGCCCCCTCGCGGTGGAGAAGCTGCTGCACTCACGTTGGTGGGTGGCGCGTTGCGTCTTATCTTTATTTTGACCGACTCTCCCAGCGCCCCCAGGGGCGGCGGGAGAGATCGGCGGAGGACCCTGGCGGGGACCGTCTGCACCCTGGACTTTGGGGGTGCAGGCGGGCGCTCGGCGTACACCGTCGAGCCAGATGGTCTGGTCCCGCTCTGGGTCCCTCTTTTGAGGTCGAGCGCGGTCTCAGGCCCGTCCTCTTTCCTCGAAGGAAGGGGATCCACCCTCTCGGGTCCTTCCCTCCCTCCCCTAGAAAGGGGATACACCCTTTCGGGTCCTTCCCCTCCCTCCGCATCAGTCACGGGACGCCTCGGGCGGCGTTTCCCCGGCGGCGGCGCAGGGCCGGAGCCCTCGTCGCCGCCCGGAAGGGAAGCCGAGGCGGTTGTTCTTCGGGGCTCCTCCTGAGCCCCTCGGTGACTGGAACCGGCCCTCGGCGCTGGGTCGGGACCATTTGCTTGGCCCGTTGCACTTCAGGGAGGGATCTACCTCGAGGCACCACCTTCTGCCCTCTCTGGTTCTTCCCCTCCCTCTGCGCTCCGGAGGCCATTGTGGCGCGGGCTCCGCCAGAGCCACGTCTGCCTCAGGGGTGTTATCTTATCCCCCTCCGCGGCAGCACGAGGGCGGAACCCCGTCGCCCGGCGGAGGGAAGCCTGAGGCAGCTCTTTTTCTGGGTGGGGGGGCTCTTCTCCCCCCTCCGGCCCCTCGGCCGGGGTCGCCTGCATGGGCTCCGCGTTATCAGCGGAGCCCATGCCTGCCTCGGGAGCTGTTTCCGCCGCCCCCTCCTCGGCAACACAGGCTTCAGGACCCGTGTCGCTGTCGGAGGAAGGCGGTGCCCGAGGCAGCTGCTCTTTCGGGGGCCCCTCCTGCGCCCCCTCGGCGACCTCCTCTGCTGCCGGCCCCTCGATGGTAGAGTCGGGGCCGGTTTCTGAGATCTCTTTATTGACGGGGAGGGGATCTACCCAAAGGGCTCCGTCTGCCCTCTCGGGTTCCTCCCTCCCCATTTGCCTCTCGGCGGGGGCCTCTTCCATGGGCTCCGCTTCTTCTGCGGAGCCCGGACCGCCTCGGGGATGGATCCTTCTCCCCTCTGTGGCATTACGAGGGCGGAGCCCTCGTTGCGGTAGAGGGGCGCCCGGCGGTCGCTTTGGTTTTGGGGGCCTTCTTTCGCCCCGGGGACCCTCACCATGAGGCGGGGCGTGTGCACTTGCGTGCACGCGTGGGAAGCGCTTGCGCCTTCCTCTTCCCCTGATGCTGCGGAGGCTGTCCCCTGCCCTGTCACGGCGACGGGGAGCTCGCCTCCGGCAGCGCCTCTCTCCTCACCCTCTGTGGGGATGAGGTGTTTTGTTTTCAGGCGGCTTTGCCGCCCTGCCTGCGGGGGTGCCGTCGAGGGAGTCCCTTTCTCAGGGCCTCCCCTGACCCGCCGCCAGATGGTGCGGCGGTGGGCTTCGTCGCCCCTGCTCGGCCGCCCGGTGGACCTGGCGCCGCCTTTTTTCGGCGGGCGACCACGGTCCACTCGGCGGCCTTCTCCCCAGCGCTTTCGGGGCGCGGAGGGTCCGGCCGCCTCGGGGCCTTCTCTCCCTTTCCCCGGATGTTACTGGGAGGGCGGGTGCTCTTGCCCCCCTCTGCGGGCCTCTTGGAGGCCCGAGGCGAGTGGACTCGGAGGGCGGTGCTGGCGGGTGGCTTTGCGCCCTGCTGGAGCTTGGGGCACCTCTTTTCTGGTGCCCCAGCTCCTTGCAGTGGTAGCACCGCACCTCCTCCGAGGAATAAAAATGGCGTAGTTGGTCCCCTCGAAGGGGACCACAAAACTACCCTCCACGGTGTCCCTCCCGCCAGGTGGATGGTCACCTGGCGTCGGAAGGACAGCACGTGGCGGAGGGGCTGGTCTTTGCACCCTAGGGGATGGGGTGGATCCCGTTTTTAACTCCCCTAGGGCCTGAAGATGGGGCTTCAGGAGGTCGTCCTTCAAGAAAGGTGGGGCGTTTGAAAGGGCGACCCTGCTGCCCAACCCCTCAAGGGTTCTATGGGGATGTATATTCCCCGACGCGAGACCCCTCTCGATAGCGGTGTGCGTGGCGGCCTCAGATTTTAGAAAGAAGGCGGCCTTGCCGTACATCTTTGAGGCCGCCACGATGGTCGATGGTCCCACCACCTTGGCCATGGCTTTCACCATGGCCTCTATCGAGAGGTGTCCTTCAGGAGGCACCTGACCCGTGCCTCCTGGTCATGTTTTAAAGGGGCTGCAGCCTCCCCTGCAGCCACCTGTGCCCACTTTTTGGGGCCTGTGGAGCTTGCCCACTCATGGTTTTTATTTATTTATTTATTTATTTATTTATTTTTAATAAATTAAATAAACGAAAAATAACTACCCCTGCACTCCAATAGTGCAGGCCTATTTAAAAGCCTAGTGGCCGGACTACACCGACTGCCCAGTGGCAGCCGGTGCACCGTCGCCCAAAGGCGGCCGGAGAAAAAATTCAATTTAGCACCCCTAAAATAGGGGTGCCAACAAAAACTAGGCTTTAACTAATTAAAGAAAAAACCAGAAAAAAAGGACTGTAAATTAAATAATCAAAATGAAAGGGGAGGTGGTACAGAGCACGCCCCCTAGAGCCCACTGGTCGTCAAACGATGACATGTCACCAGCGGACTCCGCGTGGGCGTGCTCTAAATTAACCCTTGATCGGACAAGGGCCCTGAACATGGCCCCGCAGTCAAAGAGACCCTCCCCGCTCATCTTACGCTTCCTGGTCTTGTAAATTGCCAGTTTACCAAGAGCCAGGAGCAGATTCTGAGGAGGTCCCTCTTCCTGCTGGAGCCACGAACAGGGTGCCCGAAAATGAGGAGGGTGGGTGAAAAATGCAGCCAGAACTGCAGCAGAAGGTTTTTCAATAAAAGAAAAACGGCTGCAGCCTGGCGCAAAGAAAATAAATGTGACTTACCGACTCGGACTGACCGCAGAAAGGGCATGCGGCGTCCGAGTCGGTAAAGTGACGCAGGATCTCTCCTGGCGCTGCGCTCCGTGCAGGACCCTCCACCCCAAGTCCCGGCTCCCCTGGAGACCAGCGGGGAGTACAGGGCCTCCCACTGGGGACTCTCGCCCTCCGGTGGTGGAGGGTCTCCCGCCAAGCGGTGTCTCGGCGGGAGGCGAGGGCGGGAAGTGGAGGTGTGGAGCGTCATCGCGTACAGGGTCCTCCTCGGCGCGGATCGGAGGGGGTCGAGGAGAACTGCGAGATCCTGCTCAGGTTGTTCTCGAGGGAGGCCGAGGGGGCTCGGGCCTTGGGTTCTATCAGCAGGACCGGAGAGCTGGGGGTAGGGGGTAGATGGCTCCCGGTCCTGAGAACTCCCTCGAGATACCTGACAGAGTCTGGGTGCAACGCTGCTTTGCACTCCCGGATCACTCGGCCGGCCGTCCTGGCGGTCCCCGAGCCGCCCTGGCGACGAGCGACTCGGCGTCAGCCACTCCGACCGCTCGCGATCCAGGAGATCCCAGACTCTGGTCACCTTGGCCGAGATCAGCGCGCCGCACCGAGGGGACTCCAACGCCTGCGCACCCAGGTGGGGGTTGTGCAGCAGGGGCTCCAGCAGGAGTCCTTCGCCCTCGGTCGGAACGGCGTCTCGGCCGACAGAAAACATGCTCCGGGTCCTGAGCAGGTCCTGGTAGAAGACCGGCAGCTCGGGAGACGGATTCCCGGAGGTCGATCCAGAAGAGCTGCCGGTCGTAGCCCAGGTCGTGCAGCTGGCGCAAAGGAGGGACGCCAGCGTGCACCACTGCGGGGCGGGTCTGCGTGCAGGAATCTCTGCAGGGTCTGGAGGCGGAAGGTGTGCACCTGGCTCCTGATGCACACCAACCCTTGCCCTCCCTCGGCCAGAGGGAGGCTCAGAACCGCCGCAGAGACCCAGTGCTTTCCGGCCCAGAAGAAGTCCGTCAGCTTCCTCTGGACCCTGGCCACAAACTCAGGGGCGGGCTCAGGACGGTGAGTCGATGCCAAAGCATCGACGCCACCAGTTGGTTAATCACTAAAGCCCGTCCCCTGAAGGAAAGCAGTTTCAGCAGACCCGACCACGACCTCAGCCTAGCAGCCACTTTGTCCTCCAACTCCACCCAGTTGGCTGCGACCGAGGTCTCCAGCGGGGCTCAGGTGGACTCCCAGATATTTAAAACTGTCCGCTCCACTGGAACTGCTGGAGCGCGACAGGAGGGAGTCCACCCGCCAGGGACCCACCAGTAACCCGGAGCATTTGTCCCAGTTGATCCTGGCAGAGGAAGCGGCAGAGTAGACGCTCTGGCAGCTCCGCATCCTCTCCAGGTCAACGGGTCGGAGGCCACCAGGAGCACGTCGTCGGCGTAGGCCGACAGGACCACCCTCGTGTCCGGCGCGCGGCGCCAACCCGTGAGCCTCCCGCGAAGGAGGCAGAGGAAGGGCTCGATGCACAGCGCGTACAGTTGTCCGGACAGAGGGCAGCCCTGGCGTACTCCTCTCCTGAACGCGAGGCGCGGTCAGGGACCAATTAACCTTCACGAGGCACTCGGCAGAGCGTACAGCGTCGGAACAGGCCGGCGGCGCGGCCCGAATCCGAACGCTCGCGGGGTTCGAAGAGATACTCGTGATCCACCCGGTCGAACGCCTTCTCCTGATCCAGGGAGAGGAAGGCGACCGACCGACCGATCCTCCTGCAGTAGTGCAGGAGGTCCCGAACTCAGGGCGATGTTGTCAAAAATCGTCCGGTTCGGGACCGTGTAGGACTGGTCGGGGTGGATCACGTCTGCCAGCACGGACTTGAGCCTCAGGGAGGCGGCCTTGGCCACGATTTTATAGTCCGTGCACAGCAGCGAGACCGGGCGCCAGTTCTTTAGGCAGCGGAGATCCCCTTTCTTGGGCAGGAGCGTGATAATCGCCCGCCTCATCGAAAGGGGCATCTCCCGGTCTCGTAGGCTTCCGCCAGGACCAGCGCAAAGGCGGGCCCCAGCAAGTCCCAAAACTTTTGAAGAACTCCACGGTCAGCCCGTCGATGCCCGGCGATTTGTTATAAGGCATCTGACTGAGGGCGTCGGAGAGCTCGGCCAGGGTCAGCTGGCCCTCGAACTCGTCCCGGACGCCCTCGCCGACCGTGGGAAGCCCGTCCCACAGAACCCTGCACGCGTCGGAGTCGGCGGGATCCGGAGAGAAGAGGGCAGAGTAGAAGGCCCTGGCCCTCTCGTTCACGCTCTCGGATCCGTCAGAAGGAGCCGTCGTCCGCCAGGAGGCAGGTGATGTTTTACGGTCCCCTTCTTTTTCTCCAGCGCGTAGAAGAAGTGTGTGCCGCGGTCCATCTCCCGAAGGAACTGGACCCGCGGCGCACGTAGGCCCCGGGACCGCTGGAGCTGCAGGTCCCGCAGGGTGCACTTCTTCTCCTCGTACGCGCTCTGCTCGAGTTGGTCCCCGCGAGCCAGGCGGCTCTCCAGATCGAGCAGCTCCCTTTCCAGCCGCTCGATCCGCGAGTCCCTCCGCCTGCTCGCGCCCTCGTGTACTCCTGACAGAGGATCTTGATCTGCGCTTTCCCCGTCCCACCACTGACGCCAGGTGGGGAAGCGAGATCGCCCGGCCGTGCCAGACCGTCCAGAAGTCCCGGAAAGACCGCTCAAAGCGCTCGTCCTCCAACAGGCTGTTGTTGAAGTGCCAGTAGGCAGCGGCGTGCCTAGCTGGCACCACGGTCACCGTCCACGGCCACCAGGTTGTGGTCCGTGAGCGGCGCCCGGCCTGATGTCGGAGGCGCGAACGCAGTGAGCGTGGTTCCGCGACACGTAGAACCTGTCGATCCGGGACTGAGACACCCGCCCCTCCCTCACCCTGGTGAAGGTGAAGGCCGGCGTCCGGGTGTTGCCACCGCCAGATGTCGACCAGAGAGAGCGGCGATCAGCTCTCTCAGGGCGGCCGGCGAGCGGGTAGGGCTCGCGCCCCACCGGTCCGCGGCCTCGAGGGTGCAGTTGAAATCCCCGAGGACCACGAGCTCGTCGGCGCCGGCGGTGTTCAGGTGGGCCGACATCCGGCGGAAAAACTGGACCCTCGCCGGACCCGTGGACGGCGCGTACACGTTCACCAGGTGAGCGATACTGTCGCCGTCCCGGATCCGGTGGTGTAACAGACGGCCCGGCACGGCGTCTACCACATCGAGTACCGTGGGAGCGAAGGACCGGAGAAGAGCGTCGCCACCCCACAAGATGACTCGGTGAGGTGGCTGAACGACACTCTCCCCCACTCCAGCAGCCAGTTGGCCTCGGCCTGCGGAGTGGAGTGGGTTTCCTGCAGGAAGCACACAGAGTAACCCCTTTTTCAGGAAGGAGATTACCTGGGCCCTGCGGAAATGGTCCTTACACCCGTTGGCGTTCACGGTCCCGATGCGATACATGATCCTCTGTCAGGTGTAGTTGGCGACACTCACGGGAGATCCTGAGATCTCCCGAAGTTCACCAACTGGTCGTGAAGCTTTCGAGACACGAATGTGCATGCTTCGTGCCAAGTCTTGCTGGCGTGGCTGGCCCTGAGGAAGGATCTCACAGAGTTTAAGATCCTCTGGAAATCCCTCCATTTGTCCAGGGCCAGCTGGACCTTGTCCCTGCGGTGGATGGTGGCCTCCAAGAAATCCAGGAGCTCCGCCGCAGGGATGTCCGGAGAAGGGCGGACAGACTCTCGAGCCCACGCTGCAAGCGGACTCTGAGTCCTCCTCCCTCTCCTCCGGTTCTCCACCGCCCCCTCGCGGTGGAGAAGCACAACGCACTCACGTTGGTGGGTGGGCGTTGCGTCTTATCTTTATTTTCACCGACTCTCCCAGCGCCCCAGGGGCGGCGGGAGAGATCGGGCGGAGGGACCCTGGCGGGGACCGTCTGCACCCTGGACTTTGGGGGTGCAGGCGGACGCTCGGCGTACACCGTCGAGCCAGATGGTCTCGGTCCCGCTCTGGGTCCCTCTTTTGAGGTCGAGCACGGTCTCAGGCCCGTCCTCTTTCCTCGAAGGAAGGGGATCCACCCTCTCGGGTCCTTCCCTCCCTCCCCTAGAAAGGGATACACCCTTCGGGTCCTTCCCCTCCCTCCGCATCAGTCACGGTTGTTCTTCCGGGGGCTCCTCCGAGCCCCTCGGTGACTGGAACTTGGCCCCGTTGCACTTCGGGGAGGATCTACCTCGAGGCACCACCTTCTGCCCTCTCTGGTTCTTCCCCTCCCTTCTGCGCTCCGGAGACCATTGTCTGCGTGGGCTCCGTAGAGCCACGTCTGCCTCAGGGGTGTTTTCTCGTCCCCCTCCGCGGCAGCACGAGGGCCGGAACCCCGTTGCCGCAAGAGAGGAAGCCTGAGGCAGCTCTTTTCTGGGTGGGGGCTCTTCTCCCCCTCCGGCCCCTCAGCGGGGTCGCCTGCATGCCAGCCTCGGGGGCCGAGTCCGCCTCCTCCCCGGAGACGGGAGTCAGAGGCAGCTCTTTTTCTGGGAGGGGTTGTTCTTCCCCCCCCTCCAGCCCCTCAGTGGGGGTCGCCTGCATGGGCTCCGCGTTATCTGCGGAGCCCACTTCTGCCTCGGGAGCTGGTTCCGCCGCCCCCTCCTCGGCAACACAGGTTTCAGGACCTGTGCGCTGTCAGGAAGGCGGTGCCCGAGGCAGGTGCTCTTTCGGGGGCCCCTCCTGTGCCTCCTCGGCGACCTCCTCTGCGGCCGGCCCCTCGATGGTACGTTCGGGGCGGTTACCGGGGTCTCTGTAGTGACGGGGAGGGCATCTACCCGAAGGGCTCCATCTGCCCTCTCGGGTTCCTCCCTCCCCATTTGCCTCTCGGCGGGGGCCTCTTCCATGGGCTCCGCTTCTTCTGCGGAGCCCCGGACCGCCTCGGGGGATGGATCCTTCTCCCCCTCTGTGGCATTACGAGGGCGGAGCCCTCGTTGCGGTAGAGGGGCGCCGGGCGGTCGCTTTGGTTTTGGGGGCCTTCTTTCGCCCCGGGGACCCTCACCATGAGGCGGGGCGTGTGCACTTGCGTGCACACGTGGGAAGCGCTGCGCCTTCCTCTTCCCCTGATGCTGCGGAGGAGGTCCCCTGCCCCATCACAGCGACTGGGAGCTCGCCTCCGGCAGCGCCTCTCTCCTCACCCTCCGTGGGGATGAGGTGCTTGGTTTTTGGGCGGCTTTGCCGCCCTGCCTCGCGGGGGTGCCGGCGGGGAGTCCCTTTCTCAGGGACTCCCCTGACCCGCCGCCAGATGGTGGGGCGGTGGGCTTCGTCACCCCTGCTTGGCCTCCCGGTGGACCTGGCCGCCGCCTTCTTTCGGCGGGCGACCACGGTCCACTCGGCGGCCTTCTCCCCAGCGCTTTCGGGAGGCGCGGAGGGTCCGGCCTCCTCGGGGCCTTCTCTCCCTTTCCCCGGATGTTACTGGGAGGGCGGGTGCTTCTTGCCCCCTCTGCGGGCCTCTTTGAGGCCCGGGCGAGGTGGACTCGGAGGCGCGGTGCTGGCGGGTGGCTTTGCGCCCTGCTGGAGCTTGGGGCACCTCTTTTCTGGTGCCCCAGCTCCTTGCAGTGGTAAGCACCGCACCTCCTCCGAGGAATAAAGATGGCGTAGTTGGTCCCCTCGAAGGGGACCACAAAGCTACCCTCCACGGTGTCCCTCCCGCCAGGTGGATGGTCACCTGGCGTCGGAAGGACAGCACGTGGCGGAGGGGCTGGTCCTTGCACCCTAGGGGGATGGGGTGGATACCGTTTTAACTCCCCTAGGGCCTGAAGATGGGGCTTCAGGAGGTCGTCCTTCAAGAAAGGTGGGGCGTTTGAAAGGGCGACCCTGCTGCCCAACCCCTCCAAGGGTTCTATGGGGAAATACATTCCCCGGCGGCGAGACCCCTCTCGATGGCGGTGTGCGTGGCGGCCTCAGATTTTAGAAAGAAGCGGCCTTGCCGTACATCTTTGAGGCCGCCCACGACGGTTGTTGGCCCCACCACCTTGGCCATGGCTTTCACCATGGCCTCTATCGAAGGTATCCCTGATGAGGCACCTGACCCCGTGCCTCCTCGTCATGTTTTAAAGGGGCTGCAGCCTCCCCTGCAGCCACCTGTGCCCACTTTTTGGGGCCTGTGGAGCTTGCCCACTCATGGTTTTATTTTATTTTTTTATTTATTTATTTATTTATTTTTATAAATTAAATAAGCGAAAAAATAACTACCCTGCACTCCAATAGTGCAGGAGTAGTGAAATTAAAACAAAACAAACAAACAAAAATTATTTATTTATTTTTTAAAAAGAAATAAATAAAATTTACACACACACAACAATAAAAATAAAACAACCAAAAACACAAAAGGTTTTTTTTTTTTTTTTTTTAAACAAAAGTATTTATTTATTTTTAAATAAACAAACAAATACAAATTGGGACACCCTGCACTCCAATAGTGCAGGGGTAAAAAAAATTCAAAAATAAATCAAAGTTTAAAACTAAAAATAGTTTTAAACTTAAAAGAAAATCAAAAAATCACAAACAAAGGGCAAACAAAGGAGCACACGGCATGTGCTCCTTGCCTGCCCTTCCCCCACTCTGCACAAGGCAGAAGCAGGGGATTAAAACAAAGATTTTTAAAACAAAAACTAAAACAGTGTATTGATTTAAAATAATTTAAAAATAAACTAAAGAAAGTGCTCTTTAATAAAAAATTAAAAAGCAAAGAAAAGAAACTAGTTTAATGAAGTAAAAAATTAAAAGAAAAAACAAACAAAGGAAAAAACAAGCCAAAATGGCTGCCCTCCTACACTTGCAAACAAAGCAAGTGTAGGAGAACAAAAGAAAAAAGTGTGTTTTAAAACACTAAATAAAAGGTTTAATTAACACAAAAGGTGCCCTGCTGCTTTACAAATATGATAAAATTAAAAGATTTGGAAAATAAAATGCGTAAAACACTATTTTTTAACTTTGAGCAGGAGCTCTCCACACACACGTCTGCTCTTGCTCAAGGGTGCAGCAGCCGTGTCCCCCACCTGGGATTGAACCCACGACCCTCCGGTCAAGAGTCCAGAGCCCTAACCACTACTCCACACTGCTAGTGATAGTGCTTGTGATAATGATAGTGATAATGATAATGACTGCATTGTAATAATTATACTGACAGTGATAATGACTGTATTGTGGTAATGTGATAATGATAGTGATAGTGATAATGCTAAAACGTTTGTCCACTTGACGTGTTGCTAGTTTCACAGAGCCAGTTTAGC